>CM060887.1:92872001-93472001 GCA_030762935.1 Hymenopus coronatus | reverse complement strand
ACTAATATTAGCTTGTTTCAAATGACTATCATTGTGACTATGACTGTTGCTTCTGGAATGTCACTTTTGATCTGTGGATGTGATTTAATAATTACAATCATCTAGATAACGACCTATTTAGGGTCATGCCGAGGCCGAGGGTTAGACCACCAAGGGCGGCCCGGGTTCGATCCCAGGCAAGCACATGCAGGATTTGTGGTGGACAAAGTGGCGCAGGGGCGGGTTTCCCCAGCCATCTTATTCCATTGATGCTCCATCTTCATTCCATGCATTATCAGTGTCATCGCCTGCGGTGCCATGTGTAGTAAAGGCGGGCGTTAAACAGCATAGAAAACCTATTTAAGCATGCTCATTTGTGATAGCTGCACAGAAAATTTTCACTCTTTAGTTAATATTTTAAGACAACATGTTTCATGAACAGAAAACGGAAAATACTATTGCAAATGAAATTGAGCATTGAAATGTGTTTTATATTTACTGCTTTGCCGTTCATCAAAATGTAATCTTGGATGGTATACTTCTAAACAATTCACTGCAGCGCACATTGATTTAAATATTGTTTTGCTTTGTTTTTTACTTCTCTAGCACTTATTTATGCTATATATATATAAAAATATGGTCGTCTCCTTAGCGCGGTGGTAGCGTTGCTACTTACCAAGCGGGAGACCTGGGTTCGATCCCCAATACCAGCGTGGGGATTTTCCCCCGCTGGGAGACCTGGCCCGGGGTGCACTCAGCCTCGTAAGGTCCCTGGGGGGCCAATTGAGAAGCTACTTGATGGAGAAGTAGCGGCTCCAGGTCATGAGGACCGCATTAACCGGCCGGGGGGACTCGAGGCGCTGACCACGTCTCGCCCTCCAATACTGCACCCCATCCATGACGTCTGTAGTGGACCGAGATGGGGGACGCAGCGGCCGGGCGGTAGGCCAAGGTTCCCCGTGAGCTGTCGTGCCATGGAGTTATGTTATATATAAATATGTGTGTGTGTGTGTAGTTAAAGAAAGTATTGTGTTCCACCCAAAATTTCGATACCGAGATTTCATCGGAAATAAATGTTTTCAGGACGCCTTAATAATATAAAACAAATAAACGTTTTTGAAAAAGCCCATGTGTGTACGTAAGAGCAAATCTCAAAAACGAAAATTTGATTAATACTAAACGTGATATTTAAGTTCAGTATCTTCTAAGCATATGACACTTAGATGTTCAAGCAAATCCCTCACCCCAAACTACTTTTTATATGGAAAAATTTTCCAAAATGTTGATTTTCCAAAAATTGCCCTGACAATTTGATTAAAAGAACGTATATTAAAGATATTTACATGACACATAAAATGTAAGTTTTTTATTTATTTGTTTTTGTACAGTTAACGATTTCCAACATATTCCTTGCTATAGGTTTAAAATTTAACCAATGGTTTTCTCAAACAGGTAGTCGTCATCCGTGTTTATTTTGTTTTACTCATAGCCATGCAAAGATAATCGAATTTCAAAGTCAATCGCATAGCGACAGCTTTTAAAATATTGACTATGGCTTTAGCCTAGTATATTCCCTTATTTCCCTTCTACCTACAAGGAAATAAGTAATAATACCTATCTGCTACAATTTATCCGGACTAGCATGAAGTAATTAAAGAGTAATGTTTTGAAAGAAAAGTTCGTTTGCAGGTAGAGAAAGTCATGTGAAAGGAACACATCAGAATTTGTGCTCTTTTGTTTGGTTGTTATAGCCCCCTTTAATTTGTATGGTTACATCAGGGCCTTGACCGGTAAAACTGCTGGTGTCTTTCTCGCTGGACTGTAGGCTTTCTTATGGTTTTTACTTTCTCTACACGTGCTATGTACATACATAGTGTATAGTGAAAGTGTTGTATTCCACCCAAAAATTCGATACCGAAATTTCATCGGAAATATACGTTTTGAGGTCCCCTGAGTCCAAAAAGCATGTTTACTTTATCTAGCCGTATGTACATAACAATGTCCATAGTAGCTAACGAAGGTATTGTATTCCACCCAAAAATTCGATATCGAGATTTCACCGGAAATACATGCTCGGTATTTTAAGTTTAGTATCTTCCAAGGATGCAACACGAAACATTTTCAAGAAAATCCCCCAACCCCAGCTATCCTTTACATAAAACCTTTTTTCGAAAATAATGATTTTCTCAAAAATGGCTCTAACAATTTTGATTAAAATATCGTTTATTAAAGATATTTACATGACAGATAAAATGTATATTTTGAACTTTTGGGATTAGCCTCTGAAGAGCTCTTTATTCTGTACGAGTTTTGCAGAATTTTGCACAACGGTTAAACCGTAGGAGATGGACGAAAACTTACTATAAATATGTAGATCTGGTTAAAAACATAAGTTGACCATTTTCAAGATACTCCTTGTTATTGGTTTCAGTTTTAAAATACCTACGCTTTCTCAAGCTGGACCATTCAAAGCGAACCGCGTCATTCGTTCACATAACGACCAGCTATTAAATGTTTTTATTATTACTTTAGCTTAGCGTATTCCCTTATTTCCCTTCTTACAAGAAAGCGAATAATAGGACCATTTCTGCTAATGTTTTTTTCGATTACCATGATGTAAAAGATGAATAATCTTTTGAAAGAATAGTTTTGTGTATGGAACAGCTAGAGAAAGTCATGAGAATGGAACACTTTTTTCAGTTTTAAAATGCTATAAAAATGCACACACATTCACTCCCACATGCATAATTCCGACTCTGTTAGGGATAGGGAATGATTCTGGTTCAAGAAAATTTCCTGCCCCAGCTGGGAATCAAACCCAGAACCTCTGGGTTGAGAAGACAGTATGCAATCGTTTCTAATATTGTTCATTCGTTGCCCTAACCGATCGCACATTCCGTTATAACACGAAATAAAATTAAAATATGATCACGTATATGTATGGGAATCGTTCGTTAGTTTCATAGCTTTACTTGATAGCATACTCTCATATTCTATTCTGGCCAGGTGATTATCTCGTAGGTTGCTTATCAGCGTGCTCAACCCTCTCCCCATTCTTCCCCTACACGATCCAAGCGCTAGAATGACCTTTAAGTAAAAGCACCAATCAGATGTGAGATCTCGATTCTCGGTGCACCTGCACATATCCGAGACCCGAGAGCAGGATTCGAATACAGCATTCAGGACTTATTCAAACGAGAACTCATCCGAGTGAAGGATTCGAATCAAACATTCAGAATTCGAGAACTTTCAAGAATCGAATACATCGACATTTTGCATTCGAATACTCCCATCACTAAGAGACACTGTCTTGTAGGCACACAAAGATTTACATCCGTGACAGTTTTTCTAAAGAAACTCAATATAATATTACTTAATTGCTAATAATATCCGTCAAAAATCAGTCTTCCGCGACAACTAAATTTTGCCCGTCATATAACTTGGCAACCCTGTTGCTGACTAAAACGTTTGTATAGGATGAAGAAGTGCTATTCCGTTTATAAATCGCAACGCTAGACAGTTTCATTTTATTCAAGATCACAGCAGCTGCAGAAATATGCGAAACTGATATGTCACGAACTGTGTTGACGGGTGCAAGCATCTAGACTTAACATACCAGAAGTGATGACATTCCTTCAGGTGATTAGGAAAGTCTATAAAATTGTTAAAATGGGCTAAAAGTTGATAAAACTGTGCATGTTTATCTAAACGAGAACATATACAACAGCAATATTTGCCCAAGATCTGTTTAAATGATTTGAGATTTAAAGACAGGCATGACATTTAAATAACTCGCGCTAGAGAACGGGTTAAAAAGGAAATGTGGTATCACAGAATCTGCAGATATAAATGTACGTGGTTTCCACTTTCACTACAAATAAGTATTTAAATATTTTATTACTCTAAGAAGATTATGTTGCATGAAGTAATTCTATTTTCGGTTCTATCTGAAGTTTAACTATAAATTATATACAAATGATAGGTGTGTCATTAACATTAATGACGCGTTTGGATATACATATACACAACCATGAGCCACATTGTGTTATTAATAGGGCCCGGAGTTATATTTAGCTTTTTATAAATGCAGTTTTATCTTCTTTTAACCTCTTTAGGTTTATAAAGAATTTTCCTAGCTTTCTCTAGGCTTTTAAACAATCCTCCTACCTATTTAAGCAAGTCGACGACAAAAGCCTTTTAAACATAATATAGATAAAAATATGAAAACTATTTTACTTCACGGAAGCAGTGATTTAAATTTTGTATTACACTGTAAACGCGTGCTAGAACATTGTAATTAACACATCAAGCACATGTTTTAATATATAGCACTCACATAAAATAAAGTTCACCTGGTAGCAATGTTGCTATACACAACCAGCCACATTTGCAAATTTTCTGTTGTTCTTTAATATGTTCCTATAGGCAGAAAAAGATCTTTCAACATCGCAAGATGTCATTGGCGCTTACTTCATTCGCGCAATTTCTATACCAAGAGCATTCTTTCCCCGGATAACCCCACATGTGCACTCAAAACTAAACGAATTGTTAACAAAAATTGTTAATTCAAATGAACTGAAGAAAAAAAAAAAGAACAAGTTAGCGAGTTTTAGGTCTTAATGCGCCATTTAGTTTCTTTAGGCTGAACAAGATTAGCACCCAAACATCACTTTGAAGCTTTCTAATTTACACGGGGAAGATAGATTAAAACCTAAAAATGTGGTCCCTAGTTAATACGCGGATCATACATCAACTACTCCGTCTGTAGTTACTAGAGTCGCCTCGCTCGTGAGCGCTAGTTCTGGATACAACACGAGACTCACTCTCGTGGCTTACCTCGTTCGTGAGCACTAGTTCTCGATACAACACGAGTCTCACTCTCGTGGCTTACCTCGCTCGTGAGCACCAGTTCTCGATACAACACGAGTCTCATTCTAGTGAATTATGATTCGCCTCGCTCGTGAGCACTAGTTCTCGATACAACACGAGTCTCACTCTCGTGACTTACGAGTCGCATCGCTCGTGAGCACCAGTCCTCGATACAACACGAGACTCACTCTCGTGACTTACGAGTCGCCTCGCTCGTGAGTATCAGTTCTCGGTACAACTCTCTTACGAGCGAAAGCGGCACGGGTTCTAGTCTGGGAACAGTAGCTCAAAAACGAGAAGACCGTTAAACACCAAACGTGATATTTATGTCCAGGATGTGACACGAAGATTTTCAGATAAATCCCCGCCCCAGACCACCCTTTAAATAGAAACAAATTTATAAAAGTCTGATAAATGACTAACGACTTTTATTAAAATACCGAACATTAAAGATGTTTACTTAATAAAATGTATCTTGAATGTTCTTGGAATAGCTTCTGAAAATATCTTCATTCTGCACGAGCTTTGCAGAATTTTACATATCTAGTAAACCTACGAGCTGGAAAAAAAAAGGACTACACAGAAAATGTAGATCGCGTTAAAAACAAGTTTTTGTTGTAGAGTCTACCGTTTCCGATACATTCCTTGTTATTGGTTTAAATTTTAAACTACGTAACTTTTCTCAAACGGGATCTGTCTCGTTTTATCTCTTGTTTACGAATCGAATTTCTATTGTTCACATAGCAACCAGATTTTAAAATATTAGACTATACTTTAGCCTTGTGTATTCCCTTATTTCTCCATCTACTAACAAGAAAGCAAGTAAGTAGACAAAAGAATAGTTTGTTTGCACAACAAGTAGAGCGAGACACGTGAATAAAACATCAGATTTTATTTTGTAGAGTTAGATATTCTCGGTCATTTGTTTCAATTTTAAACCACAACCTAGTGTCAAACGGGAAATCGTCTCTCGTTTCAGCTCTTATTTTATTTGTGACCTTTGCAAAGAGAACCGAATTTCAGTTGTTTCATATTGTGAGCAACTTTTAAAAGATTTAACTATCGTTTTAGCCCTTGTTTCCCTTCTGCTTAGAAGGAACTAAAGGACCATTTGTCTATGAGCATGAAGTAGATAGAACACTTTTTTTTTAAGAATAGTTTTTACAGAATAAGTAGAGAAAGGCGTATGAATGTATCCAAATTTTTATCTCGTTCCCCCTGTTGATTAATTTAATGAAATTACCAGATATAGGATATTTCGTTGACGTGAAAAAGCAATGCAGCTCCACGCTTTGATAAGAAATCGCCGAGGAGGCTAAGAATACTGAACACCTACACAAAAGAAAATGGCATGTTCTAATACAGACGGTAATTTAAACAAACTTGGTGCCCCTTTACTTAAATTTAAATGAAAGTTTAAGGCAAAAACCCTACGTATATTTATGAAACCAAAAGTACGCCATTTAAACAGGCATCAGCAGACTATGTTATTGTACAATACAAAGATCTTCTACTCAGCTAAGCCTATTGTGCTTTCAGCTAAAGAACAACTTTCCAAAATGTTTCGCATGTTACGTGCTTTAAAATATTTTACTACGTAAATACACCAACTCGTATGTTTTAAACTCTTTGTCATTCAGTTTAATTCAAATTATTGGAGACTGCTTACCGAAATGTTTTACAGGACTATTGAAACCGTAAACTTGGGCAAAAATAGATTCCCGAATTCTAAACGTTGTGTTTCAAGTTACATTTCCTAATCTTCAAATGCAGAGACGTGTAAGTCTTCATACTTGAGTCGATAACTGCAGAACCAGCGCTCACGTGAACACAACACTAAATGTAGTCTAGTTCAAAATGATATAGGAAGAACTGCGACTGCGCACAGAATCCTTTGTACGACCACTAGAAACGTAAAACTAGACTGCAATGTAAATACGATTTCGCATCCGAAACGTTAAGTGTACAAAATCATGTCCACGTTACGTAATAATGCACTAACTGGAAACGTCAAATGCAGTTGACAAAGTATGCAATGTCCAACACAAAAGGTGAATACGAACAGAATGGTTTGGATGATCACTAAAACTTAAATTAGCAAAACTATGTAAACCATATTTCGGAGTCTTAAGCTATATGTTTTAGCTATACAAAGTGATGTCAAGTGCCTCAAATCCACCAAAATAGTCAGATAATGAAAAACAATGGCACAATTATAAATGATAACCGTCTCCAAGTTAGAGATCCGTTTCCCCAAACCTTTACAACGTTTCGTAATGCTAATCCTTCGCCCTTTATTTCAGCAAGAACCAAGTCAAAATAACGTAGGTACCTAGAGCAACAGCTACTTACGGTATAACGCACCAAACAGAAACGTCAAATGCTCTTGAATTCAAAATAACAAAACGTAAAACAGGGCTAGAATGTTTTATGTGGTTACTAAACACCCCAAATAGGGCTAGAATGTAAACCAAATTTCAGAATTTTTATCGTCAAGTGTTTAGTTATATAAAATTGTGTTCCAACTACCACGTTCCTATAACTTTTGGTGTTATTTTCAAAAGTTAAGCAAACCTCCTTACCTGCACGATTTTTCAACTGCACGTAATGTCTCTCACTCAAGTATTCGACCACGTTGTCTGTCACCAACTGCCACAGTGGCTAGAGAACTATAACTGTCGTGTGCCTGCAGTGATCCCGAGAGCGCTGTGTTCCAGCAACGTCCTGATTGGCCTCCTCCTAGCCAATAGCGTGTGTGACGCAGTCTAACATGGCAGCACTAAACTATTGGGACCTTGAAATCTATTTAGTATCATCCGGGATGAGTAACCTTGGAGAAAATGTTGCAAAATTCGATATTTCGCGTTTTTAGTTCAAATATCCGATTCAATAGCAACCTTTGCTAATGCAATATTATAGGAGTTATTAGATTTAAAGAACCCTTACCCGATATCATGGCGGTGCATTGCAACTTTTTCGAGGTTCCACATTAAAAAAAATCTGATGTGTTTCATTCAAATGACTTTGTCTACATCTCTGCAACAAATTATTGTTAAAAAGCTTTTGCTTCTATTTACTTCATCTAATCGAGAAGAAATTAACATAAAATAGTCTTATTACTTGCTTCCTTGTAAGTGGAAGCGAAAAAAGGGAGTAGCATAGGTTAAAGTGATAGTCAAAAGCTGGTTGCTATGTGACTGAAGTTCCTTTGTTTGTATGGACACGAGTTGACAAATTCCTGTACGACAAAAGTAGAAGTTTTTCAAGGCTGAAACAAAAAAACAAGGAATATCTAAAAAACGATCAACTCCACGAAAAAAAATGTATATAGCATAAATTCTGTGTTTTAATGCGCTCTACAATTTTTGTGTGGTAGTTTTAGTCTATCGTTTACGGTTTACCAGTTATACGCAATTCCGTAAAATTCCTCCAGAATAAAGTAGTACTCAGAGGCTATTCCCAGATAATTCAAGATATGCATATTATTTGTCAGGTATATATATTTAACACACGATATTTTAATCAAAATCGTTACAGCCATTTTTCAAAAAATCAAAATTTTCGAAAAACTTTCCACGTGAAGGGTAGTTGGGGGGGGTTTCTTCAAAACCTTCGTGTCGCATCCTTGGAAGATGCTGAACTTAAATATCAAGTTTGGTATTTAAAGGTCTTTTCGTTTTTGAGCTATGCTGCACACACACACACATTTTTCTAAAAATCCTTTTTTTTTAGATTCAGGGGTTCTCAAAACATATATTTCTGGTGAGATCTCGGTATCTAATTTTTGGTGCAATGCAATACCTTCTCTATACGCTATGTACATACTACGTATAGAGAAGGTAAACATCTAAGTGTTGCATTCTCATGCCTTTCTCTACCTGTTCTATAAAAAGAACTATTCTTACAAAAGATTATTCTTCTATCTACATGATGATAAACGAGATAAACAATAACACAATTGTTTTAAGTACTTAGTTCCTAAACGATCGTCAAATTTTTAAAAGCCGATCGATATGTGAAAATTTAAGCTCGGTTTGCTTTGTATTTCTAGAAAAACAAAGGAGAATTAAACTAAACGTGATCCCGTTTGAGAAGATGTGTAGTTTAAAACTGAAACCAATAACAAGGAATATCTCGGAAACGGTCAACTCTACAACAAAAATGTATGACATAAATTGTGTGTTGTAACGAGATCTACATTTTTGTGTAGTAAATTTTGTGTATAACTTACGATTTACCAGTTATGCAAAATTCATCCAGAATGAACAAGTCGATAGAAGCTATTTCCAGAAAATTCAAGATATACATTTTATTTGTGATGTAAGTAGTTTTAATATGCGGCATTTTAATCGAAATCGTTAGAGCCATTTTTGTGAAAAACAACGCTTTTAAAAACAATTTCCATGTAAAGAGTAGTTTGGGGTGAGGAAATTTTCTTGAAAATTCGATAGATACCAAAGATACCAAACTTAGATACCCAGTTTGGTATTTAACGATCGCTAGTTTTAGAGCTACGCTGTTCACAGACATACGCGCGCGGACCTTTTTCTAAAATATGATGTGTTCCATTTACATGACTTTCTCTACATCTCAGTAACAAATTATTGTTAATAAGCTTATTCCTTTACCTATATCATGCTAATCGAGATAAACATTACCAGAAATTGTCTTATTACTTGGTCCCTTGAAAGTAGGATAAAGTGATAGTCAAATGTTTTGAAATCCGGCTGATATGGAATTGAAATCAGTTTCTGTGCGTGGCCAGGAACTGCATTCAAATGTTTCTTTCGTAAAATCAAGTGTTTGCTATGAGCGAGAGAGAGAAGGGGGGGGGGCAGGACAAGGGAAGACTGTAAATCCTGTGCACGTGCCCGTTATATAACTCACATCACGAAAAGTGTCACAAATGGCTAACACTCCAAAATTATTAATTCTCTTTCTGTTCATCGTGTTGATGTGTTCCATTCTCATGACCTTCTCCATCTGTTCCACAAAGAAACTATTGTTAAATAATAAATATTATTCCTTTATCTATATCAAAATAAACATTACCAGAAATTGTCTTATTACTTGCTTCCTTGTGAGCAGAAGGTAAACATTAGACTAAAGCTGGTTGTTATGTGAACAGCTGAAATTCGATTCACTTTGCATGGTCCGCAGTAAAACAGGACAAAGGTGGCTTCCCGTTTGAGAAACATTACCTACATTATCTCGGAAATGGTAAATTTTACAACAAAAAAATGGTAAGATTTTGTCCATCTCTTTCAGTTTACTAGTTATACAAAATTCATCCAGAATGAAGAGATCTTAAGAGGCTATTCCTAAAAAAATTCAAAATATGAATTTTATTTCTCATATAAATATTTTTAATTAAAGATTTAGCGATTTAATCAAAATCGACAGAGGTGTCTTTTAGAAAAACGAACATTTTCCATGTAAAGTGTAGTTTGGAATGGGGGGTTTCCTATAAAATCTTTTTGTCGCATTAGTGCAAGATTACTATTTAACTGTCTCTTCGTTTCAGCTATGCCGTCTACACGGATTTTTTATAATTTTTTTTTACTCAGGGTCTCTCAAAACATGTTTTCCGGTGAAATCTCGGTATCGAATTTTGGGTGCATTACAATACCGTCTCTATAGACTATGTACACAGTACGTATTGAGAAAGTAAAACTCTGATGTGTTGCATTCATACACTTTCTTTAGCTGTTCTGGAAACTAACTATTCTTACAAAATATTGTACTTCTATAAACATTAACACAGTTGGTCTTAGTTCCTTATAAACAGAAGAACGGTGAAACTTTTAAAAGCTCGTCGCTATGTCAACAATTCAACATCTACCGGAAAACAAAAGAGAGATGAAACGAAAGAGAAGACGCTAAAAGAAACCAATATCAAAGAACATTTCGGAAATGGTCAACTCTGCGCCAAGACTGTATATGACATAAACGAGATTTACATTGTGTGTCTCTTATTGTTTACCAGCTCTACAACATAAACGAGAACTATATTGTTTGTGAATCTCTAATTGTTTACCAGCTCTTCAACGTAAGAGAGATTTACATTGTTTGTGTACCTCTTATTGTTTACCAGCTCTACAACATAAACGAAATCTACATTGTTTGTGTATCTCTTATTGTCTACCAACTCTACAAATAAACGAGATCTATATTGTTTGTGTATCTCTTATTGTTTATCAGCTCTACACCATTAACGAGATCTACATTTTTTTGTGTAACTCTTATTGTTTATGAACTCTACAACATTAACGAGATCTATATAGTTTGTGTATCTCTTATTGTTTAACAGCTCCACAACTTAAACAAGATCTATATTGTTTGTATATCTCCTATTGTTTAACAACTCTACAACATAAACGAGATCTATATTGTTTGTGTATCTATTATTGTTTAACAGTTCTACAGCATAAACGAGATCTATATTGTTTGTGTATCTCTTATTGTTTACATGCTCTACGACATAAACGGGATTTACGTTGTTTGTGTATCTCTTATTGTTTACCAGCTCTACAACATAAACGAAATCCACATTGTTTGTGTATCTCTTATAGTTTACCAACTCTACAAATAAATGAGATCTATATTGTTTGTGTATCTCTTATTGTTTACCAGCTCTACAACATAAACGCGATCTATATTGTTTGTGTATCTCTTATTGTTTACCAGCTCTACAACATAAACGAGATCTACATTGTTTGAGTATCACATATTGTTTACAAAATCTATATTTTTTGTGTATCTCTTATTGTTTACCAGCTCTACAACATAAACGAGATATATATTTTTTGTGTATCTCTTATTGTTTACCAGCTCTACAACATAAACGAGATCTATATTATTTGTGTATCTCTAATTGCTTACCACCTCTGCAACATAAACGAGATCTACATTGTTTATCTCTTACGGTTTACCAGCTCTACAACATAAACGAGATCTACATTGTTTGTGTATCTCTTATTATTTACCAACTCCACAGCATAAATCAGATCTACATTGTTTGTGTATCTCTTATTGTTTACAAGGTCTACAGCATAAAGCAGATCTACATTGTTTGTGTATCTCTTATTGTTTACCAGCTCTACAGCATAAACCTGATCTACATTGATGTGTATGTCTTATTGTTTACCAGCTCTACAGCATAAACCTGATCTACATTGTTGTGTATCTCTTATTGTTTACCAGCTCTACAGCATAAACCTGATCTACATTGTTTGTGTATCTCTTATTGTTTACCAGCTCTACAGCATAAACCTGATCTACATTGTTGTGTATCTCTTATTGTTTACCAGCTCTACAGCATAAACCAGATCTACATTGATGTGTATGTCTTATTGTTTACCAGCTCTACAGCATACACCAGATCTACATTGTTTCTGTATTTCTTATTGTTTACCAGCTCTCCAACATAAACGAGATCTACATTGTTTGTGTATCTCTTACGGTTTACCAACTCTATAACATCAACGAGATCAACATTGTTTGTGTATCTCTTACGGTTTACCAGCTCTTCAACATAAACAAGATCTACATTGTTTGTGTATCTCTTACGGTTTACCAGCTCTACAACATAAACAAGATCTACATTGTTTGTGTATCTTTTACGGTTTACTAACCCTATAACATAAACGAGATCTACATTGTGTATCTCTTACGGTTTACCAACTCTGTAACATAAACGAGATCTACATTGTTTGTGTATCTCTTACGGTGTACCAGTTCTACAACATAAACAAGATCTGCATCCTTTGTGTATCTTTTACGGTTTACCAACTCTATAACCTAAACGAGATCTACATATTGTATCTCTTACGGTTTAGCAACTCTATAACATAAACGAGATCTACATTGTGTATGTCTTACGGTTTACCAACTCTACAACATAAACGAGATCTACATTGTGTATTTCTTACGGTTTACTAACTCTACAGCATAAACGAGATCTACAGTGTTTGTGTATCTCTTACGGTTTACCAGCTCTGCAAAATGAATACGTCTTCATAAGTTATTGCCAGGAAAATCAACATATACAGTATATTTTTGATGTACGTTATTTTAAATAAAGTCGTTCGAGCCATTTTTAAAAAAAATCAATATTTTCAAATATTTTAGAAGTATATGGTAGTTTGGAGTGGGGGAATATTCTTGAATATCATCGGAAGACACTAAACTTAAATATGTACCGAGGACAGTACTATTTTTTGAGCTATTTTCTCCACAGACATACACAGACCTTTTTCTAATGCTTTCTTTGGACCTCAGAACATATTGCCGTTGAAATTTCGGAATGAATTTTTGGGTAGAATACAATACTTCCTCCATACACTATCCACGTAGAGTAAGTGAAAAAAAATATGTTTCATTCACACGAGTTTCTCTACATCTCTGTAACAAATTATTGTTAATAAGCTTGATGCTAATCAAGGTAAACATTAGCACAGATAGTGTCATTACTTGATTCCTTGTAAGTAAAAGTGAAATAAGGGAGTAGCATCGGTAAAAGTGATAGTCAAATGTTTTAAAATATGGTTGCTATGTGACTGAAATCCGTTTTTTGCGTGGGCAGGAGTTGACAAGTTCCCGCATGAGAAAAGTTAACCATTTCAAAACTGAAACTGATAACAACGATTATCTTGAAAACGGTCAACCATACGAGAAAAAAAATATGACATAAACTGTGTAATTTAAATTTTATGTTGTGAGTTGTGTATCTCTTACTGTTTACCAGCCATTCAAAATTCAGAAAAAAAAATCATCTAGAATAAAGAGGTCTTCAGAAGCTATTCCCAGATAATTCAAGAGATACATTTCATTTATCAGCTAAATGTCTTTAATATAAGAGATTTTAATCAAAATCATTAAAGCCATTTTAGAGAATACCATACTTTTCGAAATTTTCCATGTAAAGGGTCGTTGGGGTGACTTGGGGGATTTTCGTATCGCATCCTTGGAGGATAATGAACCTGAATATTAATTTTCGTATTTAATAGCCCCCCCACACACATACATGGTCCGTTTTGTAAAAATGCTTTTCTTTTTAGTATTCAGGGGGGCCCAAACCGTGTATTTCCGATGAAAATCTCGGTATTGAATTTTTATACCTTCTCTATACACTATGTACATAATACGTGTAGAGAATTTATTTATCCAGAAGAATTGAAAATATTGTTGCAAAGTTTTGTGACTAACTTGAGTAAAAACCTGACATGGACAAACAATTCCATGTTCCTGTTAATAAACATTTCCCAACGGGATTAAAGGAATGCAGTAAGCCAATCATGTTTTCCTTTTCTTTGCTTGGTCAACAGGAAAAAACAAACAGTTCTATGTTCCTGTTAACAAACATTTCCCAGCGGGATTAAGGGAATGCAGTAAACCAATTATGTTTTCTCTTTCTTTGCTTGGTCAACAGAAAAACACAAACGTACAACTTCAGAAATATATGAGTATTGAATAATATAAACGTAACTATTTCCAGATGTTTCTTGTGCATTTGACAAAAAGGGATCTACATTTTGTTTGGTAATATTAACATACAAATGTCATTCAGACTCAAGAGACTGTTCCCTATACATGTGATAAACATGTAGTATTTTAATCAAAATTGACCCAGTTTTGAGAAAATAAAATGCTGTTTGTGAAGGGAGTTCGCTGTGAGGATTTGCAGTTTAATTTCTTCGTGTCACATTGACTAAGTTTGGTGTTTAAGCGACTTTTCCTTTATTAAACTCTTCAGACGCATGGACGTCTTTATTGAGGAGTCCTCAAAACGTGTATTTACGTTACAATCTCACATCGCATTTTGGGGTGAACAGATAATACAGACGTGAAACTTTGGTTTGTACATGCAGATCAGGTGTAGAACTGATATTGCACTACAGCAACTTGGTTTTAAACCAGTTTTATTGCTGGGACCATTTGTTATGAGAACACAGAGGGAATTCCTTGCAACTCAAGATTTGGTGAAACCGTTGAATTATGTACTTACTTCAGACGCTGTTATACTCATAAACGTTGGTATTTTAATGAATTAAACTTGTCACGATCTGGAGTGCGAGTGTATACCCATAAAATGTTCCTCAACCAACAGTTACATCGACCTGCCGTTTAATAACAACAAAGTGTTAGCTGTTTGTTGCGAATATTTATAACAAGACAAATGACTCGCTGTCTATTGTACAACAAACCATTCTAATTCAAGCTACTGGAGATGGAACGGTTTCATTAAATATTCTGTTGCAGGAATAAAGCGATCGTCAAATATATAGCAGCTCATTGTTATGCAATTACTGAAAACTATTCCTTTAACTTCACCAGGAAAATAAAAACGATTTCCAATTTGAGGAAATTTAAAGTAATAACAAGACATATCTGTACAAAAATAAGTGTGTGTTTTAACGAGGTCCACATGTGACCACGTGTTACGGTTAACCAGTACACAAAAGTCATCCAGAAAGAACTTAAATGTCACGATATATGTTCCATTTGTATTGAAAATATCAAACGTGTGCCGCCTTAATTAAATCGTTATTTGAAAGGTTGCACATAAACGGTAATAAGGCGTGGGAGATTTTCTTGAAGAAGTTGAAAAATGCCATGTTTAGTCTCGCTTTTTTTTTTTTTTTTTAACAGTAACGGAGTCTGATCAGGACTCCGGTACTGTTTCCCTATTTACATTTCCCCCCGTAGGTTTTACCGATTACTGGTTTACTGGTTTTACTGTTTCTTTTACAAACATATACACATTGCACAATCATATAACATCCATGCCCATTTCTAAAAATGTATTTTTGATTCGGGGAACCTCAAAACATATTTTAGGGGAAATTTCGATATCGAATTTTCTCAGTGGAATACGATGCTACCCCTACTTACTATACTAGTAGAGAAGTAGAGCAGCAGCCATATAAAATATCAAGGATGCTAATTGACAAATGAGGAAATATGTCAGGACCATAATCGACCTAAACATGTTTATGCATTGTAATTAATTATTATTATTACTATTATTATTATTAATAATAATAATAATAATAATAATAATAATAATAATAATAATAATAATAGAACTGTCTGCACAAGTATAACCGCTAAACTGAAAGTGGTGGCACCAAAGCCACGTTAATTATTACTTTCCATCAGATCATATTCTCTCTACAGGCAACAATGAGTGTTACCGTAAAAACAAATAATTGTTTTAAATATCATCGCTTGTGTTTCCCGCGGGACCTCCTTGATGAAGCCCTTTTCTTCCTCAACACGAGCTTTGTGACAAATTCACCTTTTTCTGGCTTTATAAACACCTACACAGTATTTTAACTATTTTTATTCAAGTTAAAACACATTAGATATTGAGAAATGAATGAAAGTATTTACAGGGAAGGAATAACAACTTGCTATCATATAAACTATCATGCGACGAAGTTTAAACGCAGTAAAGCCAACCTTCTCAAGAAACATACACTTAGACATGATAAAATACTTCCCTCTGTTGTGCGTCTTATTGACGCAATTCCATTTTAAAATATTTTGTATTGTTTTCTTACTTATAATTCTTGTTCTATACATGCATTAATGTGAATCCTAGTTGTAAGTTCCTGGTGCGTCCTACTTGAAGTAATATCATTAAACAGAAAATTAAAATTCTACTCTTTATTCCCAAAAAGAATTTCTGAGAAAGGAAATAAATGTATCGTTAGTAAACGCGCGTTGCGAACACGACATCATTTGACTGGTTGGAGTATACACACCAAGTGTCCTAACACTTGATAAACGTGCTCCTACTGTCAAACACATTTGACTCCTGTGAGTATACACAGTGTCCTGACGCTTGATAAACGTGCTCCTACTGTCAACACATTTGACTCCTGTGAGTATACACACTAGGTGTCCCGACGCTTGATAAACGTGTTCCAACTGCCAAACATAATTGACTCCTGTGAGTATTCACAGTGTCTCCTGACGCTTAATAAACGTGCTCCTATTGTCAAACACATTTGACTCCTGTGACTATACAAAGAGTGTCCTGAGGCTTGATAAACGTGCTCCTACTGTCAAACACATTCGACTCCTGTGACTATACACACCAGGTGTCCTGACGCTTGATAAACGTGCTCCTACTGTCAAACACATTTGACTCCTGTGAGTATACACAGAGTGTCCTGACGCTTGATAAACGTGCCCCTACTATAAAACACATTTGACTCCTGTGACTATACACAGATTGTCCTGACGCTTGATAAACGTGATCCTACTATCAAACACATTTGACTCCTGTGAGTATACACAAGAGTGTCCTGACGCTTGATAAGCGTGCTCCTACTATTAAACACATTTGACTCCTGTGGCTATACGCAGTGTCCTGACGCTTGATAAACGTGCTCCTACTATCAAACACGTTTGACTCCTGTGAGTATACACGGAGTGTCCTAACGCTTGATAAACGTGCTCCTAAATAGTTAAAATAGAGGGATCCTGGCACAGGGGCTAATGCGCACACATGGTAAAGATAGGGAATTCAAGGAGCGGGGGAGTCTCTAGCGAGACCTCAAGGTTAGGGCTAATGCGTATGCATGGTAGAGATAGGTAATTCAAGGAGGAAGGGGAAACTAACCTAGGCTCAGAGTAGAATATGTATTCTTCAGTCCTTTGGAGTCCCTTTCGCGGTCTTTTGCTTTAATTATCAGTTATTTTTATGGCTTTTCCTATGTTTTGTCTTGTTTAAAGCGTTTTCGATTGTAGGATGTTGGCTGAAGACTTTTTTATGATTATTTTGCAGTGTTTTGCTCTCCTTTTTGAATGTGTAGTAAACATTTATAAGTCCTTTCTACGTTTTTTGAGTGCTAGTACAGCTGTTTCGAATGCTTTTATTAATGACATGTCATGTCGTTTGGAGGTTGCTTAGGTCTCTAGGTCAGCTAGTATCAAGGTACTTACCCGACATTTTAGCTCCTTTTAACCGGTTTCACGCCATTTTGTGGGGTACATAAGATTCTAAAGCTGGTAGTTTAGGCTTTTCTTCAGAGTCTTTGCTCATATTTTTAATAATTTTGTAGTGTTTTCTAATGTTTGAAACACTTTTATAGACATTCTAGCACATTTTGAGTCTACTTAGGAGAATGTTATAGTGTTTTGTAGTGCTTTTTGTCTCCTTACAGGACATTTACGACTTTAAAGGTATTCAGAACTATAGGATAGTGTTAAAATCTCAGGCAATAGATATTTCAACTCACTTAAAATGTATTTTTCGAAAGATCTTTAATAACTTTGCGACGGTGTCGAAGATATACTGACGACATTTTTAGCACTTTAAGCATCCTTTTCATGCGACCTTGTAGATTCCCTTTCTTAATGTTGTTAGTAATTTATGTAATTTTTGTGCTAGTTTATGTGGTTTCTACAACAATTTTATGCATTTTTTGCAGTAATTGATGTCATCGTTTTTCGATGTTTAAGACATTTTCCTCACCATTTACTATGTTTTACAGAATTTTCATATTTTTCAGGATGATCTGATCGCTTTTATAGACTATCTAGTATTTAATAGTTTTGTCATATTTTTCCATAGTTTGCACCCTTTATGACCATTTCTGTATTCTGTGTCAGTTTTTTGCTGTCCTTTAAGAGTCATAGTATATCCTTTTCGCATGATCAGATGATAACTTTTGAAGCGAGGGATATGTTTGTACGGTTTACAGTCTTACTTAGGTTGCAAATCCAACAAAACCTAACTTTTCGTGTCTACATCTTTTTTTTATTTGTCCTTTTGTATGATGTCTCTGTTCCTAGGCTGTCATCAGAAAAATGACCTAAGCCCTTGTTGTGGAAGTGTTAACATTTTAGTAAACATTATGATTCCTCGTGTTTTATTCGTCTTTTGTTGTTTTTACAGTCTATTTTCTTTTATTCAAGATTTTTTTTTCTCTAGAACAATGATATAGACATTTGTTGTTGTTTCTGTTGAAGCGTTGAGCATATCTTCTGACTCACTGTTGGTAGTTTTTAGATTCTAGTTTTTTATATAAAGATATCTAGCATGTGAGTTTAGGCGTCTCTCCTCTTTTATCTGGGTTTGAGACCAGCATTAGAAATTTATTCTAATGGCAGAGTTCCCGCCGACCCTCATTCTTATTCTTCTTATTCTTCTATATTTGTGTGTCTTTTACTAGGTGCATGGGAGCGTTTGCAGTGTAAACTTCAATTTTCTTTCTCGTTACCGATGGTGAGCAATGCATGTAGTATTCTCTCATGATACGTTCACAGCTTGGTAGTGACCATAAGCATAGGTTGATATTCCATCATCAGCAATCACTCTTTTATCATTATGAGGCGATAGTGCGATTTTGTTGACTTTTACAGACGCAACGTTATGCTGTTGTGACTTGTTTTTAAGACAATCTACATAACTGTCGAATGTGATGTACTGCTTAATAGCGCTTCGTTTTATACCTTTAATCTTTTTTATCATTCCTCCATCAATGTCGATAGCATACATCTTAGGTCTCAGTCCGACAAAACGTTGGATGATTTTTCCATTAGCTTCATCTTTAAACTTTCCCAACACTCTTTTTTTCTGTGTGGAGTGGCACATGTGACTTGCAGGGTAATCAGATGTATCCAAATGTTCAAGAAATTGCATTTTGTCCTGATATATGTCAGCTGATGTAACTCGATGAATGAAGGAGTCCGTATCCATGTACATAAGCTTCAGGTTTTCAGTCCCATAATATGGCAATAGCACATCATATTGATATGAGTACATGAGGGTTTTTGAGATATCCAGCACGCCCATTCCAATGCATATTGGCTTGTTGAATATAATCTGCCGTGAGGCCATATGAACAGCTGCTAGGTTAGGTCCATATATACTTCTATCGATGAATGTAGGCTTAGAAATCGGCTTTTCCAATGTTTTCTCGTTTGTCACAAGACGTATATCCATGCGATTTCGTATATTCTCCATGGTTTTTCCAAACATAGCATTGTTGAAGAGTTTGTACAGGTCCTTTTCAAAGTGATTTCTAGCCTGTTACCTCAGTTTGTTATTAAACGTTATGAAAGGTTTTAACCAGCACGATTGTTGACTCTGTAGCACACGATGGATTTTTGTTAGTTGTAGTTCATGGGAGAGTGCCTGTTTTAACGTCAGGTAATGGACAACATACTTCTTCCTGCTTCCAAGGTAGGCAATTATTAGTTTCTTTACACTTGAATTCTATGGTTTCAGACACTCAGGTAGGAACGGCAAATCATTATGTAGATCGTGAAGCTCAGCAGGGTAATCCACATCAACTTCGAATATATATGCAAGAGGATCATCTTCTTTTAGTGTTTATAGATTAATACTATCAGGAGAAACCCACTGAAATCCTCCATATGGCAGCGGATGTTGCATAGCCCATCCATATTGGTTATTTTCGTCTTCGTATGTAATAGATTGAGTTGGTTTATCAGGATCAAACTCCTCCATGTAGGTGTTGTTAGCCAGGGCATACCGATGAGACACCTGACATAAACCTCCTCTTATGCCAGATTCTACCATGAGAAGCTGCTCATAATCCAGTAACAATTCTAGCTCAATCCCGGTACACAGAAGCATGGCAGGTTAGTCCTGAAGATGTAAAGTAATGTGCAGGTTCAACTTTATGAGTATTCAATGTCTGCTCTCTGAAGGCTTCAAAAACATCTGCGAGTAGCAGAACATCTGAGGTTAAGTAGAGATCACTGTATTCTCCTAAGTTTTCAATTTTAAATTGCTTCCATACATTTTTAGCATGTTCGTAGTCTTGATCATCGATTTCCTCTTCATTTAGTCCATTGTAGAACGCTTCCTTTGGAGGCAATCACGTTTCTTTCAAAACATACCACGACGTGATGTAATCATAGGGCATAACTCCATCGCGTGTCACCAAAACAATCTTCTCTTCTCCAAAGTATTTGCATGTCTCAGGAAACGATGTTAGGGTTTTTGTTAGTTTATCCAAACTTGATCTGAGGAAACGGTATGTATCCACAAACCGAAGCTTAATATCCCCAACATGCTTCGAGAATCTAAAAACTACTAACAGCGAGTTAGAAGATATGCTCAACGCTTCAACAGAAACAACAACAAATGTCTATATCATTGTTCTAGAGAAAAAAAATCTTGAATAAAAGAAAATAGACTGTAAAAACAACAAAAGACGAATAAAACACGAGGAATCATAATGTTTACTAAAATGTTAACACTTCCACAACAAGGGCTTAGGTCATTTTTCTGATGACAGCCTAGGAACAGAGACATCATACAAAAGGACAAATAAAAAAAAGATGTAGACACGAAAAGTTAGGTTTTGTTGGATTTGCAACCTAAGTAAGACTGTAAACTGTACAAACATATCCCTCGCTTCAAAAGTTATCATCTGATCATGCGAAAAGGATATACTATGACTCTTAAAGGACAGCAAAAAACTGACACAAATACAGAAATGGTCATAAAGGGTGCAAACTATGGAAAAATATGACAAAACTATAAAATACTAGATAGTCTATAAAAGCGATCAGATCATCCTGAAAAATATGAAAATTCTGTAAAACATAGTAAATGGTGAGGAAAATGTCTTAAACATTGAAAAACGATGACATCAATTACTGCAAAAAATGCATAAAATTGTTGTAGAAACCACATAAACTAGCACAAAAATTACATAAATTACTAACAACATTAAGAAAAGGAATCTACAAGGTCGCATGAAAAGGATACTTAAAGTGCTAAAAATGTCGTCAGTATATCTTCGACACCGTCGCAAAGTTATTAAAGACCTTCCGAAAAATACATTTTAAGTGAGTTGAAATATCTATTGCCTGAGATTTTAACACTATCCTATAGTTCTGAATACCTTTAAAGTCGTAAATGTCCTGTAAGGAGACAAAAAGCACTACAAAACACTACAACATTCTCCTAAGTAGACTCAAAATGTGCTAGAATGTCTATAAAAGTGTTTCAAACATTAGAAAACACTACAAAATTATTAAAAATATGAGCAAAGACTCTGAAAAAAAGCCTAAACTACCAGCTTTAGAATCTTATGTACCCCACAAAATGGCGTGAAACCGGTTAAAAAGAGCTAAAATGTCGGGTAAGTACCTTGATACTAGCTGACCTAGAGACCTAAGCAACCTCCAAACGACATGACATGTCATTAATAAAAGCATTCGAAACAGCTGTACTAGCACTCACAAAACGTAGAAAGGACTTATAAATGTTTTCTACACATTCAAAAAGGAGAGCAAAACACTGCAAAATAATCATAAAAAAGTCTTCAGCCAACATCCTACAATCGAAAACGCTTTAAACAAGACAAAACATAGGAAAATCCATAAAAATAACTGATAATTTAAGCAAAGACCGCGAAAGGGACTCCAAAGGACTGAAGAATACATCTTCTACTCTGAGCCTAGGTTAGTTTCCCCTTCCTCCTTGAATTACCTATCTCTACCATGCGTACGCATTAGCCCTAACCTTGAGCTCTCACTAGAGACTCCCCCGCTCCTTGAATTCCCTATCTTTACCGTGTATGCGCATTAGTCCCTGTGCCAGGATCCCTCTATTTTAACTACTCTCCTACTGTCAAACATATTTGACTCCTATGACTATAGACAGTGTCCTGACGCTTGATAAACGTGCTCCTACAATCAAACACATTTGATTCCTGTGAATATACACAGTGTCTTGACGCTTGATAAACATGCTCCTACTATCAAACACATTTGTCTCCTGTGAGTATACACAGAGTGTCCTGACACTAGATAAACGTGCTCCTACTATCAAACACATTTGACTCCTGTAACTATACACAGAGTGTCCTGACGCTTGATAAACGTGCTTTTACTATCAAACACATTTGACCCCTGTGACTATACTCAGAGTGTCCTGACGCTTGATAAACGTGTTCCTACTATCAAACACATTTGTCTCCTGTGAGTATACACAGAGTGTCCTGACACTAGATAAACGTGCTCCTACTATCAAACACATTGGACTCCTGTGACTATACACAGAGTGTCTGACGCTTGATAAACGTTCTCCTACAATCAAACACATTTGACTCCTGTGACTATACACAGAGTGTCCTGACGCTTGATAAACGTGCTCCTATTATCAAACACATTTGTCTCCTGTGAGTATACACAGGGTGTCGTGACGCTTAATAAACGTGCTCCCACTGTAAATACATTCCAACTGAAATGTAATGTAGGGGAAATTAACTGCTAGCCTCATATAACTAAACGGTTGGAACCTTTCTGTTAATATTTTCCTTTGTTTTATTTGACTGAAAGTAAATAACTAAACACGCTAAATAAGTACATAATTTATTTAGCACTGTAGTTTCTCTTTTGGTTAACACTTTGCACATTTTATGTCGAGCAAAATAATTTTAGAATCGAAATGGCAACACAGACCAAAAAACAGAAGTAGAAGCTCAAAAGTTCTAATTCGGCTAAAAGAGCAAAAGCGCTGTATTATGCATTGGTGTGAAAATAAACTTTCACTTCCTTGCGCTAAACTTGAAATATTGAAGTTTGGTGTTCACCCTAATGGACACAAAGACAAGATCGGATTCTTCTACATTAAAATAAAGTGAACATTACTCTACTAAATTTATATAACATAATTTTGTAAATATCACACACGAAAAATGTGAAAATACTGCAATTACCAAAACAATTTAAAAATAATGCAATGTAAACTGTGATGTAAAATAAAAATGAGAATTTCTTCTTGGCAACTTGGTTACGAGACGAATGTGAATGTTTTAAATGTTCCTAATTGCTGAATATACAGTAAGCAATGCTATGCAGATTAACGCGTATAAAGAAGCCAGAGGTAAAATTGGTCAAAACAAATTAATTGACGTACCTTAAAAAAACAATTTATGTAAGGATAGTGTCATCTAGTGTCGACTACAGCTAAAGTTATTTTTGTGCCACGTTCCTTTAAATAATAGAAATCCTAATACAAGTTCACTTTCGTTAATGAACTCGTTCAGAGAACCGCTTTGTTTATACGCATGAACGTTTTAAATTCCAAAACCGTTATAGACGCATAATGTAATATTTGCTTCAGCAGCGTATAATAAACCAATAATCAAAGGTGTTTAGTGTCAAAGTGCTTCTTATTTGACTTTCGTTCCCGGCGTCTTGAAACGTTTCATTATTACTCTATACCCTGGTACTTTGCAAAGCCAATGCTTTCTTTACTCGATACATTAACTATGACAGTATGCTACGGGCACGTGAACGGCAGGTATCGAGGTTACGTTACGTGTGTAAATGAACTGGGTAACATTCTGATGTACTCCATTCACATGACTTTCTCTACATCTCTGCAACAAATTATTATTAAAAAGTTATTCTTCCATCTACTTCATACTATTCAACAAAAAATTAGCAGAAATAGTCTTATTACTTGCTTCCAATGTAAATAGAAGTGAAATAAAATTCTACAAAATGTATCCAAAATAAAGATGTTTTCAGAGGCTATTCCCAGAAAACTTAAGATATTTATTTTATTTTTGCTTTCTCTAGCCCCATATGTACAATTTACATAGGGATAGAGAAGGCATTGTAATGCACCCAAAAATTTGATATCGAGATTTCACCGGAAATATATGTTTTGGGGACCCCTGAGTCCGAAAAAAAGCAATTTTACTTTCTCTATATGCACTATGTACATAGTGTATACAGAAGGTATTGCACTCCACCAAAAAATTCGATACCGAGATTTCACCGAAAATATAATTTTTAGGGTCCCCTGTATCCAAAAACAGTATTTTCAGAAAAAGGTCCGCGTGTGTGTGTTTGTGTCCGTGTGCCTGTGAACACGATAACTCAAAAACGAAAAGTCGGTAAAATACCAAACTTGGTATTTAAGTTTAGTATCTTCCAAGGATGCGACACGAAGATTTTGAGAAAAATCCTCTCACCCCAAATTACCCTTTACATAGAACTTTTTTCGGAAATTTTTATTTTCTAAAAAATGGCTCTAACGATTTTGATTAAAATCGTATATTAAAGATATTTACCTGACAAATAAAATGTATATTTTGAATTTTCTGGGTATAGCCTCTGAAGACTACTTTATTCTAGGTCAATTTTACGGAAGTCTGTATAACTGCTAAACCGTAAGAGATGGACAAAAACTTACCACACAACAAATGTAGAGCACTTTAAAATTACAATTTATGTTATATACCTTTGTTTCGTGGAGTTGATTGTTTTTTTAAATATTCCTTGTTTTTGGTTTCAGCTATAAAAGACATACTTTTCTCATACAGGACTTTGTGTACTTGTGTCCATTCAAACAAAGGAACTTCAGTCGCAAGGTAACCAGCTTTTGACCATCACTTTAAGCTATGGTGCTCCCTTATTTCGCTTCTACTTACAAGGAAGCAAGTAATAAGACTATTTCTGCTATTTTTTTCTCGATTGGCATGAAGTAAATAGAAGCATAAGCTTTTTAACAATAATTTATTGCAGAGTTGTAGAGAAAGTCATGTGAATGGAACAAATCAGATTTTTAAAAAAAGGTCCGTGTGTGTGTGTGTGTGTGTGTGTGTGTGGACAGCATAGCCCCAAAACGAAAAGACCGTTAAATACCATACTTGGTATTTAGGTTTAATATCTTCCAAGGATGCAACGTGAAGATTTTCATGAAAATCCCCCTACCTCAAACTACCCTTTACATGGAAAAATTTTCGAAAATGTTCATTTTCTTAAAAATGACTCAACGATTTTGATTAAAAACCCGTATATTAAAGTTATTTATGTCCGAAATAAAATGTATATCTCGATTTTTTTTTGGGAATAGCCTCTTAAGACCTCTTTATTCTGCATGAATTTTGCTTAACTGCTAAACCGTAAGAAATAGAAAAAAAAACTCACTACACAAAAAATGTACATCACGACAAAACACACAATTTATGTCCTTTACGTTTTTGTTGTGAAGGTAACCGTTTCTGAGATATTCCTTGTTATTGGTTTCAATTGTGAAGTATTTTAAACTTTTCTCAGATAGGAAGTGTCCGCTTTTCTTTTGTTCAACTCCTGTCCAAGCAAAGAAGTGATTTGCAATGGCAATCGCATGATGATAGCTTCTAAAACATTTGACAACCATTTTAGTATAGCGCAAGCCCTTATTCTCTTCTACTTATCAGGAACTGAGTAATAACATTCTGCTAATGTTTATCTCGATTAGTATTGTGTACAAACAATAACAATCTTTTGTAGGAGGTTTGTAGAGCAGCTAGAGAAAGTCATGTGAGTGTAACACATCAGATTTTTAGCTAAATTGCCAACATTGTTTCCTACATTCTTTTATATTTTTGACTATCATGCGCGCGCGCACACGCACACGCACACACACACACACACACACACACACACACACACACACACACAGAGGCTGTTTCAAAACGACACCAAACGAAGATAGCAGTCGATTAGCTCACACTTTGACTTGTCCGAAACTTCATGTCGCAACTTTCAAACTCTTCTATTTAAAGTTTTATGTGTGTATCTTGAATTTTCTAGGGATAGCCTCTGAAGGTCTCTTTATTCATGTAAATATTTTTAATATACGATAATTTAATGAAAATCGTTACACCCATTTTTGGGAAAATCAAAATTTTCGAAAAAAAAATTTCCATATAAAGGGGGATTTTCTTGTCGCATCCATGGGAGGTACCGCTCGGTCGGTATAGAGTTGGTTTATTCTAGACACAACGTCAGTTGTAAACAAATCCGTCCCAAAGATTTGGACTTCATACTCCCAGCATTGAGTTGACAACGATCCATGACACAATCAATCTAGTCCGACATTATTTTACCCTGCCTTACGTGCTTACTTTGGTGATATTTGTTGCCGCGTGGGGCGCTAACGTAGGGAGATAGTAATCATAGATAGCAGCACGGCTCTTATTTCGCATATTTAGTTGACTAGAAGTAAAAATGTAGCTGCAGACACTCAAGTTGAAACAATTAGTGATTAAAATTACTAAGAAACTAGTATTCTGTGTAAGGGCCAGTTGTACGAACTTGGAATAAACCTCTGTTAGACGTTATTCCATGGTTATGTGCAAAATTGTGTTGTACGACAACGGAATAGAGACTATCAAGGGAATAAACATGGAATAACTTATACCACCATCCGCAAGATCGAGGACCACCATCAGTCATAGACTTTGCGATCATCAAACATTACCCCTTCCATCTCATGCTCACTTCACTCGCAGCACCTCATTCCAACCACAATCCCTTGTTGGCAGAAATGAACACCAGATTTGCCAACTATGACTTCTCAGGACACATCAGAGAAATCGACTGAAAATGCGTAAAGGACTGCCTCAACGCATCTATTCCACCCAACCCAAAAATCACTGACATACTCTGCCTAGAGACAGCAGTCCAAACCTTCATTACCACAGTAGTAAGAACGGTTCACAACCTCACCATCCGCACCCCACCAACACCTCATCCAGATGTCCTTCCCCTAGAACTTGAACTCCTTATCCGCCGTTCCTGGGCAGCCCGCAGACTATACCAGCGGAACCGGACGCCACACAATCGAGGTCTTTTGCGGCGCCTCCGTCGGGAGGTTCGTGTCCGACTACGCAAACTCCACGTGCAAGCGTGGGAGGCCACAATGGCCGTGCAAGACCTGGAGGGTGGCGACGTCTGGCGTAACGCGAAAAGCCTCCGACGCCAACGTAATCAGTACCACTCCCCGCTTCAAGGCAATCTTGGCCTTGTATATGAACCACAAGCCAAAGCTTGCGAGCTACATAGAGGACACCTGCAGGCCGAGAGAGGTCCCTCAGGACGTACTCTTCACTGCCCGCGTTCATGAGGAAGTTGACCGCTACTGCGGGAACAGCCTCATGAAGCGGAGAACCCCCTACCAATCATCCGCCCTAGTGAAGTCCAAGGCGCACTCCGGCGTCTCAACACCAAAAAGGCTTGCGGGCAGGACGGGCTGACACCCGCCATGCTCAGCAACCTTCCATTCAGAGCAGTGCTATTCCTCACCAAGGTATTCAACATGTGCCTTACCTTAGGCCACTTTCCGCGCGAGTGGAAGGTGGCACGGGTGGTGTGCATTTTGAAGCCTGGTAAGGACCCTGCACTTCCTTCCAGCTACCGCTCCATTAGCCTCCTACCTACCCTCTCGAAGGTCTTCGAGAGGTTAGTACCACACCGCTTTTCGCCGCAGGTAGTCGACATTCAAGCCATCCCTCTCCATCAGTTTGGATTCCGTCCTGGACACTCGACAACCCAACAGTTGCTGCGGGTGGTGGAGGCTGCCGCCCTGGGGTTCCAGGACGGGGCCTTCACGCCGGCGGTGTTTGGATGTCGAGAAGGCCTTCTCAACCACCTGGCATGAGGGTCTCCTGTTTAAACTCATCCAAATTGGCCAACATACACAGTTAATCAACATCATACACAGCTTCCTACACCAACGCACCTTCGTAGTTGCAGTTGCGGGGCAAACATCTACACCAAAACCCCTACGAGGCGGAGTCCCCGAAGGCTCTGTATTATCACCCACTTTGTTTAGCCTTTTTATGGCAGACTTCCCTACGGTACAGGTCGTCAATATGGCCCAGTTTGCTGATGACGTCCTGCTCTACCCCACTGACAGGAACATACACAGAGCCTTCAACCCCATACAGAGACACCTCCGTCTCGTCCAGGACTGGTGCAGACAGTGGCGGATGTCCGTTAATCCGGGCAAAAGTCATGCTGTTCTGTTCACCAGAAAACGCCCCGAAATAAACCAGATACCCAACTTTTCCTATCAGGGCCAAAGGATAGAGTGGGGGAATTCCATCAAATACTTGGGCGTCATTCTTGATAAGGGCCTAACTTTTCGTGAACACGTGCGGGGAACGTCTGGCAGAGCGAAGGGGGCGGTAGCCTCCCTTTACTCTGTGCTGGCCTCCCAGATGCCGGTTCACTTAAAGTTACGCGTTTTCAAGGCGGTTGTAGTCCCCTTGATGCTCTATGCCTGCGAAGTGTGGGGTATGGCAGCAGATTCCTGGCTTCTCTGGTTACAACGGGTACAGAATAGAGGACTCCGGTCCATATATTCTGTATGTCGACGTTTCCCTTTGAGGCTACTACATGAAGCTTCGGCCCTCCCATATGTGGAAGATGTTATTAGGCGCCGGGCTCAAAAATTCTACGCCAGATTGGGCGACCATGAGAACGCACTTGTCAGATCTCTGGGGGAGTACTTACCCTCTGAACGCCGAAAGAGGCGGTTCCGGGTTTCCCGCATGGCTTGTGGGCTCCCCCGGTAACATCGGCTTTAAACCAGCCAACAGCGTAATAGCTGAACAAAGCAGTGCCCCTCCCATTGGGAGAGGTCTATCAAAATTTCACCACCATAATTAAATAAATAAAAATAAACACCATCGGAGCAGAGGAAAGGATGCTGCTCTTGGAAATGCAACCGCTCGAGGAGCCTACCAGCGCTACCTCCTTAACACCAACACTCGAAACCTCAAGAATTAAAACCTTAACCTTCACCTCATTCCTGTGGTTAAACCCTACCAGGGTAGGTACACAGCAACAACACTAGGCTCACCACGAGCCTACCAGACACGCACGCACACGCACGCACGCAACTTATTCCGTGATTCCTTGCGGGGATAAGCCGATGTTCCGAGAATAGAGTATAAAAAGGAAAATGGCCGCTGGGTACTCGGCATAATTTTGACCCATATTTGACCGATATAAACGATTCATTTCTTTATATGGCATATTATACCTAAATACAATGTTTTGTAGAGATAGTCTGATAAATGAACACGGCTATAATGAAATTAAAGTTGAGAAATGATATCACACAGACAGCTTGATGGTTATATGATAAATATCACAAGAAGATAGTTAAAATAAAGTTTCATTTATAAAACAGTAAAAATCTACCTACAATATTATCATCAAAATACCTCTATTTTATGGAAACAATTATATTTAATCCAACACAAGTTAAATATAAAATAGTGTAGTGCAGCAATTCACCAGCACAATGCTTAGCGTTGTAAAGAGTGAGATTACGTTTTATTGACGAAATACAAAGGATAGGTTACTTCTAGGGCAATATGCTTCAAAACGTAAGATAACCACAAGTATTAATTTTAAAATGTTAAAAATGCCATTACATACAGTGAAGCTGCCAATTTTATTAAAATCTGGACATCTATTACCACCACGTGCTTCACTTGGTCATGGTGTAGATGGAGTACCCTGCTGTACTCCATCTATACCACGTGAAGCAAGTGTAGCACGTTTTGGTAATATATGTCCAGATTTTAATAAAAACAAGTATTAATGTTAGCGACATTCTGTACTATATTCAGATTTTGGAAGTTATGTGCAAGTTTAAAAACTATAACACTACAAGCTTTCTGATGTAGGGCGAAGATGCCCAGATTAAAAGACGCCATCAGAGCTCGTAAATCTAAATATATTTTACAATAAATTCATAATTTTTCGTATTATATGCTGTAGGTTTTACACATTAGAGACAATTTTGATTGAATAGAGAATACTTTCCCTAAAATATAATTTTCTCGGTTTTATTGGTTTGGTTGACAATTTCTAGCTGTTGTATTAAATATTGCCATCAGCAAAGTGCGAACTGTAATGGGAACGGTTTAATGTACTATTCGACATAACTACTAATATTTCTGTTGGTTAATAACACCTATATAGCAAGTTCTAGCTATCTTGGTACAACGATTCAATTATACGTATCTTAAGTTGATAGTGGCATTGGAAACACTAAAATGTAATTTTCAAAATTCACTTACTAAGTATTTTAATGAATAAAATACAGAAATGAGGCTTAAGTACGTTTTGATCACCGAAACGGAAAGATGCCATATATCAGCACAAGATACAACGTTCACATACGGTAAGGTTATATTCCCATACTCCTAACCTATTGCAAGAAGTCACAGTATAAATATGTGTTTATGTTTTGTAAAATGTATAGCAATTCTACATCCGAACACGCTTATGAACATTCATAATTACTGCATAGTACCGTAAGTAGTTAAAATAAGAAATAATACATAGTTTAGGAACAGCTGATTGTGAAAACAGTGAAGTTTTCAGCAGAATAAAGCAGTAATTACGTATCAAGTTGGCCACGAATGACTCGCAGCATAGCCAACATTAGTTTTAAATCTACAAACAGTCCAATAGATATCTAAGGAATAAAATTGCATCGTACAACTCGTCACCACATTTATACCATGAATAGTGTATTACAAGAATAACTATTCCAGGATTTATTCAGAGTTCGTACAACCGGCCCTAAATGTAATAATCTTGTGTAGCAATAGACGTTCCTTATTTTTCAATAATGCTGATTTGGGTATTCTTCTGCACCATTAACGTTTCCATTTTTGGGTATATGTTTACTACTGCACACTCTTACAGATGTGTAATATATATTACGTAACAATTTTCGGAGCGATCGTAAACAAGATAGAGTTGGGTCGAGCGATTCATACGATTCGTTCACGATTCATTAATTGCCAGGCAGTCTATGCGTTCATGTTAAGCTATCTCGTTTTTACACGGGGATGGTAGTCATGTGGCAGCTCCTATAGCATTAAAGCTGTAATTTATATAAAACGCTGTACTCTTTTGCAAAAATTTGATAAAATGTTCTCCATTAAACGAAAAAACAAAAACCACATAAGAGTGTGTTTAAATCTACAATTGACACCTAAGCTTCGATTGCATGTCACCTGGCGGTATTTGTGTAATGTTAATAAGCAGAGTAATTATTATTCATCACTGCCGCGGTTGCACGCTAGTAACGTATAATTTTTGTAAATACATCATTATAAGGCAACGCTATAACCCAGATTAGTTATTATTTTCTTCCGAGGTAATTTTAATATTAGAGGTAAGGTGTTTCTATACCTGCATTTAATATAGGTTATAGCATATAAATCAATGCCGTTAAATTATAATTTAAACGTAGATATTAATGTATTTAATCCTGAAATTCTAAAAGTTCTGTGTTTCTCTCCATTAACAATTTTGGTATATCTACAACATACAGTCACACAATACAGTATATTAGATATTTAATAATGTTCAGTAAAATAATTACTGAACATTAATTCTTTCCTTATATGTGGTGCTGTAGTTTCAATAGAAATGTTTACGATTCGATTTACTGCGCTTTCGATTATACGCTATTGTTTTTAAAAAATTAACCATCATCGTTAACTCCGTATCGTCAGAACTCAACAATATTCTGCTTAATGGCAGTGGTTTTCTGTTTTCGCTAACCAGAACCAGACAGATGATAGAACATCAGAATCCATGGTCATTTTCAGTATTAACTCGGCACGGCAATCACGGAATGTCGACCTTGCTCGGCAGTAATCGGCCGCACTTGGCTGGCTAAACGCAGTAACCTTATGCACATTTCGTTCATGAATCGGCCCGTCTTTTAGCCTGCCTGCCCTGGTGCGCGATTCACGATGCGTTCATGAATCGTCTCCTTGTCTTTTAGCCTGACCAGGTGCACCATTCACAATTTGTTCAGGAATCGTCTCCTTGACTTTTAGCCTGCCCAGGTGCACAATTCGTTCATGAATCGTCTCCTTGTCTTTTAGCCTGCCCAGGTGCACGATTCACAATTCGTTCATTAATTGTCGCCTTGTCTTTTAGCCTGCCCAGGTGCAGGATTCACGATTCTTGCATGAATCGCCCTGCTATGCAAACAACCTTGTAATCCCGACTTTGGTATTACGATAAGGGCTAGGAGATTTTTTTGGCATAAAAGAAAAACTGTAAATCTGAACGTATTCTTTCCCCATTATTCTGGAGTTTTCTGAATTTTACAATAAAATTGCTCTATGAAATTCCACTTTAGTTGTATTACATGAGATATAATGCAAATTATATACATTTATTATTATTATTATTATTATTTAACACCTGTTAATAAGATCATGTTAGAGTATTGTATCGATTTCCTTTCATCAAATTCCAGGAGTCTCTTATTAATAATTATTTAGATTGTGTTCCTCTTTACTTTCTCAACCATATACTCGTACATATTAGATAGAGAATGTATTGCAACCCACCTAAAAATTGGAAATTGAGATTTCACCGGGAACCTCTTTTGAAGCCCCGTTAATTAAAATGAAAAATGTGTGTGTGTGTGTGTGTGTGTGCGTGCGCGCGCGCCTCTAAACAGCATAATTAACAAATGGAAAGTCAATTAAATAGCAAACTTGGCATTTAAATTCTCTTATTTTCCAAAGAGGCGTCATGAATTTTAAGAAAATCACCTAGCAAATCATCAATTACTAAAACGTGTCGTTGATTTTACCGATTAGGCCTCAAACAAATTTGTGTATGCATTTCATGTTTGCATTGAACGTACAGCATGTTGGATTGTAAGGACATCTAATTTCAAAAGAATTATTAATGGCAATATTAATTGCACTATATGATGGTAGATTATCTCATATTGAGAAGCTTTCGGAGGAATTCACAATTTGGTAAATGATCAGGAACATGAAGCTTAACTTTTAGAGAAAATTCCTTGATATTACTTGAATAATCATTTAATGGTGCCTCAGAAACCTGACAAAAACTTGTTTTCTATTATTAACGCTCTCTATTCTGTATGTGTCATGGTGATCTAACGTTTTCCAGCTAAAACTTTCATGTTATTTCATCGGAAATTATGTTTTGAGGTCCCCTGAATTCAAAAAGATATTTTCAGAAAAAGGGCTAGGTATGCGTGCGTGTATGTTTATGTAGCTGTGAATGAACAGCATAAATCAAAGACGAAAAATCCGTTAGGTAAATACAAAAGTTGATATTTAAGTTCAGCATCTACCTACATATTTCCTACATAGTTTCTGTTATTTTTTCAGGCCTTTCCATATTTATACTTTTCTCAAATGAAAAGTCGTTATTCGTTTTTCCTTATGATGGTCAAACCAAGAGAAGAAAAAAGGTTATTGCTTTAGCAACAATAAAAGTTATTTGTAATATGTTGGAGCATTTGTTTTTTTTTTTTCTTTCTTTACGTAAAATTAGTTTCTGAAGTCACATATCTTGCTAACGTAGTGACGATTTATCTGTGCATATGTTACATTTAAGATTCTGCAAATATAGTATACATATAAAGCAGTTGTAAATTATAAACTTACTTTAACCTGTACAATAACTCATCTAAAATAGAGACGCTCGTGGTAGCTTCGGCAATGATCGGCAGTGTTCCTTTTCTTATACATACATTTTCTTCTTTAGCCTTGTGGCTTCAGCGCTATAGGCTTTTCACATTAAAATAAATGGTTAACACATCGTGCTCACTCGGCAGTTTCCGTCGAAGCTCGGTTTGGTACTCGAAAGGTCGAAGCAAAAGAATAACAAACCCCAATGGCTGACCACGATTCTTCAATTCTGCGATTCTTTTTGAACGACGATACCTACTATGGTTGACACGATTCATGCAATTCTTTTCAACTCATACGATTCTTTTCAATTCATGCGATTCTTTTCGATTCACACAATTCTTTTTAAACAACGATTCATGTTAAGGCTAGCACGATTCTTACGATTCTTTTTGAACGACGATTCATGCTAAGGTTGCACCAATTCATACGATTCTTTCCTTGTACTCGTTCATATGAACGATTCGTTCATGAATCGCCCCATGTCTAAAACAAGATAGTTGACTAAGTAAATTGCACTAACTAGACAGACTATTCCCTTACCCAAAATATCTGTACCTGAAAGCCATTGTATTGTAAGTCACATTCCATTGATAATACAGTAGAAGGAAAAAACCACTAAATTAATAAAACAGCATTAATTTCAAGGTCTTTTTTTATTTATTCCTTCAAAGTTTATTAACATTAGTGATTGGCAGAATCGACTGTTTTCAAGAATCGAATCCTCTGCATTCGAATACTCTAGAGAATCGAAACCTTCATCCGAGAACAAGGTCTCGAATGCTGCAATTACAATGGTTTTGAAATCAGCCTCTTCATAAGCAAGTTCTCGGATGCTACGTTATCGTCACTCGAGAGGCGTTATCAGTTCTCTCCATGCTTGTTCTCGAATACTACAAACCTTGCGCTAATCGAAATCAGCTTGTATTCATTAGCAAGTTCTCGGATGCTACGTTATCGTCACTCGAGGGGCGTTATCAGTTCTCGCCATGCTTGTTCTCGAATACTACAAACTTTGCGCTAATCGAAATCAGCTTGTATTCATTAGCAAGTTCTCGGATGCTACACTATCGCTACTCGAGTGATGCTCGCAGTTCTCGCCATGAGTGATCTCGAACAAGGCATGCAATTTAAATGATGGACAAAAAATATGACATGTTATTCTCAAAATGTTGAAGTTTCTATTCAAGATTATCGTGCCTTAAGCGTTATGCACTTTCATTCATAACAGTTTCTTCCATTAAATTGAATACAAAATGTTTAGAGATATAGTAACTTTATTATTTGCGGATAAAAATAATCTTCAAGTGTTAGGATTGAAATATAAATACAATATCATTACGGAATATATTTGCCAGATTCTGTTTACAACAGTCGCAATGTTTGGCATCATGAATTTTAAAATTCTGGAAATACAAACGTTTGGTTCACAAAACAAACTTTCTCAGAAATAGAGCATTTCGCGCGCGCGCGCGCGCGCGTGTGTGTATGTATAACGAATTAGTATTACTCAATTAGCATGCTAGCCTCTGATTCCCATGGTCGCGGGTTCAAACCCGACGGAGGGCGGTGAATTTCTTTCGGACTTAAACATCCTTAGCAGCACTTCTTTCGGAAGGTAAATAAAGCCATTGGTCCCGTGTTGTAGATTTACGGCACGTAAAAGAACCTCAAGAGGCATCTGAACAAACCTAAGCCCAATATAAAATGTGATGCATCGGTTAAAGAGCGTCCATAAATGAAACTAATATTAGCATGTTTCAAATGACTGCATCACTGTGACTATGACTGTTGCTTCTGGAATGTCACTTTTGATCGGTGGATGTGATTTAATAATTACAATCATCTGGATAACGACCTATTTAGGGCCATGTCGAGACCGAGGGTAATACCACTCGCCTCTCACCAAGGGCGGCCCGGGTTCGATCCCAGGCAACCACATGCAGGATTTGTGGTGGACAAAGCGGCGTAGGGGCGGATTTCCCCAGCCATCTTATTCCATTGGTGCGCCATCTTCATTCCATGCATTATCTGTGTCATCGCCTGCGGTGCCATGTGTAGTAAAGGCGGGCGTTAAACAGTATGGAAAACCTATTTAAGCATGCTCATTTGTGATAGCTGCACAGAAAATTTTCACTCTTCAGTTAATATTTTAAGACCACAACATAATTCATGAACGGAAAATGGAAAATACTATTGTAAATGAAATTGAAAATTGAAGTGTGTTATATGTTTACTGCTTTGCCGTTCATCAAAATGTAATCTTGATGGTATACTTCTAAACAACTCACTGCAGCGCACATTGACTTAAATATTGTTTTGCTTTGTTTTTTACTTTCTCTAGTACTTATTTATGCACTATATATATTTAGATAGAGAAACAGTTGTCCACCCAAAACTTCGATACCGAGATTTCATCGGAAATAAATGTTTTCAGGACACCTTAATAATATAAAACAAATAGACATTTTTGAAAAAGGCCCATGTGTGTACGTAAGAGCATATCTCAAAAACGAAAATTTTGCTAATACTAAACGTGATATTTAAGTTCAGTATCTTCAAAGTATATGACACGAAGCTTTTCAAGCAAATCCCTCACCCCAAATTACTTTTTGTATGGAAAAATTTTCGAAAATGATGATTTTCCAAAAATTGCCCTGACAATTTGATTAAAAGAACGTATATTAAAGATATTTACATGACACATAAAATGCAAATTTTTTATTTTTTTGTTTCTTTGTTTTTTGTCTTTTTTTGTTTTTTGTTTTTGTACAGTTAACGATTTCCAAGATATTCTTTGTTATGTGTTTAACATTTAATTAATATTTTTCTAAAACAGCATGACTAGCATGAAGTGATTAAAGAGTAATGTTTTGTAAGAAAAGTTTGTTTGCAGGTAGAGAAAGTCATGTGAAAGGAACACATCAGAATTTGTGCTCTTTTGTTTGGTTTTTAAAGCCCCCTTTAATTTGTATGGTTACATCAGGGCCTTGACTGGTAGAACTCTTTCTCTGGTGTCTTTCTCGCTGGACTGTAGGCTTTCTTATTGTTTTTACTTTCTCAACACGTGCTACGTACATACATAGTGTATAGTGAAAGTGTTGTATTCCACCCAAAAATTCGATACCGAGATTTCACCGGAAATATATGTTTTGAGGTCCCCTGAGTCCAAAAAGCATTTTTACTTTCTCTAGCCGTATGTACATAACAATGTACATAGCTAGAGAAGGTATTGTATTCCACCCAAAAATTCGATATCGAGATTTCACCGGAAACATATGCTTTGCTGTCACTTGAGTCGAAAAATATAATTTTTAGAAAAAGATCCGCGCGCGCATTTCTGTGGGGGGAGGGAGTGACAGCATAGCTTAAAAACGAAAAGACCGTAAAATACCAAACTCGGTATTTAAGTTTAGTATCTTCCAAGGATGCGACACGAAATATTTTCAAGAAAATCCCCCAACCCCAGCTATCCTTTACATGAAACATTTTTCGAAAATAATGATTTTCTCAAAAATGGCTCCAACAATTTTGATTAAAATATCGTGTATTAAAGATATTTACATGACAGTTAAAATGTATAGTTTGAATTTTTGGGATTAGCCTCTGAAAAGCTCTTTATTCTGCATCAGTTTTGCAGAATTTTGCACAACGGTTAAACCGTAAGAGATGGACAAAATCTTACTATAAATATGTAGATCTGGTTAAAAACATAATTTATGTCACATACTTTTTTTTTTTTTTTTTTTTTTCGGTAGAGTTGACCATTTTCAAGATATTCCTTTTTATTGGTTTCAATTTTAAAATACCTAACTTTTCTCAAACTGGACCATCCAAAGCGAACCGCGTCATTCGTTCACATAACTACCAGCTATTAAAAATATTACTTATTACTTTAGCCTAGCGTATTCCTTTATTTCTCTCCTTCTTACAAGGAAGCGAGTAATAGGACCATTTCTGCTAATGTTTTTCTCGATTACCATAATGTAAAAGATGAATAATCGTTTGAAAGAATAGTTTTGTGTATGGAACAGATAGACCAAATCATGAGAATGAAACACTTTTTTTTCAGTTTTAAAATGCTATAAAAATGCACACATTCACTTCCACATGCATACTACAGACTCTGTTACGGATAGGTAATTATTCTGGTTAAAGAAAAATTCCTGCCCCAGCTGGGAATCAAACCCAGAACCTCTGGGTTGAGAAGACAGAATGCAATTGTTTAGTTCCAATTTCTAATATTGTTCATTCGTTGCCCTAACCGATCGCACATTCCGTTATAACACGAAATAAAATTAAAATATTATGATCGCGTATATGTATGTTAGCTTTGGAACGATAAGAAGTTCATAGCTTTACTTGATAGCATATTCTCATATTCCATCCTGGCCAGCTGATTATCAGCGTGCTCTCTCCCCTACACGATCCAAGCGCTAGAATGACCTTTAAATAAAAGCACCAATCAGATATGATATCTCGATTCTCGGTGCACCTGCACATATCCGAGACCCGAGAGTGGTATTCGAATACCTCATTCAGGACATATTCAAACGAGAACTCACCCGAGTGAAGGATTCGAATACAACATTCAGAATTCGAGAACATCTCGAGAACTTCCAGGAATCGAATACATCGACATTTTGCATTCGAATACTCCCATCACTAATTAACATAGTACATTTTGCCTTATCCTGTCAAGACGTATACTATAACAACAATGTTTTCAGCAAGATACAAAATTAAAAAAATATTAATATGAAAAAGTGTACTTAAGATTGTATGGTTCCATGCTTTAAACCCTATTTTAGGGACTTAAGATAACCAAACATAATACTATATGGAGTAATAAACTCAATAATATTGCATAATCTACCTCATACATACTATTAACATTGTTGAAACAATTATGCCAGTGTGGAATTAAAACATGTGTACAGAAACTTTGGAAAAATCTTATACTAAATAATACTAAATTCAATGTCCTTCTTCAGATGTGGTAGGTTTTTGAAGTAGTCTGTGTATTCTTCTGGAATCCACTGCAATAATTTAAGAATGTGTTCATATTTGCTTTACTTACGGGCTTCTTTTGATCTCTAATGAGCGGTATATTTGAAGGTAAGTGAAGCTGAAGTCGTTTGTTCCTTCGAATATCAACTGTGTGAAATTCATCTTCATCAAAAGCTGTTTTATAACTATAATATCCTATGTTCTCATTTCGCATTTGAAGGTGCACAATTTTAGAAAATTGAACATCTTCTCCATTAAGGCCCCCTTTTCGGCTTACAAATGGGGAGTTGATATTGCCAATAAAGCTGCTGAAGTTTTTAAAATCCTCAGGCTCCATCCTCAGAACATTTATGTTTTTCCCACTTTGTTTGACAAGCTCTATCCAATCGTTACAAGTGAAAATGTTCTGCGTATTTAATTTCTTTTTCTTCCTCTCTATTAAGCTGTGAATACTATCAACCTCCGTGTGTGTGTGTGTGTGTGAGTGTGTGTGTGTGGCCTTTAAGCAAGAATTTATGATTTATCTCTTTCAGATTTTCTCCTACAGTCAACAATAACAAATACATCACAATCATTGCATGATTTCGATTTTGATAACAGTTGTCTGACCGAACTGTCAAAGTTTCAACTTTATTTTCACTTACTTCCTCTGCTGCCCATTTAAAAAAAACATGACGCCATCTCATTTCCACCCCGACCTCCTGTAGTTTCATCATACATCATGCAGAAAGAAATCTTAGAAACTGGGTCATGTATTGTATAATTTAGCGTCCACAGCTTCCTCAAATAAAAACTCTGAGAATTAGTGAGCAATGGTGTTGGAAGATACTTCTGAAGATCTACCATCACCACCTTTGAGCTTGCCGATTTTTTACACAGCTCTTTGTCGATTCTCTTGAGTTCGTAACGCTTAGATGCTTCTTTCAAATGCTCAAACTTCTCAGTTTCATACTGTTTTCTTTCCCCATGGAATAATGATATTTGCTTTATCTCATTTTCAATTCTATCACATGTGTCACAAGTATCTACATAAGGCTGTTTAAAAGAGAGATTCAAATGAATATTTTTCTAAACAGCCATTCTTTACCCATAGGCTTTGAGTTTGTTGTACATTCTTCTGCATAGTTCCTATACATTATACTTAAGTTCAAATGAGAGCCTAAATATCTTTTCTGAGTCTTCTATCTGCTATAATGGCTTTCATATGCGGAATATTTAGCAATATGATTCTTGATATCTTCAACTATTAAGTCTTCAGTCTTGTTTATGGGAGTATGCCGTCCTCTTTGGTCACTCTGAATCATTCCTGATCTTTCTTTTCTTTGTGCTGTTTTCATAAATTGCTTACTTATAGACAAGGTGTTCAAGTACATTGTTTTGCATACAATTACATTTTTATCATTCAATGGAAATGAATACACATTGGTGTGTTTTCTTTCTCTTTTAATATTCTTTAATCTTGGTCTGCTTCTTTCAATTTCGTTTTGCTTTGTAGTAGAAAGAACATACTGCCTTTTTATATCCCAAGTGAAATCTTTGTTACAGAATACATTCTCCATATGTTCATCTCTTATTTTTGACCTACACTTTAATCGACACTGCTGATGACACGGTTTCTTTATTTCTTTCTTCTTTATTGCCTTTCCAAGAGCAGATATATGTTCTTTTCCAGATAAACGTTTACTTTTTCGTATAGATTTTTTTCTATGCACTAATGTTCTTCTTTCTCTTCCTACATGTCACATTTTGTTCATCTTCATTATCGGTCTCTGTGTCAGAATATGGTACTAAAGGAGGTGGTCTCGCTGCATGTTTTAGATTTAATTTCTTATCATTACTGTGTTTTGCTGCTTCATATACTTCATTTTCGCTGAAAGACTCGTCTGTGTTCGGTAGGTAGTCACTTTAACTTTCATCACTATCACGAGCTTTGGAAAAAGATTCATTTGATTCCAGTTGGTTGCTGTATGATGCAGATTATGTGAATGCGGACAGTTTGTTTTTTCCCTTTTCATTTACATTGGAATTAGTAAGAAAGCATGTAGATCGGTCACTTTGGAAGACGACCCGCAGTTGGTCGCTGCTCTGAAGTTTGGGATTTTCAACTAGTTGTAATGACCCAGGGTCATAGTCAGCAGTTATTTTCATGATTCACTTCCCCAGAGGTCTGAGAAATCTGAGAAATATTCAATTCTTCTTCTAATTCTGCCATAGCTTCATTTAGAATATCTGTAAAATACGGTAATAGAATTTTGGTAAAGTGAACAAATGAGCTTAAAAGAAATACGTTCAACACAGATTAAAATCTTGGGCTATTATTATCTTCTTAGTAATTCTTACCTAATGACTCATTAATTAAATGTGATATTTCCAGCTGCTGACTTGTGGGAGCATCTATATGGAGTCCTAAAATTGAAACATGAATAAAAATGATTTAGATTCAAGTACTGATAACATAATTTATTATAGCCAAATTACTGTGTAACTTTTTTGTTCAGGGAGCCGATAATGGTCGAAAAATCGACTTACACGTAATGAAACATTTTTGTGATATTCTTGTTCCCCACACTCCAAACTGCTCGTATATAGCTTTGCAGCGAATTTGGCGCAACTTTTGTTCTGAGCATATTTCGTGTCCAGGGAGCCCAGAATTGTCGAAAAATCGACTTACACGTAATGATACATTTTTGTGATATTCTTGTTCCCCACACTCAAAACTGCTCGTATATAGCTTTTGCAGCGAATTTGGAGCAACTTTTGTTCTGAGCATATTTCGTGTTCAGGGAGCCGAGAATGGTCGAAAAACAGACTTACACGTAATGAAACATTTTTGTGATATTCTTGTTCCCCACACTCCAAACTGCTCGTATATAGCTTTTGCAGCGAATTTGGAGCAACTTTTTTATAGGCATATTTCGTGTCCAGGGAGCAGAGAATCGTCGAAAAATCGACTTACACGTAATGAAACATTTTTGTGATATTCTTGTTCCCCACACTCCATAGTGCTAGTATACGGCATTTGCAGCGAATTTGGAGCAAATTTTGTTATATGTATATTTCGTGTCCAGGGAGCCGAGAATCGTCAAAATATCGACTTACACGAAATGAAATATTATTGTGATATTCTTGTTCCCCACACTCCAAACTGCTCGTATATAGCTTTTGCAGTGAATTTGGAGCAACTTTTGTTCTGAGCATATTTCGTGTTCAGGGAGCCGAGAATGGTCGAAAAATAGACTTACACGTCATGAAACATTTTTGTGATATTCTTGTTCCCCACACTCCAAACTGCTCGTATATAGATTTTGCAGCGAATTTGGAGCAACTTTTGTTCTGAGTAAACTACATGTCCAGGGAGCCGAGAATTGTACAAAAATCGACTTACACGTAATGAAACATTTTTGTAATATTCTTGTTCCCCACACTCCAAACTGCTCGTATATAGATAGCTTTTGTAGCGAATTTTGAGCAACTTTTGTTCTGTGCATATTTCGTGTCCAGGGAGCCGAGAATCGTCGAAAAATCGACTTACAAGTAATGAAACATTCTTGTGATATTCTTGTTCCCCACACTCCAAACTGCTCGTATATAGCTTTTGCAGCGAATTTGGAGAAAATTTTGTTCTCAGCATATTTCGTGTCCAAGGAGCCGAGAATCGTCGAAAAATCGACTTACACGTAATGAAACATATTTGTGATATTCTTGTTCCCCACACTCCAAACTACTCGTATATAGCTTTTGCAGTGAATTTGGAGCAACTTTTGTTATAGGCATATTTCGTGTCCAGGGGGCCGAGAATCGTCGAAAAATCGACTTACACGTAAAGAAACATTTTTGTGATATTCTTGTTCCCCACACTCCTTACTGCTAGTATATAGCATTTATAGCGAATTTGGAGCAACTTTTGTTCTCAGTATATTAAGTGTCCAGGGAGCCGAGAATCGAAGAAAAATTGACTTACACGTATTGAAACATCTTTGTGATATTCTTGTTCCCCACACTCCAAACTGCTCGTATATAGCTTTTGCAGAGAATTTGGAGCAACTTTTGTTATATGTATATTTCGTGTCCAGGGAGCCGAGAATCGTCGAAAAATCGAATTACACGAAATGAAACATTATTGTGATATTCTTGTCCCCCACACTCTAAACTGCTCGTATATAGCTTTTGCAGCGAATTTGGAGCAAGTTTTGTTCTGAGTATATTTCGTGTCCAGGGAGCCGAGAATCGTGGAAAAATTGACTTACACGTAATGAAACATATTTGTGATATTCTTGTTCCCCACACTCCAAACTGCTCGTATATAGCTTTTGCAGCGAATTTGGAGCAACTTTTGTTCTGAGTATATTTCGTGTCCAGGGAGCCGATAATCGTCGAAAAATCGACTTACGCGAAATGAAACATTTTTGTGATATTCTTGTTCCCCACGGTCCAAACCGCTCGTATAGATCTTTTGCAGTGAATTTAGAGCATTTTTGTACTGAATATATTTCTTGTCCAAGGAGCCGAGAATCGACGAAAAATCGACTTACGCGAAATGAAATATTTTTTTGATATTCTTGTTCCCCACGCTCCAAACTGCTCGTATATAGCTTTTGCAGTGAATTTGGAGCAACTTTTGTGCTGAGCATATTTCGTGTTCAGGGAGCCGAGAATTGTCGAAAAATGGACTTACACGTAATGAAACATTTTTGTGATATTCTTGTGCCCCACACTCCAAACTGCTCGTATATAGCTTTTGCAGCGAACTTGGAGGAACTTTTTTTATAGGCATATTTCGTGTACAGGGAGCCGAGAATCGTCGAAAAATCGACTTACACGTAATGAAACATTTTTGTGATATTCTTGTTCCCCACATTCCATACTGCTAGTAAATAGCATTTGCAGCGAATTTGGAGCAACGTTTGTTATATGTATATTTCGTGTCCAGAGAGCCGAGAATCGTAAAAATATCGACTTACACTAAATGATAGATTTTTTTCGATATTCTTGTTCCCCACGCTCCAATATGCTCGTATATAGCCTTTGCAGCGAATTTGGGGCAATTTTTGTTATATGTATATTTCGTGTCCAGGGAGGCGAGAATCGTCAAAATATCGACTTACACGAAATGAAATATTATTGTGATATTCTTGTTCCCCACACTCCAAATTGCTCGTATATAGCTTTTGCAGCGAATTTGGAGCAAATTTTGTTCTGAGTATATTTCGTGTCCAGGAAGCCGAGAATCGTAGAAAAATCTACTTACACGTAATGAAACATTTTTGTTATATTCTTGTTCCCCACACCCCAAACTGCTCGTATATAGCTTTTGCAGCGAAATTGGAGCAACTTTTGTTATAGGCATATTTCGTGTCCAGGAAGCCGAGAATCGTCGAAAAATCGACTTACGCGAAATGAAACATTTTTGTGATATTCTTGTTCCCCACCCTCCAAACCGCTCGTATATAGCTTTAGCAGTGAATTTAGAGCATTTTTGTACTGAGTATATTTCGTGTTCAAGGAAGGAAAATCGATGAAAAATCGACTTACGCGAAATGAAATATTATTGTGATATTCTTGTTCCCCACACTCCAAACAGCTCGTATATAGCTTTTCCAGCGAATTTGGAGCAACTTTTGCACTGAGTATATTTCTTGTCCAGGTAGCCGAGAATCGTGGAAAAATCGACTTACACGTAATGAAACAGTTTTGTGATATTCCTTGTACCCACACTCCAAACTGCTCGTATAAGGTTTTTGCAGCGAATTTGAGGCAATTTTTGTTCTGATTATATTTCGTGTCCAGGGAGCCGAGAATCGTCGAAAAATCTACTTACACGTAATGAAACATTTTTGTGATATTCTTGTTCCCCACACTCCAAACTGCTCGTATATAGATAGCTTTGCAGCGAATTTGGAGCAACTCTTGTTCTGGGCATATTTCATGTTCAGAGAGCAGAGAGAATGGTCGAAAAATCGACTTACACGTAATGAAACATTTTTGTGATATTCTTGTTCCCCACACTCCAAACTGCTTGTATATAGCTTTTGCAGCGAATTTGGAGCAACATTTTTATAGGCATATTTCGTGTCCAGGGAACCGAGAATCGTCGAAAAATCGAATTACACGTAATGAAACATTTTTGTGATATTCTTGTTCCCCACACTCCATACTGCTAGTAAATAGCATTTGCAGTGAATTTGGAGCAACCTTTGTTCTATGCATATTTCGTGTCCAGGGAGCCGAGAATCGTAAAAATATCGACTTACACGAAACGAAACATCTATGTGATATTCTTGTTCCCCACACTCCAAACTACTCGTATGTAGCTTTTGCAGCGAATTTGGAGTAACTTTTGTTCTGAGTATATTTCGTGTCCAGGGAGCCGAGAATCGTCGAAAAATCGACTTACTCGTAATGAAACATTTTTGAGATATACTTGTCCCCACACTCCAAACTGCTCGTACATAGCTTTTGCAGCGAATTTGGAGCAAATTTTGTTCTGAGTATATTTCATGTCCATGGAGCCGAGAATCGTCAAAAAATCGACTTACACGTAATGAAACATTTTTGTTATATTCTTGTTCCCCACACTCCAAACTGTTCGTACATAGCTTTTCCAGCGAATTTGTAGCAACTTTTGTTATAGGCATATTTCGTGTGCAGGGAGCCGAGAATCGTCGAAAAATCGACTTACGCGAAATGAAACATTTATGTGATATTCTTGTTCCCCACGGTCCAAACCGCTCGTATAGATCTTTTGCAGTGAATTTAGAGCATTTTTGTACTGAATATATTTCTTGTCCAAGGAGCCGAGAATCGACGAAAAATCGACTTACGCGAAATGAAATATTTTTTTGATATTCTTGTTCCCCACGCTCCAAACTGCACGTATATAGCTTTTGCAGTGAATTTGGAGCAACTTTTGTGCTGAGCATATTTCGTGTTCAGGGAGCCGAGAATTTTCGAAAAATGGACATACACGTAATGAAACATTTTTGTGATATTCTTGTGCCCCACACTCCAAACTGCTCGTATATAGCTTTTGCAGCGAATTTGGAGGAACTTTTTTTATAGGCATATTTCGTGTTCAGGGAGCCGAGAATCGTCGAAAAATCGACTTACACGTAATGAAACATTTTTGTGATATTCTTGTTCCCCACACTCCAAACTGCTTGTATATAGCTTTTGCAGCGAATTTGGAGCAACTTTTTTATAGGCATATTTCGTGTCCAGGGAACCGAGAATCGTCGAAAAATCGAATTACACGTAATGAAACATTTTTGTGATATTCTTGTTCCCCACACTCCATACTGCTAGTAAATAGCAATTGCAATGAATTTGGAGCAACCTTTGTTCTATGCATATTTCGTGTCCAGGGAGCCGAGAATCGTAAAAATATCGACTTACACGAAACGAAACATCTATGTGATATTCTTGTTCCCCACACTCCAAACTACTCGTATGTAGCTTTCGCAGCGAATTTGGAGTAACTTTTGTTCTGAGTATATTTCGTGTCCAGGGAGCCGAGAATCGTCGAAAAATCGACTTACACGTAATGAAACATTTTTGAGATATACTTGTCCCCAAACTCCAAACTGCTCGTACATAGCTTTTGCAGCGAATTTGGAGCAAATTTTGTTCTGAGTATATTTCATGTCCATGGAGCCGAGAATCGTCAAAAAATCAACTTAAACGTAATGAAACATTTTTGTTATATTCTTGTTCCCCACACTCCAAACTGTTCGTACATAGCTTTTCCAGCGAATTTGGAGCAACTTTTGTTATAGGCATATTTCGTGTGCAGGGAGCCGAGAATCGTCGAAAGATCGACTTACGCGAAATGAAACATTTTTGTGATATTCTTGTTCCCCACGGTCCAAACCGCTCGTATAGATCTTTTGCAGTGAATTTAGAGCATTTTTGTACTGAATATATTTCTTGTCCAAGGAGCCGAGAATCGACGAAAAATCGACTTACGCGAAATGAAATATTTTTTTGATATTCTTGTTCCCCACGCTCCAAACTGCTCGTATATAGCTTTTGCAGTGAATTTGGAGCAACTTTTGTGCTGAGCATATTTCGTGTTCAGGGAGCCGAGAATTGTCGAAAAATGGACTTACACGTAATGAAACATTTTTGTGATATTCTTGTGCCCCACACTCCAAACTGCTCGTATATAGCTTTTGCAGCGAACTTGGAGGAACTTTTTTTATAGGCATATTTCGTGTACAGGGAGCCGAGAATCGTCGAAAAATCGACTTACACTTAATGAAACATTTTTGTGATATTCTTGTTCCCCACATTCCATACTGCTAGTAAATAGCATTTGCAGCGAATTTGGAGCAACGTTTGTTATATGTATATTTCGTGTCCAGAGAGCCGAGAATCGTAAAAATATCGACTTACACTAAATGATAGATTTTTTTCGATATTCTTGTTCCCCACGCTCCAATATGCTCGTATATAGCCTTTGCAGCGAATTTGGGGCAATTTTTGTTATATGTATATTTCGTGTCCAGGGAGGCGAGAATCGTCAAAATATCGACTTACACGAAATGAAATATTATTGTGATATTCTTGTTCCCCACACTCCAAATTGCTCGTATATAGCTTTTGCAGCGAATTTGGAGCAAATTTTGTTCTGAGTATATTTCGTGTCCAGGGAGCCGAGAATCGTAGAAAAATCTACTTACACGTAATGAAACATTTTTGTTATATTCTTGTTCCCCACACCCCAAACTGCTCGTATATAGCTTTTGCAGCGAAATTGGAGCAACTTTTGTTATAGGCATATTTCGTGTCCAGGAAGCCGAGAATCGTCGAAAAATCGACTTACGCGAAATGAAACATTTTTGTGATATTCTTGTTCCCCACGCTCCAAACCGCTCGTATATAGCTTTAGCAGTGAATTTAGAAAATTTTTGTACTGAGTATATTTCGTGTTCAAGGAACGAAAATCGATGAAAAATCGACTTACGCGAAATGAAATATTATTGTGATATTCTTGTTCCCCACACTCCAAACAACTCGTATTTAGCTTTTGCAGCGAATTTGGAGCAACTTTTGTACTGAGTATATTTCGTGTCCAGGGAGCCGAGTATCGTGGAAAAATCGACTTACACGTAATGAAACATTTTTGTGATATTCCTTGTACCCACACTCCAAACTGCTCGTATAAAGCTTACGCAGCGAATGTGGAGCAATTTTTGTTCTGAGTATATTTCGTGTCCAGGGAGCCGAGAATCCTCGAGAAATCTACTTACACGTAATGAAACATTTTTGTGATATTCTTGTTCCCCACACTCCAAACTGCTCGTATATAGCTTTTGCAGCGAATTTGGAGCAAATTTTTTATAGGCATATTTCGTGTCCAGCGAGCCGAGAATCGTCGAAAAATCGAATTACACGTAATGAAACATATTAGTGATATTCTTGTTCCCCACACTCCATACTGCTAGTAAATAGCATTTGCAGAGAATTTGGAGCAACCTTTTTTATATGTATATTTTGTGTCCTGGGAGCCGAGAATCGTAAAAATATCGACTTACACGAAATGAAACATCTATGTGATATTCTTGTTCCCCACACTCCAAACTGCTCGTATGTAGCTTTTGCAGCGAATTTGGAGTAACTTTTGTTATAGGCATATTTCGTGTGCAGGGAGCCGAGAATCGTCGAAAAATCGACTTACGCGAAATGAAACATTTTTGTGATATTCTTGTTCCCCACGGTGCAAACCGGTCGTATAGAGCTTTTGCAGTGAATTTAGAGCATTTTTGTACTGAATATATTTCGTGTCCAAGGAGCCGAGAATCGACAAAAATCGACTTACGCGAAATGAAATATTTTTTTGATATTCTTGTTCCCCACGCTCCAAACTGCTCGTATATAGCTTTTGCAGCGAATTTGGAGTAACTTTTGTTCTGAGTATATTTCGTGTCCAGGGAGCCGAGAATCGTCGAAAAATCGACTTACACGTAATGAAACATTTTTGAGATATACTTGTCCCCAAACTCCAAACTGCTCGTACATAGCTTTTGCAGCGAATTTGGAGCAAATTTTGTTCTGAGTATATTTCATGTCCATGGAGCCGAGAATCGTCAAAAAATCAACTTAAACGTAATGAAACATTTTTGTTATATTCTTGTTCCCCACACTCCAAACTGTTCGTACATAGCTTTTCCAGCGAATTTGGAGCAACTTTTGTTATAGGCATATTTCGTGTGCAGGGAGCCGAGAATCGTCGAAAAATCGACTTACGCGAAATGAAACATTTTTGTGATTATCTTGTTCCCCACGGTCCAAACCGCTCGTATAGATCTTTTGCAGTGAATTTAGAGCATTTTTGTACTGAATATATTTCTTGTCCAAGGAGCCGAGAATCGACGAAAAATCGACACGCGAAATGAAATATTTTTTTGATATTCTTGTTCCCCACGCTCCAAACTGCTCGTATATAGCTTTTGCAGTGAATTTGGAGCAACTTTTGTGCTGAGCATATTTCGTGTTCAGGGAGCCGAGAATTGTCGAAAAATGGACTTACACGTAATGAAACATTTTTGTGATATTCTTGTGCCCCACACTCCAAACTGCTCGTATATAGCTTTTGCAGCGAACTTGGAGGAACTTTTTTTATAGGCATATTTCGTGTACAGGGAGCGGAGAATCGTCGAAAAATCGACTTACACGTAATGAAACATTTTTGTGATATTCTTGTTCCCCACATTCCATACTGCTAGTAAATAGCATTTGCAGCGAATTTGGAGCAACGTTTGTTATATGTATATTTCGTGTCCAGAGAGCCGAGAATCGTAAAAATATCGACTTACACTAAATGATAGATTTTTTTCGATATTCTTGTTCCCCACGCTCCAATATGCTCGTATATAGCCTTTGCAGCGAATTTGGGGCAATTTTTGTTATATGTATATTTCGTGTCCAGGGAGGCGAGAATCGTCAAAATATCGACTTACACGAAATGAAATATTATTGTGATATTCTTGTTCCCCACACTCCAAATTGCTCGTATATAGCTTTTGCAGCGAATTTGGAGCAAATTTTGTTCTGAGTATATTTCGTGTCCAGGAAGCCGAGAATCGTAGAAAAATCTACTTACACGTAATGAAACATTTTTGTTATATTCTTGTTCCCCACACCCCAAACTGCTCGTATATAGCTTTTGCAGCGAAATTGGAGCAACTTTTGTTATAGGCATATTTCGTGTCCAGGAAGCCGAGAATCGTCGAAAAATCGACTTACGCGAAATGAAACATTTTTGTGATATTCTTGTTCCCCACCCTCCAAACCGCTCGTATATAGCTTTAGCAGTGAATTTAGAGCATTTTTGTACTGAGTATATTTCGTGTTCAAGGAAGGAAAATCGATGAAAAATCGACTTACGCGAAATGAAATATTATTGTGATATTCTTGTTCCCCACACTCCAAACAGCTCGTATATAGCTTTTCCAGCGAATTTGGAGCAACTTTTGCACTGAGTATATTTCTTGTCCAGGTAGCCGAGAATCGTGGAAAAATCGACTTACACGTAATGAAACAGTTTTGTGATATTCCTTGTACCCACACTCCAAACTGCTCGTATAAGGTTTTTGCAGCGAATTTGAGGCAATTTTTGTTCTGATTATATTTCGTGTCCAGGGAGCCGAGAATCGTCGAAAAATCTACTTACACGTAATGAAACATTTTTGTGATATTCTTGTTCCCCACACTCCAAACTGCTCGTATATAGATAGCTTTGCAGCGAATTTGGAGCAACTCTTGTTCTGGGCATATTTCATGTTCAGAGAGCAGAGAGAATGGTCGAAAAATCGACTTACACGTAATGAAACATTTTTGTGATATTCTTGTTCCCCACACTCCAAACTGCTTGTATATAGCTTTTGCAGCGAATTTGGAGCAACATTTTTATAGGCATATTTCGTGTCCAGGGAACCGAGAATCGTCGAAAAATCGAATTACACGTAATGAAACATTTTTGTGATATTCTTGTTCCCCACACTCCATACTGCTAGTAAATAGCATTTGCAGTGAATTTGGAGCAACCTTTGTTCTATGCATATTTCGTGTCCAGGGAGCCGAGAATCGTAAAAATATCGACTTACACGAAACGAAACATCTATGTGATATTCTTGTTCCCCACACTCCAAACTACTCGTATGTAGCTTTTGCAGCGAATTTGGAGTAACTTTTGTTCTGAGTATATTTCGTGTCCAGGGAGCCGAGAATCGTCGAAAAATCGACTTACTCGTAATGAAACATTTTTGAGATATACTTGTCCCCACACTCCAAACTGCTCGTACATAGCTTTTGCAGCGAATTTGGAGCAAATTTTGTTCTGAGTATATTTCATGTCCATGGAGCCGAGAATCGTCAAAAAATCGACTTACACGTAATGAAACATTTTTGTTATATTCTTGTTCCCCACACTCCAAACTGTTCGTACATAGCTTTTCCAGCGAATTTGTAGCAACTTTTGTTATAGGCATATTTCGTGTGCAGGGAGCCGAGAATCGTCGAAAAATCGACTTACGCGAAATGAAACATTTATGTGATATTCTTGTTCCCCACGGTCCAAACCGCTCGTATAGATCTTTTGCAGTGAATTTAGAGCATTTTTGTACTGAATATATTTCTTGTCCAAGGAGCCGAGAATCGACGAAAAATCGACTTACGCGAAATGAAATATTTTTTTGATATTCTTGTTCCCCACGCTCCAAACTGCACGTATATAGCTTTTGCAGTGAATTTGGAGCAACTTTTGTGCTGAGCATATTTCGTGTTCAGGGAGCCGAGAATTTTCGAAAAATGGACATACACGTAATGAAACATTTTTGTGATATTCTTGTGCCCCACACTCCAAACTGCTCGTATATAGCTTTTGCAGCGAATTTGGAGGAACTTTTTTTATAGGCATATTTCGTGTTCAGGGAGCCGAGAATCGTCGAAAAATCGACTTACACGTAATGAAACATTTTTGTGATATTCTTGTTCCCCACACTCCAAACTGCTTGTATATAGCTTTTGCAGCGAATTTGGAGCAACTTTTTTATAGGCATATTTCGTGTCCAGGGAACCGAGAATCGTCGAAAAATCGAATTACACGTAATGAAACATTTTTGTGATATTCTTGTTCCCCACACTCCATACTGCTAGTAAATAGCAATTGCAATGAATTTGGAGCAACCTTTGTTCTATGCATATTTCGTGTCCAGGGAGCCGAGAATCGTAAAAATATCGACTTACACGAAACGAAACATCTATGTGATATTCTTGTTCCCCACACTCCAAACTACTCGTATGTAGCTTTCGCAGCGAATTTGGAGTAACTTTTGTTCTGAGTATATTTCGTGTCCAGGGAGCCGAGAATCGTCGAAAAATCGACTTACACGTAATGAAACATTTTTGAGATATACTTGTCCCCAAACTCCAAACTGCTCGTACATAGCTTTTGCAGCGAATTTGGAGCAAATTTTGTTCTGAGTATATTTCATGTCCATGGAGCCGAGAATCGTCAAAAAATCAACTTAAACGTAATGAAACATTTTTGTTATATTCTTGTTCCCCACACTCCAAACTGTTCGTACATAGCTTTTCCAGCGAATTTGGAGCAACTTTTGTTATAGGCATATTTCGTGTGCAGGGAGCCGAGAATCGTCGAAAGATCGACTTACGCGAAATGAAACATTTTTGTGATATTCTTGTTCCCCACGGTCCAAACCGCTCGTATAGATCTTTTGCAGTGAATTTAGAGCATTTTTGTACTGAATATATTTCTTGTCCAAGGAGCCGAGAATCGACGAAAAATCGACTTACGCGAAATGAAATATTTTTTTGATATTCTTGTTCCCCACGCTCCAAACTGCTCGTATATAGCTTTTGCAGTGAATTTGGAGCAACTTTTGTGCTGAGCATATTTCGTGTTCAGGGAGCCGAGAATTGTCGAAAAATGGACTTACACGTAATGAAACATTTTTGTGATATTCTTGTGCCCCACACTCCAAACTGCTCGTATATAGCTTTTGCAGCGAACTTGGAGGAACTTTTTTTATAGGCATATTTCGTGTACAGGGAGCCGAGAATCGTCGAAAAATCGACTTACACGTAATGAAACATTTTTGTGATATTCTTGTTCCCCACATTCCATACTGCTAGTAAATAGCATTTGCAGCGAATTTGGAGCAACGTTTGTTATATGTATATTTCGTGTCCAGAGAGCCGAGAATCGTAAAAATATCGACTTACACTAAATGATAGATTTTTTTCGATATTCTTGTTCCCCACGCTCCAATATGCTCGTATATAGCCTTTGCAGCGAATTTGGGGCAATTTTTGTTATATGTATATTTCGTGTCCATGGAGGCGAGAATCGTCAAAATATCGACTTACACGAAATGAAATATTATTGTGATATTCTTGTTCCCCACACTCCAAATTGCTCGTATATAGCTTTTGCAGCGAATTTGGAGCAAATTTTGTTCTGAGTATATTTCGTGTCCAGGGAGCCGAGAATCGTAGAAAAATCTACTTACACGTAATGAAACATTTTTGTTATATTCTTGTTCCCCACACCCCAAACTGCTCGTATATAGCTTTTGCAGCGAAATTGGAGCAACTTTTGTTATAGGCATATTTCGTGTCCAGGAAGCCGAGAATCGTCGAAAAATCGACTTACGCGAAATGAAACATTTTTGTGATATTCTTGTTCCCCACGCTCCAAACCGCTCGTATATAGCTTTAGCAGTGAATTTAGAAAATTTTTGTACTGAGTATATTTCGTGTTCAAGGAACGAAAATCGATGAAAAATCGACTTACGCGAAATGAAATATTATTGTGATATTCTTGTTCCCCACACTCCAAACAACTCGTATTTAGCTTTTGCAGCGAATTTGGTGCAACTTTTGTACTGAGTATATTTCGTGTCCAGGGAGCCGAGTATCGTGGAAAAATCGACTTACACGTAATGAAACATTTTTGTGATATTCCTTGTACCCACACTCCAAACTGCTCGTATAAAGCTTACGCAGCGAATGTGGAGCAATTTTTGTTCTGAGTATATTTCGTGTCCAGGGAGCCGAGAATCCTCGAGAAATCTACTTACACGTAATGAAACATTTTTGTGATATTCTTGTTCCCCACACTCCAAACTGCTCGTATATAGCTTTTGCAGCGAATTTGGAGCAAATTTTTTATAGGCATATTTCGTGTCCAGCGAGCCGAGAATCGTCGAAAAATCGAATTACACGTAATGAAACATATTAGTGATATTCTTGTTCCCCACACTCCATACTGCTAGTAAATAGCATTTGCAGAGAATTTGGAGCAACCTTTTTTATATGTATATTTTGTGTCCTGGGAGCCGAGAATCGTAAAAATATCGACTTACACGAAATGAAACATCTATGTGATATTCTTGTTCCCCACACTCCAAACTGCTCGTATGTAGCTTTTGCAGCGAATTTGGAGTAACTTTTGTTATAGGCATATTTCGTGTGCAGGGAGCCGAGAATCGTCGAAAAATCGACTTACGCGAAATGAAACATTTTTGTGATATTCTTGTTCCCCACGGTGCAGACCGGTCGTATAGAGCTTTTGCAGTGAATTTAGAGCATTTTTGTACTGAATATATTTCGTGTCCAAGGAGCCGAGAATCGACAAAAATCGACTTACGCGAAATGAAATATTTTTTTGATATTCTTGTTCCCCACGCTCCAAACTGCTCGTATATAGCTTTTGCAGTGAATTTGGAGCAACTTTTGTGCTGAGCATATTTCGTGTCCAGGGGGCCGAGAATCGTCGAAAAATCGACTTACACGTAATGAAACATTTTTGTTATATTCTTGTTCCCCACACACCTTACTGCTAGTATATAGCATTTATAGCGAATTTGGAGCAAATTTTGTTCTCAGTATATTAAGTGTCCAGGGAGCCGAGAATCGAGGAAAAATTGACTTACACGTATTGAAACATCTTTGTGATATTCTTGTTCCCCACACTCCAAACTGCTCGTATATAGCTTTTGCAGAGAATTTGGAGCAACTTTTGTTATATGTATATTTCGTGTCCAGGGAGCCGAGAATCGTCGAAAAATCGAATTACACGAAAAGAAACATTATTGTGATATTCTTGTCCCCCACACTCTAAACTGCTCGTATATAGCTTTTGCATCGAATTTGGAGCAAATTTTGTTCTGAGTATATTTCGTGACGAGGGAGCCGAGAATCGTCAAAAAATCGACTTACACGTAATGAAACATTTTTGTTATATTCTTGTTCCCCACACTCCAAACTGTTCGTACATAGCTTTTCCAGCGAATTTGTAGCAACTTTTGTTATAGGCATATTTCGTGTGCAGGGAGCCGAGAATCGTCGAAAAATCGACTTACGCGAAATGAAACATTTTTGTGATATTCTTGTTCCCCACGGTCCAAACCGCTCGTATAGATCTTTTGCAGTGAATTTAGAGCATTTTTGTACTGAATATATTTCTTGTCCAAGGAGCCGAGAATCGACGAAAAATCGACTTACGCGAAATGAAATATTTTTTGATATTCTTGTTCCCCACGCTCCAAACTGCACGTATATAGCTTTTGCAGTGAATTTGGAGCAACTTTTGTGCTGAGCATATTTCGTGTTCAGGGAGCCGAGAATTGTCGAAAAATGGACATACACGTAATGAAACATTTTTGTGATATTCTTGTGCCCCACACTCCAAACTGCTCGTATATAGCTTTTGCAGCGAATTTGGAGGAACTTTTTTTATAGGCATATTTCGTGTTCAGGGAGCCGAGAATCGTCGAAAAATCGACTTACACGTAATGAAACATTTTTGTGATATTCTTGTTCCCCACACTCCAAACTGCTTGTATATAGCTTTTGCAGCGAATTTGGAGTAACTTTTTTATAGGCATATTTCGTGTCCAGGGAACCGAGAATCGTCGAAAAATCGAATTACACGTAATGAAACATTTTTGTGATATTCTTGTTCCCCACACTCCATACTGCTAGTAAATAGCAATTGCAATGAATTTGGAGCAACCTTTGTTCTATGCATATTTCGTGTCCAGGGAGCCGAGAATCGTAAAAATATCGACTTACACGAAACGAAACATCTATGTGATATTCTTGTTCCCCACACTCCAAACTACTCGTATGTAGCTTTTGCAGCGAATTTGGAGTAACTTTTGTTCTGAGTATATTTCGTGTCCAGGGAGCCGAGAATCGTCGAAAAATCGACTTACACGTAATGAAACATTTTTGAGATATACTTGTCCCCAAACTCCAAACTGCTCGTACATAGCTTTTGCAGCGAATTTGGAGCAAATTTTGTTCTGAGTATATTTCATGTCCATGGAGCCGAGAATCGTCAAAAAATCAACTTAAACGTAATGAAACATTTTTGTTATATTCTTGTTCCCCACACTCCAAACTGTTCGTACATAGCTTTTCCAGCGAATTTGGAGCAACTTTTGTTATAGGCATATTTCGTGTGCAGGGAGCCGAGAATCGTCGAAAGATCGACTTACGCGAAATGAAACATTTTTGTGATATTCTTGTTCCCCACGGTCCAAACCGCTCGTATAGATCTTTTGCAGTGAATTTAGAGCATTTTTGTACTGAATATATTTCTTGTCCAAGGAGCCGAGAATCGACGAAAAATCGACTTACGCGAAATGAAATATTTTTTTGATATTCTTGTTCCCCACGCTCCAAACTGCTCGTATATAGCTTTTGCAGTGAATTTGGAGCAACTTTTGTGCTGAGCATATTTCGTGTTCAGGGAGCCGAGAATTGTCGAAAAATGGACTTACACGTAATGAAACATTTTTGTGATATTCTTGTGCCCCACACTCCAAACTGCTCGTATATAGCTTTTGCAGCGAACTTGGAGGAACTTTTTTTATAGGCATATTTCGTGTACAGGGAGCCGAGAATCGTCGAAAAATCGACTTACACGTAATGAAACATTTTTGTGATATTCTTGTTCCCCACATTCCATACTGCTAGTAAATAGCATTTGCAGCGAATTTGGAGCAACGTTTGTTATATGTATATTTCGTGTCCAGAGAGCCGAGAATCGTAAAAATATCGACTTACACTAAATGATAGATTTTTTTCGATATTCTTGTTCCCCACGCTCCAATATGCTCGTATATAGCCTTTGCAGCGAATTTGGGGCAATTTTTGTTATATGTATATTTCGTGTCCAGGGAGGCGAGAATCGTCAAAATATCGACTTACACGAAATGAAATATTATTGTGATATTCTTGTTCCCCACACTCCAAATTGCTCGTATATAGCTTTTGCAGCGAATTTGGAGCAAATTTTGTTCTGAGTATATTTCGTGTCCAGGGAGCCGAGAATCGTAGAAAAGTCTACTTACACGTAATGAAACATTTTTGTTATATTCTTGTTCCCCACACCCCAAACTGCTCGTATATAGCTTTTGCAGCGAAATTGGAGCAACTTTTGTTATAGGCATATTTCGTGTCCAGGAAGCCGAGAATCGTCGAAAAATCGACTTACGCGAAATGAAACATTTTTGTGATATTCTTGTTCCCCACCCTCCAAACCGCTCGTATATAGCTTTAGCAGTGAATTTAGAGCATTTTTGTACTGAGTATATTTCGTGTTCAAGGAAGGAAAATCGATGAAAAATCGACTTACGCGAAATGAAATATTATTGTGATATTCTTGTTCCCCACACTCCAAACAGCTCGTATATAGCTTTTCCAGCGAATTTGGAGCAACTTTTGCACTGAGTATATTTCTTGTCCAGGTAGCCGAGAATCGTGGAAAAATCGACTTACACGTAATGAAACAGTTTTGTGATATTCCTTGTACCCACACTCCAAACTGCTCGTATAAGGTTTTTGCAGCGAATTTGAGGCAATTTTTGTTCTGATTATATTTCGTGTCCAGGGAGCCGAGAATCGTCGAAAAATCTACTTACACGTAATGAAACATTTTTGTGATATTCTTGTTCCCCACACTCCAAACTGCTCGTATATAGATAGCTTTGCAGCGAATTTGGAGCAACTCTTGTTCTGGGCATATTTCATGTTCAGAGAGCAGAGAGAATGGTCGAAAAATCGACTTACACGTAATGAAACATTTTTGTGATATTCTTGTTCCCCACACTCCAAACTGCTTGTATATAGCTTTTGCAGCGAATTTGGAGCAACATTTTTATAGGCATATTTCGTGTCCAGGGAACCGAGAATCGTCGAAAAATCGAATTACACGTAATGAAACATTTTTGTGATATTCTTGTTCCCCACACTCCATACTGCTAGTAAATAGCATTTGCAGTGAATTTGGAGCAACCTTTGTTCTATGCATATTTCGTGTCCAGGGAGCCGAGAATCGTAAAAATATCGACTTACACGAAACGAAACATCTATGTGATATTCTTGTTCCCCACACTCCAAACTACTCGTATGTAGCTTTTGCAGCGAATTTGGAGTAACTTTTGTTCTGAGTATATTTCGTGTCCAGGGAGCCGAGAATCGTCGAAAAATCGACTTACTCGTCATGAAACATTTTTGAGATATACTTGTCCCCACACTCCAAACTGCTCGTACATAGCTTTTGCAGCGAATTTGGAGCAAATTTTGTTCTGAGTATATTTCATGTCCATGGAGCCGAGAATCGTCAAAAAATCGACTTACACGTAATGAAACATTTTTGTTATATTCTTGTTCCCCACACTCCAAACTGTTCGTACATAGCTTTTCCAGCGAATTTGTAGCAACTTTTGTTATAGGCATATTTCGTGTGCAGGGAGCCGAGAATCGTCGAAAAATCGACTTACGCGAAATGAAACATTTATGTGATATTCTTGTTCCCCACGGTCCAAACCGCTCGTATAGATCTTTTGCAGTGAATTTAGAGCATTTTTGTACTGAATATATTTCTTGTCCAAGGAGCCGAGAATCGACGAAAAATCGACTTACGCGAAATGAAATATTTTTTTGATATTCTTGTTCCCCACGCTCCAAACTGCACGTATATAGCTTTTGCAGTGAATTTGGAGCAACTTTTGTGCTGAGCATATTTCGTGTTCAGGGAGCCGAGAATTTTCGAAAAATGGACATACACGTAATGAACCATTTTTGTGATATTCTTGTGCCCCACACTCCAAACTGCTCGTATATAGCTTTTGCAGCGAATTTGGAGGAACTTTTTTTATAGGCATATTTCGTGTTCAGGGAGCCGAGAATCGTCGAAAAATCGACTTACACGTAATGAAACATTTTTGTGATATTCTTGTTCCCCACACTCCAAACTGCTTGTATATAGCTTTTGCAGCGAATTTGGAGCAACTTTTTTATAGGCATATTTCGTGTCCAGGGAACCGAGAATCGTCGAAAAATCGAATTACACGTAATGAAACATTTTTGTGATATTCTTGTTCCCCACACTCCATACTGCTAGTAAATAGCAATTGCAATGAATTTGGAGCAACCTTTGTTCTATGCATATTTCGTGTCCAGGGAGCCGAGAATCGTAAAAATATCGACTTACACGAAACGAAACATCTATGTGATATTCTTGTTCCCCACACTCCAAACTACTCGTATGTAGCTTTCGCAGCGAATTTGGAGTAACTTTTGTTCTGAGTATATTTCGTGTCCAGGGAGCCGAGAATCGTCGAAAAATCGACTTACACGTAATGAAACATTTTTGAGATATACTTGTCCCCAAACTCCAAACTGCTCGTACATAGCTTTTGCAGCGAATTTGGAGCAAATTTTGTTCCGAGAATATTTCATGTCCATGGAGCCGAGAATCGTCAAAAAATCAACTTAAACGTAATGAAACATTTTTGTTATATTCTTGTTCCCCACACTCCAAACTGTTCGTACATAGCTTTTCCAGCGAATTTGTAGCAACTTTTGTTATAGGCATATTTCGTGTGCAGGGAGCCGAGAATCGTCGAAAGATCGACTTACGCGAAATGAAACATTTTTGTGATATTCTTGTTCCCCACGGTCCAAACCGCTCGTATAGATCTTTTGCAGTGAATTTAGAGCATTTTTGTACTGAATATATTTCTTGTCCAAGGAGCCGAGAATCGACGAAAAATCGACTTACGCGAAATGAAATATTTTTTTGATATTCTTGTTCCCCACGCTCCAAACTGCTCGTATATAGCTTTTGCAGTGAATTTGGAGCAACTTTTGTGCTGAGCATATTTCGTGTCCAGAGAGCCGAGAATCGTAAAAATATCGACTTACACTAAATGATAGATTTTTTTCGATATTCTTGTTCCCCACGCTCCAATATGCTCGTATATAGCCTTTGCAGCGAATTTGGGGCAATTTTTGTTATATGTATATTTCGTGTCCAGGGAGGCTAGAATCGTCAAAATATCGACTTACACGAAATGAAATATTATTGTGATATTCTTGTTCCCCACACTCCAAATTGCTCGTATATAGCTTTTGCAGCGAATTTGGAGCAAATTTTGTTCTGAGTATATTTCGTGTCCAGGGAGCCGAGAATCGTAGAAAAATCTACTTACACGTAATGAAACATTTTTGTTATATTCTTGTTCCCCACACCCCAAACTGCTCGTATATAGCTTTTGCAGCGAAATTGGAGCAACTTTTGTTATAGGCATATTTCGTGTCCAGGAAGCCGAGAATCGTCGAAAAATCGACTTACGCGAAATGAAACATTTTTGTGATATTCTTGTTCCCCACGCTCCAAACCGCTCGTATATAGCTTTAGCAGTGAATTTAGAAAATTTTTGTACTGAGTATATTTCGTGTTCAAGGAACGAAAATCGATGAAAAATCGACTTACGCGAAATGAAATATTATTGTGATATTCTTGTTCCCCACACTCCAAACAACTCGTATTTAGCTTTTGCAGCGAATTTGGAGCAACTTTTGTACTGAGTATATTTCGTGTCCAGGGAGCCGAGTATCGTGGAAAAATCGACCTACACGTAATGAAACATTTTTGTGATATTCCTTGTACCCACACTCCAAACTGCTCGTATAAAGCTTACGCAGCGAATGTGGAGCAATTTTTGTTCTGAGTATATTTCGTGTCCAGGGAGCCGAGAATCCTCGAGAAATCTACTTACACGTAATGAAACATTTTTGTGATATTCTTGTTCCCCACACTCCAAACTGCTCGTATATAGCTTTTGCAGCGAATTTGGAGCAAATTTTTTATAGGCATATTTCGTGTCCAGCGAGCCGAGAATCGTCGAAAAATCGAATTACACGTAATGAAACATATTTGTGATATTCTTGTTCCCCACACTCCATACTGCTAGTAAATAGCATTTGCAGAGAATTTGGAGCAACCTTTTTTATATGTATATTTTGTGTCCTGGGAGCCGAGAATCGTAAAAATATCGACTTACACGAAATGAAACATCTATGTGATATTCTTGTTCCCCACACTCCAAACTGCTCGTATGTAGCTTTTGCAGCGAATTTGGAGTAACTTTTGTTATAGGCATATTTCGTGTGCAGGGAGCCGAGAATCGTCGAAAAATCGACTTACGCGAAATGAAACATTTTTGTGATATTCTTGTTCCCCACGGTGCAAACCGCTCGTATAGAGCTTTTGCAGTGAATTTAGAGCATTTTTGTACTGAATATATTTCGTGTCCAAGGAGCCGAGAATCGACAAAAATCGACTTACGCGAAATGAAATATTTTTTTGATATTCTTGTTCCCCACGCTCCAAACTGCTCGTATATAGCTTTTGCAGTGAATTTGGAGCAACTTTTGTGCTGAGCATATTTCGTGTCCAGGGGGCCGAGAATCGTCGAAAAATCGACTTACACGTAATGAAACATTTTTGTTATATTCTTGTTCCCCACACACCTTACTGCTAGTATATAGCATTTATAGCGAATTTGGAGCAAATTTTGTTCTCAGTATATTAAGTGTCCAGGGAGCCGAGAATCGAGGAAAAATTGACTTACACGTATTGAAACATCTTTGTGATATTCTTGTTCCCCACACTCCAAACTGCTCGTATATAGCTTTTGCAGAGAATTTGGAGCAACTTTTGTTATATGTATATTTCGTGTCCAGGGAGCCGAGAATCGTCGAAAAATCGAATTACACGAAAAGAAACATTATTGTGATATTCTTGTCCCCCACACTCTAAACTGCTCGTATATAGCTTTTGCATCGAATTTGGAGCAAATTTTGTTCTGAGTATATTTCGTGACGAGGGAGCCGAGAATCGTTGAAAAATTGACATACACGTAACGAAACATTTTTGTGATATTCCTTGTACCCACACTCCAAACTGCTCATATAAAGCTTTTGCAGCGAATTTGGAGCAATTTTTGTTCTGAGTATATTTCGTGTCCAGTGAGCCGAGAATCCTCGAAAAATCGACTTACACGTAATGAAACATTTTTGTGATATTCTTGTTCCCCACACTCCAAACTGCTCGTATATAGATAGCTTTGCTGCGAATTTGGAGCAACTTTTGTTCTGAGCATATTTCATGTTCAGGGAGCAGAGAGTGGTCGAAAAATCGACTTACACGTAATGAAACATTTTTGTGATATTCTTGTTCCCCACACTCCAAACTGCTCGTATATAGCTTTTGCAGCGAATTTGGAGCAAATTTTTTATAGACATATTTCGTGTCCAGGGAGCCGAGAATCGTCGAAAAATCGAATTACACGTAATGAAACATTTTTGTGATATTCTGATCGTCCACGCTCCAAAGGGCTCGTATATAGCATTTGAAGCGAATTTGGAGCAACTTTTGTTATAGGCATATTTCGTGTCCAGGGTACCGAGATTCGAAGAAATATCGACTTACACGTAATAAAACATTTTTGTGATATTCTTGTTCCCCACACTCCAAACTGCTCGTATATAGCTTTTGTAGCGAATTTGGAGCAAATTTTTTATAGACATATTTCGTGTGCAGGGAGCCGAGAATCGTCGAAAAATCGAATTACACGTAATGAAACATTTTTGTGATATTCTGATCGTCCACGCTCCAAACTGCTCGTATATAGCATTTGAAGCGAATTTGGAGCAACTTTTGTTATAGGTATATTTCGTGTCCAGGGTACCGAGATTCGAAGAAATATCGACTTACACGTAATAAAACATTTTTGTGATATTCTTGTTCCCCACACTCCAAACTGCTCCTATATAGCTTTTGCAGCGAATTTGAGCAACTTTTGTTTTGAGAATATTTCGTGTCCAGGGAGCCGAGAATCGTTGAAAAATCGACTTACGCGAAATGAAACATTTTCGTGATATTCTTGTTCCCCACACTCTAAACTGCTCCTATATAGCTTTTGCAGCTAATTTGCGGCAACTCATGTTCTGTGAATATTTCGTGTCCAAGGAGCCGAGAATCGTCGTTAAATCGACTTGAATGTATTGAAACATTTTTATGATATCCTTCTCCCCACACTTTAAACTGCTCGCATATAGCCTTTGCAGCGAATTTGGAGCAACTTTAGTTCGGAGTATATTTCGTGTCCAGAGAGCCGAGAATCGTCGAAAAATCCACTTACACATAATGAAACATTTTTGTGATATTCTTGTTCCACATACTCCTATCTGCTCGTACATAGCCTTTGCAGTGAATTTGGAGCAACTTTTGTTCTGAATATATTTCGTCTCCAGGGTACCGAGAATCGTCGAAAAATCGGCTTACACGTAGTGAATCATTTTTGTGATATTCTTGTTTCCCACACTCCAAATTGCTCGTATATAGCTTTTGAAGCGAATTTGGAGCAACTTTTCTCCTGAGCATATGTTGTGTTCAGTAGCCTAGAAAGGTCGAAAAATCGACTTACGCAAAATGAAAGATTTGTGTGATATTCTTGGTCCCCACACTACAATCCGTCGTATACAGCTTTTGCAGTGAATTTGGAGCAACTTTTGTACTGAGTATATTTCATGTCCAGGGAGCCGAGAATCATCGAAAAATCGACTTACATGTAATGAAACATTTTTGTGATATTCTTGTTCCCCATACTCCAAACTGTTCGTATATAGCTTTTGCAGCGAATTTGGAGCAAATTTTTTTATAGGCATATTTCGTGTCCAGGGAGCCGAGAATCGTCGAAAAATCGAATTACACGAAAAGAAACATTATTGTGATATTCTTGTCCCCCACACTCTAAACTGCTCGTATATAGCTTTTGCATCGAATTTGGAGCAAATTTTGTTCTGAGTATATTTCGAAACGAGGGAGCCGAGAATCGTGGAAAAATTGACATACACGTAACGAAACATTTTTGTGATATTCCTTGTACCCACACTCCAAACTGCTCATATAAAGCTTTTGCAGCGAATTTGGAGCAATTTTTGTTCTGAGTATATTTCGTGTCCAGTGAGCCGAGAATCCTCGAAAAATCGACTTACACGTAATGAAACATTTTTGTGATATTCTTGTTCCCCACACTCCAAACTGCTCGTATATAGATAGCTTTGCTGCGAATTTGGAGCAACTTTTGTTCTGAGCATATTTCATGTTCAGGGAGCAGAGAGTGGTCGAAAAATCGACTTACACGTAATGAAACATTTTTGTGATATTCTTGTTCCCCACACTCCAAACTGCTCGTATATAGCTTTTGCAGCGAATTTGGAGCAAATTTTTTATAGACATATTTCGTGTCCAGGGAGCCGAGAATCGTCGAAAAATCGAATTACACGTAATGAAACATTTTTGTGATATTCTGATCGTCCACGCTCCAAAGGGCTCGTATATAGCATTTGAAGCGAATTTGGAGCAACTTTTGTTATAGGCATATTTCGTGTCCAGGGTACCGAGATTCGAAGAAATATCGACTTACACGTAATAAAACATTTTTGTGATATTCTTGTTCTCCACACTCCAAACTGCTCGTATATAGCTTTTGCAGCGAATTTGGAGGAACTTTTTTTATAGGCATATTTCGTGTACAGGGAGCCGAGAATCGTCGAAAAATCGACTTACACGTAATGAAACATTTTTGTGATATTCTTGTTCCCCACATTCCATACTGCTAGTAAATAGCATTTGCAGCGAATTTGGAGCAACGTTTGTTATATGTATATTTCGTGTCCAGAGAGCCGATAATCGTAAAAATATCGACTTACACTAAATGATAGATTTTTTTCGATATTCTTGTTCCCCACGCTCCAATATGCTTGTATATAGCCCTTGCAGCGAATTTGGAGCAATTTTTGTTATATGTATATTTCGTGTCCAGGGAGGCGAGAAACGTCAAAATATCGACTTACACGAAATGAAATATTATTGTGATATTCTTGTTCCCCACACTCCAAATTGCTCGTATATAGCTTTTGCAGCGAATTTGGAGCAAAATTTGTTCTGAGTATATTTCGTGTCCAGGGAGCCGAGAATCGTAGAAAAATCTACTTACACGTAATGAAACATTTTTGTTATATTCTTGTTCCCCACACCCCAAACTGCTCGTATATAGCTTTTGCAGCGAATTTTGAGCAACTTTAGTTATAGGCATATTTCGTGTCCAGGAAGCCGAGAATCGTCGAAAAATCGACTTACGCGAAATGAAACATTTTTGCGATATTCTTGTTCCCCACGCTCCAAACCGCTCGTATATAGCTTTAGCAGTGAATTTAGAGCATTTTTGTACTGAGTATATTAGGTGTTCAAGGAACGAAAATCGATGAAAAATCGACTTACGCGAAATGAAATATTATTGTGATATTCTTGTTCCCCACACTCCAAACAGCTCGTATATAGCTTTTGCAGCGAATTTGGAGCAACTTTTGTACTGAGTATATTTCGTGTCCAGGGAGCCGAGTATCGTGGAAAAATCGACTTACACGTAATGAAACATTTTTGTTATATTCTTGTTCCCCACAACCCAAACTGCTCGTATATAGCTTTTGCAGCGAATTTGGAGCAACTTTTGTTATAGGCATATTTCGTGTCCAGGAAGCCGAGAATCGTCGAAAAATCGACTTACGCGAAATGAAACATTTTTGTGATATTCTTGTTCCCCACGCTCCAAACCGCTCGTATATAGCTTTAGCAGTGAATTTAGAGCATTTTTGTACTGAGTATATTTCGTGTTCAAGGAACGAAAATCGATGAAAAATCGACTTACGCGAAATGAAATATTATTGTGATATTCTTGTTCCCCACACTCCAAACAGCTCGTATATAGCTTTTGAAGCGAATTTGGAGCAACTTTTGTACTGAGTATATTTCGTGTCCAGGGAGCCGAGTATCGTGGAAAAATCGACTTACACGTAATGAAACATTTTTGTTATATTCTTGTTCCCCACACTCCAAACTGCTCGTACATAGCTTTTCCAGCGAATTTGGGGCAAATTTTGTTATAGGCATATTTCGTGTGCAGGGAGCCGAGAATCTTCGAAAAATCGACTTACGCGAAATGAAACATTTTTGTGATATTCTTGTTCCCGACGGTCCAAACCGCTCGTATAGAGCTTTTGCAGTGAATTTGGAGCAACTTTTGTGCTGAGCATATTTCGTGTCCAGGGGGCCGAGAATCGTCGAAAAATCGACTTACACGTAAAGAAACATTTTTGTGATATTCTTGTTCCCCACACACCTTACTGCTAGTATATAGCATTTATAGCGAATTTGGAGCAACTTTTGTTCTCAGTATATTAAGTGTCCAGGGAGACGAGAATCGAGGAAAAATTGACTTACACGTATTGAAACATCTTTGTGATATTCTTGTTCCCCACACTCCAAACTGCTCGTATATAGCTTTTGCAGAGAATTTGGAGCAACCTTTGTTATATGTATATTTCGTGTCCAGGGAGCCGAAAATCGTCGAAAAATCGAATTACACGAAAAGAAACATTATTGTGATATTCTTGTCCCCCACACTCTAAACTGCTCGTATATAGCTTTTGCATCGAAATTGGAGCAAATTTTGTTCTGAGTATATTTCGTGTCCAGGGAGCCGAGAATCGTGGAAAAATTGACTTACACGTAATGAAACATATTTGTGATATTCTTGTTCCCCACACTCCAAACTGCTCGTATATAGCTTTTGCAGCGAATTTGGAGCAACTTTTGTTCTGAGTATAATTCGTGTCCAAGGAGCCGAGAATCGTCGAAAAATCTACTTACACGTAATGAAACATTTTTGTTATATTCTTGTTCCCCACACCCCAAACTGCTCGTATATAGCTTTTGCAGCGAATTTGGAGCAACTTTTGTTATAGGCATATTTCGTGTCCAGGAAGCCGAGAATCGTCGAAAAATCGACTTACGCGAAATGAAACATTTTTGTGATATTCTTGTTCCCCACGCTTCAAACCGCTCGTATATAACTTTAGCAGTGAATTTAGAGCATTTTTGTACTGAGTATATTTCGTGTTCAAGGAACGAAAATCGATGAAAAATCGACTTACGCGAAATGAAATATTATTGTGATATTCTTGTTCCCCACACTCCAAACAGCTCGTATATAGCTTTTGCAGCGAATTTGGAGCAACTTTTGTACTGAGTATATTTCGTGTCAAGGGAGCCGAGAATCGTGGAAAAATCGACTTACACGTAACGAAACATTTTTGTGATATTCCTTGTACCCACACTCCAAACTGCTCGTATAAAGCTTTTGCAGCGAATTTGGAGCAACTTTTGTTCTGAGTATATTTCGTGTCCAAGGAGCCGAGAATCGTAGAAAAATCTACTTACACGTAATGAAACATTTTTGTTATATTCTTGTTACCCACACCCCAAACTGCTCGTATATAGCTTTTGCAGCGAATTTGGAGCAACCTTTGTTATAGGCATATTTCGTGTCCAGGAAGCCGAGAATCGTCGAAAAATCGACTTACGCGAAATGAAACATTTTTGTGATATTCTTGTTCCCCACACTCCAAACTGCTCGTATATAGATAGCTTTGCTGCGAATTTGGAGCAACTTTTGTTCTGAGCATATTTCATGTTCAGGGAGCAGAGAGTGGTCGAAAAATCGACTTACACGTAATGAAACATTTTTGTGATATTCTTGTTCCCCACACTCCAAACTGCTCGTATATAGCTTTTGCAGCGAATTTGGAGCAAATTTTTTATAGACATATTTCGTGTGCAGGGAGCCGAGAATCGTCGAAAAATCGAATTACACGTAATGAAACATTTTTGTGATATTCTGATCGTCCACGCTCCAAACTGCTCGTATATAGCATTTGAAGCGAATTTGGAGCAACTTTTGTTATAGGTATATTTCGTGTCCAGGGTACCGAGATTCGAAGAAATATCGACTTACACGTAATAAAACATTTTTGTGATATTCTTGTTCCCCACACTCCAAACTGCTCCTATATAGCTTTTGCAGCGAATTTGAGCAACTTTTGTTTTGAGAATATTTCGTGTCCAGGGAGCCGAGAATCGTTGAAAAATCGACTTACGCGAAATGAAACATTTTCGTGATATTCTTGTTCCCCACACTCTAAACTGCTCCTATATAGCTTTTGCAGCTAATTTGCGGCAACTCATGTTCTGTGAATATTTCGTGTCCAAGGAGCCGAGAATCGTCGTTAAATCGACTTGAATGTATTGAAACAGTTTTATGATATCCTTCTCCCCACACTTTAAACTGCTCGCATATAGCCTTTGCAGCGAATTTGGAGCAACTTTAGTTCGGAGTATATTTCGTGTCCAGAGAGCCGAGAATCGTCGAAAAATCCACTTACACATAATGAAACATTTTTGTGATATTCTTGTTCCACATACTCCTATCTGCTCGTACATAGCCTTTGCAGTGAATTTGGAGCAACTTTTGTTCTGAATATATTTCGTCTCCAGGGTACCGAGAATCGTCGAAAAATCGGCTTACACGTAGTGAATCATTTTTGTGATATTCTTGTTTCCCACACTCCAAATTGCTCGCATATAGCTTTTGAAGCGAATTTGGAGCAACTTTTCTCCTGAGCATATGTTGTGTTCAGGAGCCTAGAAGGGTCGAAAAATCGACTTATGCAAAATGAAAGATTTATGTGATATTCTTGGGCCCCACACTACAATCCGTCGTATACAGCTTTTGCAGTGAATTTGGAGCAACTTTTGTACTGAGTATATTTCGTGTCCAGGGAGCCGAGAATCGTCGAAAAATCGACTTACACGTAATGAAACATTTTTGTGATATTCTTGTTCCCCATACTCCAAACTGTTCGTATATAGCTTTTGCAGCGAATTTGGAGCAAATTTTTTATAGGCATATTTCGTGTCCAGGGAGCCGAGATGCGTGGAAAAATCGATATACACGTAATGAAACATTTTTGTGATATTCTTGTTCCCCACACACCATACTGCTAGGATATAGCATTTGCAGCGAATTTGGAGCAAATTTTGGTATATGTATATTTCGTGTCCAGGGAGCCGAGAATCGTCAAAATATCGACTTACACGAAATGAAATATTATTGTGATATTCTTGTTCCCCACACTTCAAACTGCTCGTATATAGCTTTTGCAGTGAATTTGGAGCAACTTTTGTTCTGAGCATATTTCGTGTTCAGGGAGCCGGGAATCTTCGAAAAATCGACTTACACGGAATGAAACATTTTTGTGATATTCTTGATCGCCACACTCCAAACTGCTCGTATATATCTTTTGCAGTGAATTTGGAGCAACTTTTGTGCTGAGCATATTTCGTGTTCAGGGAGCCGAGAATTTTCGAAAAATGGACATACACGTAATGAAACATTTTTGTGATATTCTTGTGCCCCACACTCCAAACTGCTCGTATATAGCTTTTGCAGCGAATTTGGAGGAACTTTTTTTATAGGCATATTTCGTGTTCAGGGAGCCGAGAATCGTCGAAAAATCGACTTACACGTAATGAAACATTTTTGTGATATTCTTGTTCCCCACACTCCAAACTGCTTGTATATAGCTTTTGCAGCGAATTTGGAGCAACTTTTTTATAGGCATATTTCGTGTCCAGGGAACCGAGAATCGTCGAAAAATCGAATTACACGTAATGAAACATTTTTGTGATATTCTTGTTCCCCACACTCCATACTGCTAGTAAATAGCAATTGCAATGAATTTGGAGCAACCTTTGTTCTATGCATATTTCGTGTCCAGGGAGCCGAGAATCGTAAAAATATCGACTTACACGAAACGAAACATCTATGTGATATTCTTGTTCCCCACACTCCAAACTACTCGTATGTAGCTTTCGCAGCGAATTTGGAGTAACTTTTGTTCTGAGTATATTTCGTGTCCAGGGAGCCGAGAATCGTCGAAAAATCGACTTACACGTAATGAAACATTTTTGAGATATACTTGTCCCCAAACTCCAAACTGCTCGTACATAGCTTTTGCAGCGAATTTGGAGCAAATTTTGTTCTGAGTATATTTCATGTCCATGGAGCCGAGAATCGTCAAAAAATCAACTTAAACGTAATGAAACATTTTTGTTATATTCTTGTTCCCCACACTCCAAACTGTTCGTACATAGCTTTTCCAGCGAATTTGGAGCAACTTTTGTTATAGGCATATTTCGTGTGCAGGGAGCCGAGAATCGTCGAAAGATCGACTTACGCGAAATGAAACATTTTTGTGATATTCTTGTTCCCCACGGTCCAAACCGCTCGTATAGATCTTTTGCAGTGAATTTAGAGCATTTTTGTACTGAATATATTTCTTGTCCAAGGAGCCGAGAATCGACGAAAAATCGACTTACGCGAAATGAAATATTTTTTTGATATTCTTGTTCCCCACGCTCCAAACTGCTCGTATATAGCTTTTGCAGTGAATTTGGAGCAACTTTTGTGCTGAGCATATTTCGTGTTCAGGGAGCCGAGAATTGTCGAAAAATGGACTTACACGTAATGAAACATTTTTGTGATATTCTTGTGCCCCACACTCCAAACTGCTCGTATATAGCTTTTGCAGCGAACTTGGAGGAACTTTTTTTATAGGCATATTTCGTGTACAGGGAGCCGAGAATCGTCGAAAAATCGACTTACACGTAATGAAACATTTTTGTGATATTCTTGTTCCCCACATTCCATACTGCTAGTAAATAGCATTTGCAGCGAATTTGGAGCAACGTTTGTTATATGTATATTTCGTGTCCAGAGAGCCGAGAATCGTAAAAATATCGACTTACACTAAATGATAGATTTTTTTCGATATTCTTGTTCCCCACGCTCCAATATGCTCGTATATAGCCTTTGCAGCGAATTTGGGGCAATTTTTGTTATATGTATATTTCGTGTCCAGGGAGGCTAGAATCGTCAAAATATCGACTTACACGAAATGAAATATTATTGTGATATTCTTGTTCCCCACACTCCAAATTGCTCGTATATAGCTTTTGCAGCGAATTTGGAGCAAATTTTGTTCTGAGTATATTTCGTGTCCAGGGAGCCGAGAATCGTAGAAAAATCTACTTACACGTAATGAAACATTTTTGTTATATTCTTGTTCCCCACACCCCAAACTGCTCGTATATAGCTTTTGCAGCGAAATTGGAGCAACTTTTGTTATAGGCATATTTCGTGTCCAGGAAGCCGAGAATCGTCGAAAAATCGACTTACGCGAAATGAAACATTTTTGTGATATTCTTGTTCCCCACGCTCCAAACCGCTCGTATATAGCTTTAGCAGTGAATTTAGAAAATTTTTGTACTGAGTATATTTCGTGTTCAAGGAACGAAAATCGATGAAAAATCGACTTACGCGAAATGAAATATTATTGTGATATTCTTGTTCCCCACACTCCAAACAACTCGTATTTAGCTTTTGCAGCGAATTTGGAGCAACTTTTGTACTGAGTATATTTCGTGTCCAGGGAGCCGAGTATCGTGGAAAAATCGACTTACACGTAATGAAACATTTTTGTGATATTCCTTGTACCCACACTCCAAACTGCTCGTATAAAGCTTACGCAGCGAATGTGGAGCAATTTTTGTTCTGAGTATATTTCGTGTCCAGGGAGCCGAGAATCCTCGAGAAATCTACTTACACGTAATGAAACATTTTTGTGATATTCTTGTTCCCCACACTCCAAACTGCTCGTATATAGCTTTTGCAGCGAATTTGGAGCAAATTTTTTATAGGCATATTTCGTGTCCAGCGAGCCGAGAATCGTCGAAAAATCGAATTACACGTAATGAAACATATTTGTGATATTCTTGTTCCCCACACTCCATACTGCTAGTAAATAGCATTTGCAGAGAATTTGGAGCAACCTTTTTTATATGTATATTTTGTGTCCTGGGAGCCGAGAATCGTAAAAATATCGACTTACACGAAATGAAACATCTATGTGATATTCTTGTTCCCCACACTCCAAACTGCTCGTATGTAGCTTTTGCAGCGAATTTGGAGTAACTTTTGTTATAGGCATATTTCGTGTGCAGGGAGCCGAGAATCGTCGAAAAATCGACTTACGCGAAATGAAACATTTTTGTGATATTCTTGTTCCCCACGGTGCAAACCGCTCGTATAGAGCTTTTGCAGTGAATTTAGAGCATTTTTGTACTGAATATATTTCGTGTCCAAGGAGCCGAGAATCGACAAAAATCGACTTACGCGAAATGAAATATTTTTTTGATATTCTTGTTCCCCACGCTCCAAACTGCTCGTATATAGCTTTTGCAGTGAATTTGGAGCAACTTTTGTGCTGAGCATATTTCGTGTCCAGGGGGCCGAGAATCGTCGAAAAATCGACTTACACGTAATGAAACATTTTTGTTATATTCTTGTTCCCCACACACCTTACTGCTAGTATATAGCATTTATAGCGAATTTGGAGCAAATTTTGTTCTCAGTATATTAAGTGTCCAGGGAGCCGAGAATCGAGGAAAAATTGACTTACACGTATTGAAACATCTTTGTGATATTCTTGTTCCCCACACTCCAAACTGCTCGTATATAGCTTTTGCAGAGAATTTGGAGCAACTTTTGTTATATGTATATTTCGTGTCCAGGGAGCCGAGAATCGTCGAAAAATCGAATTACACGAAAAGAAACATTATTGTGATATTCTTGTCCCCCACACTCTAAACTGCTCGTATATAGCTTTTGCATCGAATTTGGAGCAAATTTTGTTCTGAGTATATTTCGTGACGAGGGAGCCGAGAATCGTTGAAAAATTGACATACACGTAACGAAACATTTTTGTGATATTCCTTGTACCCACACTCCAAACTGCTCATATAAAGCTTTTGCAGCGAATTTGGAGCAATTTTTGTTCTGAGTATATTTCGTGTCCAGTGAGCCGAGAATCCTCGAAAAATCGACTTACACGTAATGAAACATTTTTGTGATATTCTTGTTCCCCACACTCCAAACTGCTCGTATATAGATAGCTTTGCTGCGAATTTGGAGCAACTTTTGTTCAGAGCATATTTCATGTTCAGGGAGCAGAGAGTGGTCGAAAAATCGACTTACACGTAATGAAACATTTTTGTGATATTCTTGTTCCCCACACTCCAAACTGCTCGTATATAGCTTTTGCAGCGAATTTGGAGCAAATTTTTTATAGACATATTTCGTGTCCAGGGAGCCGAGAATCGTCGAAAAATCGAATTACACGTAATGAAACATTTTTGTGATATTCTGATCGTCCACGCTCCAAAGGGCTCGTATATAGCATTTGAAGCGAATTTGGAGCAACTTTTGTTATAGGCATATTTCGTGTCCAGGGTACCGAGATTCGAAGAAATATCGACTTACACGTAATAAAACATTTTTGTGATATTCTTGTTCCCCACACTCCAAACTGCTCGTATATAGCTTTTGTAGCGAATTTGGAGCAAATTTTTTATAGACATATTTCGTGTGCAGGGAGCCGAGAATCGTCGAAAAATCGAATTACACGTAATGAAACATTTTTGTGATATTCTGATCGTCCACGCTCCAAACTGCTCGTATATAGCATTTGAAGCGAATTTGGAGCAACTTTTGTTATAGGTATATTTCGTGTCCAGGGTACCGAGATTCGAAGAAATATCGACTTACACGTAATAAAACATTTTTGTGATATTCTTGTTCCCCACACTCCAAACTGCTCCTATATAGCTTTTGCAGCGAATTTGAGCAACTTTTGTTTTGAGAATATTTCGTGTCCAGGGAGCCGAGAATCGTTGAAAAATCGACTTACGCGAAATGAAACATTTTCGTGATATTCTTGTTCCCCACACTCTAAACTGCTCCTATATAGCTTTTGCAGCTAATTTGCGGCAACTCATGTTCTGTGAATATTTCGCGTCCAAGGAGCCGAGAATCGTCGTTAAATCGACTTGAATGTATTGAAACAGTTTTATGATATCCTTCTCCCCACACTTTAAACTGCTCGCATATAGCCTTTGCAGCGAATTTGGAGCAACTTTAGTTCGGAGTATATTTCGTGTCCAGAGAGCCGAGAATCGTCGAAAAATCCACTTACACATAATGAAACATTTTTGTGATATTCTTGTTCCACATACTCCTATCTGCTCGTACATAGCCTTTGCAGTGAATTTGGAGCAACTTTTGTTCTGAATATATTTCGTCTCCAGGGTACCGAGAATCGTCGAAAAATCGGCTTACACGTAGTGAATCATTTTTGTGATATTCTTGTTTCCCACACTCCAAATTGCTCGCATATAGCTTTTGAAGCGAATTTGGAGCAACTTTTCTCCTGAGCATATGTTGTGTTCAGGAGCCTAGAAGGGTCGAAAAATCGACTTATGCAAAATGAAAGATTTATGTGATATTCTTGGGCCCCACACTACAATCCGTCGTATACAGCTTTTGCAGTGAATTTGGAGCAACTTTTGTACTGAGTATATTTCGTGTCCAGGGAGCCGAGAATCGTCGAAAAATCGACTTACACGTAATGAAACATTTTTGTGATATTCTTGTTCCCCATACTCCAAACTGTTCGTATATAGCTTTTGCAGCGAATTTGGAGCAAATTTTTTATAGGCATATTTCGTGTCCAGGGAGCCGAGATGCGTGGAAAAATCGATATACACGTAATGAAACATTTTTGTGATATTCTTGTTCCCCACACACCATACTGCTAGGATATAGCATTTGCAGCGAATTTGGAGCAAATTTTGGTATATGTATATTTCGTGTCCAGGGAGCCGAGAATCGTCAAAATATCGACTTACACGAAATGAAATATTATTGTGATATTCTTGTTCCCCACACTTCAAACTGCTCGTATATAGCTTTTGCAGTGAATTTGGAGCAACTTTTGTTCTGAGCATATTTCGTGTTCAGGGAGCCGGGAATCTTCGAAAAATCGACTTACACGGAATGAAACATTTTTGTGATATTCTTGATCGCCACACTCCAAACTGCTCGTATATATCTTTTGCAGTGAATTTGGAGCAACTTTTGTGCTGAGCATATTTCGTGTTCAGGGAGCCGAGAATTTTCGAAAAATGGACATACACGTAATGAAACATTTTTGTGATATTCTTGTGCCCCACACTCCAAACTGCTCGTATATAGCTTTTGCAGCGAATTTGGAGGAACTTTTTTTATAGGCATATTTCGTGTTCAGGGAGCCGAGAATCGTCGAAAAATCGACTTACACGTAATGAAACATTTTTGTGATATTCTTGTTCCCCACACTCCAAACTGCTTGTATATAGCTTTTGCAGCGAATTTGGAGCAACTTTTTTATAGGCATATTTCGTGTCCAGGGAACCGAGAATCGTCGAAAAATCGAATTACACGTAATGAAACATTTTTGTGATATTCTTGTTCCCCACACTCCATACTGCTAGTAAATAGCAATTGCAATGAATTTGGAGCAACCTTTGTTCTATGCATATTTCGTGTCCAGGGAGCCGAGAATCGTAAAAATATCGACTTACACGAAACGAAACATCTATGTGATATTCTTGTTCCCCACACTCCAAACTACTCGTATGTAGCTTTCGCAGCGAATTTGGAGTAACTTTTGTTCTGAGTATATTTCGTGTCCAGGGAGCCGAGAATCGTCGAAAAATCGACTTACACGTAATGAAACATTTTTGAGATATACTTGTCCCCAAACTCCAAACTGCTCGTACATAGCTTTTGCAGCGAATTTGGAGCAAATTTTGTTCTGAGTATATTTCATGTCCATGGAGCCGAGAATCGTCAAAAAATCAACTTAAACGTAATGAAACATTTTTGTTATATTCTTGTTCCCCACACTCCAAACTGTTCGTACATAGCTTTTCCAGCGAATTTGGAGCAACTTTTGTTATAGGCATATTTCGTGTGCAGGGAGCCGAGAATCGTCGAAAGATCGACTTACGCGAAATGAAACATTTTTGTGATATTCTTGTTCCCCACGGTCCAAACCGCTCGTATAGATCTTTTGCAGTGAATTTAGAGCATTTTTGTACTGAATATATTTCTTGTCCAAGGAGCCGAGAATCGACGAAAAATCGACTTACGCGAAATGAAATATTTTTTTGATATTCTTGTTCCCCACGCTCCAAACTGCTCGTATATAGCTTTTGCAGTGAATTTGGAGCAACTTTTGTGCTGAGCATATTTCGTGTTCAGGGAGCCGAGAATTGTCGAAAAATGGACTTACACGTAATGAAACATTTTTGTGATATTCTTGTGCCCCACACTCCAAACTGCTCGTATATAGCTTTTGCAGCGAACTTGGAGGAACTTTTTTTATAGGCATATTTCGTGTACAGGGAGCCGAGAATCGTCGAAAAATCGACTTACACGTAATGAAACATTTTTGTGATATTCTTGTTCCCCACATTCCATACTGCTAGTAAATAGCATTTGCAGCGAATTTGGAGCAACGTTTGTTATATGTATATTTCGTGTCCAGAGAGCCGAGAATCGTAAAAATATCGACTTACACTAAATGATAGATTTTTTTCGATATTCTTGTTCCCCACGCTCCAATATGCTCGTATATAGCCTTTGCAGCGAATTTGGGGCAATTTTTGTTATATGTATATTTCGTGTCCAGGGAGGCTAGAATCGTCAAAATATCGACTTACACGAAATGAAATATTATTGTGATATTCTTGTTCCCCACACTCCAAATTGCTCGTATATAGCTTTTGCAGCGAATTTGGAGCAAATTTTGTTCTGAGTATATTTCGTGTCCAGGGAGCCGAGAATCGTAGAAAAATCTACTTACACGTAATGAAACATTTTTGTTATATTCTTGTTCCCCACACCCCAAACTGCTCGTATATAGCTTTTGCAGCGAAATTGGAGCAACTTTTGTTATAGGCATATTTCGTGTCCAGGAAGCCGAGAATCGTCGAAAAATCGACTTACGCGAAATGAAACATTTTTGTGATATTCTTGTTCCCCACGCTCCAAACCGCTCGTATATAGCTTTAGCAGTGAATTTAGAAAATTTTTGTACTGAGTATATTTCGTGTTCAAGGAACGAAAATCGATGAAAAATCGACTTACGCGAAATGAAATATTATTGTGATATTCTTGTTCCCCACACTCCAAACAACTCGTATTTAGCTTTTGCAGCGAATTTGGAGCAACTTTTGTACTGAGTATATTTCGTGTCCAGGGAGCCGAGTATCGTGGAAAAATCGACTTACACGTAATGAAACATTTTTGTGATATTCCTTGTACCCACACTCCAAACTGCTCGTATAAAGCTTACGCAGCGAATGTGGAGCAATTTTTGTTCTGAGTATATTTCGTGTCCAGGGAGCCGAGAATCCTCGAGAAATCTACTTACACGTAATGAAACATTTTTGTGATATTCTTGTTCCCCACACTCCAAACTGCTCGTATATAGCTTTTGCAGCGAATTTGGAGCAAATTTTTTATAGGCATATTTCGTGTCCAGCGAGCCGAGAATCGTCGAAAAATCGAATTACACGTAATGAAACATATTTGTGATATTCTTGTTCCCCACACTCCATACTGCTAGTAAATAGCATTTGCAGAGAATTTGGAGCAACCTTTTTTATATGTATATTTTGTGTCCTGGGAGCCGAGAATCGTAAAAATATCGACTTACACGAAATGAAACATCTATGTGATATTCTTGTTCCCCACACTCCAAACTGCTCGTATGTAGCTTTTGCAGCGAATTTGGAGTAACTTTTGTTATAGGCATATTTCGTGTGCAGGGAGCCGAGAATCGTCGAAAAATCGACTTACGCGAAATGAAACATTTTTGTGATATTCTTGTTCCCCACGGTGCAAACCGCTCGTATAGAGCTTTTGCAGTGAATTTAGAGCATTTTTGTACTGAATATATTTCGTGTCCAAGGAGCCGAGAATCGACAAAAATCGACTTACGCGAAATGAAATATTTTTTTGATATTCTTGTTCCCCACGCTCCAAACTGCTCGTATATAGCTTTTGCAGTGAATTTGGAGCAACTTTTGTGCTGAGCATATTTCGTGTCCAGGGGGCCGAGAATCGTCGAAAAATCGACTTACACGTAATGAAACATTTTTGTTATATTCTTGTTCCCCACACACCTTACTGCTAGTATATAGCATTTATAGCGAATTTGGAGCAAATTTTGTTCTCAGTATATTAAGTGTCCAGGGAGCCGAGAATCGAGGAAAAATTGACTTACACGTATTGAAACATCTTTGTGATATTCTTGTTCCCCACACACCAAACTGCTCGTATATAGCTTTTGCAGAGAATTTGGAGCAACTTTTGTTATATGTATATTTCGTGTCCAGGGAGCCGAGAATCGTCGAAAAATCGAATTACACGAAAAGAAACATTATTGTGATATTCTTGTCCCCCACACTCTAAACTGCTCGTATATAGCTTTTGCATCGAATTTGGAGCAAATTTTGTTCTGAGTATATTTCGTGACGAGGGAGCCGAGAATCGTTGAAAAATTGACATACACGTAACGAAACATTTTTGTGATATTCCTTGTACCCACACTCCAAACTGCTCATATAAAGCTTTTGCAGCGAATTTGGAGCAATTTTTGTTCTGAGTATATTTCGTGTCCAGTGAGCCGAGAATCCTCGAAAAATCGACTTACACGTAATGAAACATTTTTGTGATATTCTTGTTCCCCACACTCCAAACTGCTCGTATATAGATAGCTTTGCTGCGAATTTGGAGCAACTTTTGTTCTGAGCATATTTCATGTTCAGGGAGCAGAGAGTGGTCGAAAAATCGACTTACACGTAATGAAACATTTTTGTGATATTCTTGTTCCCCACACTCCAAACTGCTCGTATATAGCTTTTGCAGCGAATTTGGAGCAAATTTTTTATAGACATATTTCGTGTCCAGGGAGCCGAGAATCGTCGAAAAATCGAATTACACGTAATGAAACATTTTTGTGATATTCTGATCGTCCACGCTCCAAAGGGCTCGTATATAGCATTTGAAGCGAATTTGGAGCAACTTTTGTTATAGGCATATTTCGTGTCCAGGGTACCGAGATTCGAAGAAATATCGACTTACACGTAATAAAACATTTTTGTGATATTCTTGTTCCCCACACTCCAAACTGCTCGTATATAGCTTTTGTAGCGAATTTGGAGCAAATTTTTTATAGACATATTTCGTGTGCAGGGAGCCGAAAATCGTCGAAAAATCGAATTACACGTAATGAAACATTTTTGTGATATTCTGATCGTCCACGCTCCAAACTGCTCGTATATAGCATTTGAAGCGAATTTGGAGCAACTTTTGTTATAGGTATATTTCGTGTCCAGGGTACCGAGATTCGAAGAAATATCGACTTACACGTAATAAAACATTTTTGTGATATTCTTGTTCCCCACACTCCAAACTGCTCCTATATAGCTTTTGCAGCGAATTTGAGCAACTTTTGTTTTGAGAATATTTCGTGTCCAGGGAGCCGAGAATCGTTGAAAAATCGACTTACGCGAAATGAAACATTTTCGTGATATTCTTGTTCCCCACACTCTAAACTGCTCCTATATAGCTTTTGCAGCTAATTTGCGGCAACTCATGTTCTGTGAATATTTCGTGTCCAAGGAGCCGAGAATCGTCGTTAAATCGACTTGAATGTATTGAAACAGTTTTATGATATCCTTCTCCCCACACTTTAAACTGCTCGCATATAGCCTTTGCAGCGAATTTGGAGCAACTTTAGTTCGGAGTATATTTCGTGTCCAGAGAGCCGAGAATCGTCGAAAAATCCACTTACACATAATGAAACATTTTTGTGATATTCTTGTTCCACATACTCCTATCTGCTCGTACATAGCCTTTGCAGTGAATTTGGAGCAACTTTTGTTCTGAATATATTTCGTCTCCAGGGTACCGAGAATCGTCGAAAAATCGGCTTACACGTAGTGAATCATTTTTGTGATATTCTTGTTTCCCACACTCCAAATTGCTCGCATATAGCTTTTGAAGCGAATTTGGAGCAACTTTTCTCCTGAGCATATGTTGTGTTCAGGAGCCTAGAAGGGTCGAAAAATCGACTTATGCAAAATGAAAGATTTATGTGATATTCTTGGGCCCCACACTACAATCCGTCGTATACAGCTTTTGCAGTGAATTTGGAGCAACTTTTGTACTGAGTATATTTCGTGTCCAGGGAGCCGAGAATCGTCGAAAAATCGACTTACACGTAATGAAACATTTTTGTGATATTCTTGTTCCCCATACTCCAAACTGTTCGTATATAGCTTTTGCAGCGAATTTGGAGCAAATTTTTTATAGGCATATTTCGTGTCCAGGGAGCCGAGATGCGTGGAAAAATCGATATACACGTAATGAAACATTTTTGTGATATTCTTGTTCCCCACACACCATACTGCTAGGATATAGCATTTGCAGCGAATTTGGAGCAAATTTTGGTATATGTATATTTCGTGTCCAGGGAGCCGAGAATCGTCAAAATATCGACTTACACGAAATGAAATATTATTGTGATATTCTTGTTCCCCACACTTCAAACTGCTCGTATATAGCTTTTGCAGTGAATTTGGAGCAACTTTTGTTCTGAGCATATTTCGTGTTCAGGGAGCCGGGAATCTTCGAAAAATCGACTTACACGGAATGAAACATTTTTGTGATATTCTTGATCGCCACACTCCAAACTGCTCGTATATATCTTTTGCAGTGAATTTGGAGCAACTTTTGTGCTGAGCATATTTCGTGTTCAGGGAGCCGAGAATTTTCGAAAAATGGACATACACGTAATGAAACATTTTTGTGATATTCTTGTGCCCCACACTCCAAACTGCTCGTATATAGCTTTTGCAGCGAATTTGGAGGAACTTTTTTTATAGGCATATTTCGTGTTCAGGGAGCCGAGAATCGTCGAAAAATCGACTTACACGTAATGAAACATTTTTGTGATATTCTTGTTCCCCACACTCCAAACTGCTTGTATATAGCTTTTGCAGCGAATTTGGAGCAACTTTTTTATAGGCATATTTCGTGTCCAGGGAACCGAGAATCGTCGAAAAATCGAATTACACGTAATGAAACATTTTTGTGATATTCTTGTTCCCCACACTCCATACTGCTAGTAAATAGCAATTGCAATGAATTTGGAGCAACCTTTGTTCTATGCATATTTCGTGTCCAGGGAGCCGAGAATCGTAAAAATATCGACTTACACGAAACGAAACATCTATGTGATATTCTTGTTCCCCACACTCCAAACTACTCGTATGTAGCTTTCGCAGCGAATTTGGAGTAACTTTTGTTCTGAGTATATTTCGTGTCCAGGGAGCCGAGAATCATCGAAAAATCGACTTACACGTAATGAAACATTTTTGAGATATACTTGTCCCCAAACTCCAAACTGCTCGTACATAGCTTTTGCAGCGAATTTGGAGCAAATTTTGTTCTGAGTATATTTCATGTCCATGGAGCCGAGAATCGTCAAAAAATCAACTTAAACGTAATGAAACATTTTTGTTATATTCTTGTTCCCCACACTCCAAACTGTTCGTACATAGCTTTTCCAGCGAATTTGGAGCAACTTTTGTTATAGGCATATTTCGTGTGCAGGGAGCCGAGAATCGTCGAAAGATCGACTTACGCGAAATGAAACATTTTTGTGATATTCTTGTTCCCCACGGTCCAAACCGCTCGTATAGATCTTTTGCAGTGAATTTAGAGCATTTTTGTACTGAATATATTTCTTGTCCAAGGAGCCGAGAATCGACGAAAAATCGACTTACGCGAAATGAAATATTTTTTTGATATTCTTGTTCCCCACGCTCCAAACTGCTCGTATATAGCTTTTGCAGTGAATTTGGAGCAACTTTTGTGCTGAGCATATTTCGTGTTCAGGGAGCCGAGAATTGTCGAAAAATGGACTTACACGTAATGAAACATTTTTGTGATATTCTTGTGCCCCACACTCCAAACTGCTCGTATATAGCTTTTGCAGCGAACTTGGAGGAACTTTTTTTATAGGCATATTTCGTGTACAGGGAGCCGAGAATCGTCGAAAAATCGACTTACACGTAATGAAACATTTTTGTGATATTCTTGTTCCCCACATTCCATACTGCTAGTAAATAGCATTTGCAGCGAATTTGGAGCAACGTTTGTTATATGTATATTTCGTGTCCAGAGAGCCGAGAATCGTAAAAATATCGACTTACACTAAATGATAGATTTTTTTCGATATTCTTGTTCCCCACGCTCCAATATGCTCGTATATAGCCTTTGCAGCGAATTTGGGGCAATTTTTGTTATATGTATATTTCGTGTCCAGGGAGGCTAGAATCGTCAAAATATCGACTTACACGAAATGAAATATTATTGTGATATTCTTGTTCCCCACACTCCAAATTGCTCGTATATAGCTTTTGCAGCGAATTTGGAGCAAATTTTGTTCTGAGTATATTTCGTGTCCAGGGAGCCGAGAATCGTAGAAAAATCTACTTACACGTAATGAAACATTTTTGTTATATTCTTGTTCCCCACACCCCAAACTGCTCGTATATAGCTTTTGCAGCGAAATTGGAGCAACTTTTGTTATAGGCATATTTCGTGTCCAGGAAGCCGAGAATCGTCGAAAAATCGACTTACGCGAAATGAAACATTTTTGTGATATTCTTGTTCCCCACGCTCCAAACCGCTCGTATATAGCTTTAGCAGTGAATTTAGAAAATTTTTGTACTGAGTATATTTCGTGTTCAAGGAACGAAAATCGATGAAAAATCGACTTACGCGAAATGAAATATTATTGTGATATTCTTGTTCCCCACACTCCAAACAACTCGTATTTAGCTTTTGCAGCGAATTTGGAGCAACTTTTGTACTGAGTATATTTCGTGTCCAGGGAGCCGAGTATCGTGGAAAAATCGACTTACACGTAATGAAACATTTTTGTGATATTCCTTGTACCCACACTCCAAACTGCTCGTATAAAGCTTACGCAGCGAATGTGGAGCAATTTTTGTTCTGAGTATATTTCGTGTCCAGGGAGCCGAGAATCCTCGAGAAATCTACTTACACGTAATGAAACATTTTTGTGATATTCTTGTTCCCCACACTCCAAACTGCTCGTATATAGCTTTTGCAGCGAATTTGGAGCAAATTTTTTATAGGCATATTTCGTGTCCAGCGAGCCGAGAATCGTCGAAAAATCGAATTACACGTAATGAAACATTTTTGTGATATTCTGATCGTCCACGCTCCAAACTGCTCGTATATAGCATTTGAAGCGAATTTGGAGCAACTTTTGTTATAGGCATATTTCGTGTCCAGGGTACCGAGATTCGAAGAAATATCGACTTACACGTAATAAAACATTTTTGTGATATTCTTGTTCCCCACACTCCAAACTGCTCGTATATAGCTTTTGCAGCGAATTTGGAGGAACTTTTTTTATAGGCATATTTCGTGTACAGGGAGCCGAGAATCGTCGAAAAATCGACTTACACGTAATGAAACATTTTTGTGATATTCTTGTTCCCCACATTCCATACTGCTAGTAAATAGCATTTGCAGCGAATTTGGAGCAACGTTTGTTATATGTATATTTCGTGTCCAGAGAGCCGAGAATCGTAAAAATATCGACTTACACTAAATGATAGATTTTTTTCGATATTCTTGTTCCCCACGCTCCAATATGCTCGTATATAGCCCTTGCAGCGAATTTGGAGCAATTTTTGTTATATGTATATTTCGTGTCCAGGGAGGCGCGAATCGTCAAAATATCGACTTACACGAAATGAAATATTATGGTGATATTCTTGTTCCCCACACTCCAAACTGCTCGTATATAGCTTTTGCAGTGAATTTGGAGCAACTTTTGTTGTGAGCATAGTTCGTGTTCAGAGAGCCGCGATTGGTCGAAAAATAGACTTACATTTAAAGAAACATTTTTGTGAAATTCTTGTTCCCCACACTCCCTACTGCTAGTATATAGCATTTACAGCGAATTTTGAGCAACTTTTGTTCTGAGTATATTTCGCGTCCAGGGAGCCGAGAATCGTCGAATAATCGACTTACACGTAATGAAACATTTTTGTGATATTCTTGTCTCCACACTCCAAAATGCTCGTATATAGCATTTGAAGCGAATTTGGAGCAACTTTTGTTATATGTATATTTCGTGTCCAGGGAGGCGAGAATCGTCGAAATATCGACTAACGGGAAATGATAGATTTTTTTGATATCCTTGTTCCCCACGCTCCAAACTGCTCGTATATAGCATTTGCAGCGAATTTGTAGCAACTTTTGTTATATGTATATTTCGTGTCCAGGGATCCGAAAATCGTCGAAATATCGACTTACACGAAATAAAATATAATTGAGATATTCTTATTCCCCACACTCCAAACTGCTCGTATATTGATAGCTTTTGCAGTGAAATTGGAGCACCTTTTGTTCTGAGCAAATTTCGTGTCCAGGGAACGAGAATCGTCGAAAAATAGACTTACACGTAATGATACATTTTTGTGATAGTCTTGTTCCCCACACTCCAAACAGCTCGTATATAGCTTTTGCAGCGAATTTGGAGTAATTTTTGTTGTGAGGATATATCGTGTCCAGGGAGCCGAGAATGGTCGAAAAATTGACTTACACGTAATGAAACATTTTTGTGATATTCTTGTTCCCCACACTCCAAACTGCTCGTATATAGCTTTTGCAGTGAATTTGGAGCAACTTTTGTTGTGAGTATATTTCGTGTCCAGGGAGCCGAGAATGGTCGAAAAATTGACTTACACGTAATGAAACATTTTTGTGATATTCTTGTTCCCCACACTCCAAACTGCTCGCATATAGCTTTTGCAGTGAATTTGGAGTAACTTTTGTTGTGAGCATAGTTCGTGTTCAGGGAGCCGCTATTGGTCGAAAAATAGACTTACACGTAATGAAACATTTTTGTGATATTCTTGTTCCCAACACCACAAACTGCTCGCATATACCTATTGCTGCGAATTTGGAGCAACTTTTGTTCTGAGAATATTTCTTTTCCAGGGATGCGAGAATCGTCGAAAAATCGACTTACACGTAATGATACATTTTTGTGATATTGTTGTTTCCCACACTCCTAAATGTTCGTATATAGCTTTTGCAGCTAATTGGAGCTACTTTTGTTCTCAGGATATTTCGTGTCCAGGGAGCCGGGAATCTTCGAAAAATCGACTTACACGGAATGAAACATTTTTGTGATATTCTTGTTCGCCACACTCCAAACTGCTCGTATATAGCTTTTGCAGCGAATTTGGAGCAACTTTTGTTCTGAGCATATTTCATGTCCACGGAGCCGAGAATGGTCGAAAAATCGACTTACAAGTAATGAAACATTTATGTGATATACTTGTTCCCCACACTCCAAACTGCTCGTATATAGCTTTTGCAGTGAATTTGAAGCAACTTTTGTTCTGAGCATATTTCGTGTTCAGGGTGGCGAGAATTGTCGAAAACTGGACTTACAGGTAATTAAAGATTTTTGTGATATTCTTATTCCCCACACTCCAAACTGCTCGTATATAGGTTTTGCAGCGTATTTGGAGACATTTTGTTCTGAGTCTATTTCCTGTCCAGGGAGCCGAGAATTGTCGAAAATCGACTTACACGTAATAAAAATTTTTGTGATATTCTTGTTTCCCACACTCCAAACTGCACGTATATAGCTTTTGAAGCGAATTTGGAGCAACTTTTTTCCTGAGCATATATTGCGTTCAGGAGCCGAGAATGGTCGAAAGTTCGTCTTACGTGAAATGAAATATTATTGTGATATTCTTGTTCCCCACACTCCAAACTTCTCGTATACAGCTTTTGTAGCGAATTTGGGGCAACTTTTGTTCTGAGAATATTTCTTGTCCAGGGATCAGATAATCGTCTAAAAATCGACTTACGCGAAATGTAACATTTTTGTGATATTCTTGTTCCCCACACTCCAAACCGTTCGTTTATAGCTTTTGCAGTGAATTTGGAGCAACTTTTGTTCTCAGTATATTTCGTACCCAGGGAGCAGAGAATCGTTGAAAAATCGACTTACACGTAATGAAACATCTTTGTGATATTCTTGTTCCCCAAACTCCAAACTGCTCGTATATAGCTTTTGCAGCGAATTTGTAGCAACTTTTTTTATAGGCATATTTCGTGTTCAGGGTGGCGAGAATTGTCGAAAACTGGACTTAAAGTAATTAAACATTTTTGTGATTTTCTTCTTCATCACAATCCAAACTGCTCGTATATAGCTATTGCAGCGTATTTGGAGAAATATTGTTCTGAGTCTATTTCCTGTCCAGGGAGCCGAGAATTGTCGACAATCGATTTACACGTAATAAAACATTTTTGAGATATTCCTGTTCCCCACACTCCAAACTGCTCGTATATAGCTGTTGCAGCGAAATTGGAGCAACTTTTGTTCTGAGCATATTTCATATCCAGGGAAAGAGAATCGTATATTCTCGGCTCCCTGGACACGAAAATACATATAACAAAAGTTGCTCCAAATTCGCTGCAAATGCTATATACGAGCACTTAAGGAGCGTGGGGAACAAGAATATCACAAAAATTTTTCATTTCGCATAAGTCGATTTTTCGAGGTTTCTCAGCTCCCTGGACCCGAAATATATTATCCTAACATACGTTGCTCCAAATTCGCTGCAAAAGCTACTTACCAGAAGTTTGGAGTGTGGGGAAGAAGAATATCACAGAAATTTTTCATTTCGAGTAAGTCGATATTTCGACGATTCTCGGCTCCCTGGACACCAAATATACTCTGAGCAAAAGTTGCTCCAAATTCGCTGCAAAACTATATACGAGCAGTTTGGAGTAAGGTAAACAAGAATATCACAAAAATATTTCATTTCGTGTAAGTCGGTATTTAGACGATTCTCGGCTCCCTGGACACGAAATATGCATATAACAAAAGTTGCTCCAAAATAGCTGCAAAAGCTATTTACGAGCAGTTTGGAGTAAGGTAAACAAGAATATCACAAAAATATTTCATTTCGTGTAAGTTGATATTTCGACGATTCTCGGCTCCCTGGACACTAAATATACTCAGAACAAAAGTTGCTCCAAATTCGCTGCAAAAACTATATACGAGCAGTTTGGAGTGTGTGGAATCGGAATATCACAAAAATATTTAATTTCGTGTAAGTCGATATTGCGACGACTCTCGGTTCCCTGGAGACGAAAGATACTCAGAACAAAAGTTGCTCCAAATTCACTGAAAAGCTATATACGAGCAGTTTGGAGTGTGGGGAACAAAAAGATCACAAAAATGTTTCATTTCGCATAATTCGATTTTTCGACGATTCGCGGCTCACTGGACACGAAATATTCTCAGAACAAAAATTGCTCCAAATTCGCTGCAAAAGCTAATAACGAATAGTTTCGAGTGCGGCGAAGAAAATTATCACAAAAATGTATCACTGCGTGTAAGTCGATTTTTCGACGATTCGCGGCTCCCTGGACACGAAATATACTCAGAACAAAAGTTGCTCCAAATTCGCTGCAAAAGCCATATACGAGCTGTTTGGAGTTTGCAGAACAAGAATTTCACAAAAATGTTTCATTACGTGAAAGTCGATTTTACGACGATACTACGCTCCTTGGACACGATATATTCTCAGAACATGAGTTGCCTCAAATTAGCTTCAAAAGCTATATAGTAGCAGTTTGGAATGTGGGGAACAAGAATATCACAAAAATGTTTCATTACGTGTAGGTCGATTTTTCGACGATTCTCGGCTGCCTGGACACGAAATATTCTGAGAACATTTGTTGCTCCAAATTCCCTGTAAAAGCTATATACCAGCAGTTTGGAGTAAGGTAAACAAGAATATCACAAAAATATTTAATTTCGTGTAAGTCGGTATTTCGACTATTCTCAGCTCCCTGGTCACGAAATATACATATACCAAAAGTTGATCCAAATTCGCCTCAAATGCTATATACGAGCAGTTTGGAGCGCGGGGAACAAGAATATCATAAAAATGTTTCATTACGTGTAAGTCGATATTTCGACGATTCTCGGCTCCCTGGTCACGAAATATACATATCACAAAAGTTGCTCCAAATTCGCTGCAAATGTTATTTACGAGCAATTTGGAGCGTGGGGAACAAGAATATCACAAAAATATTTCATTTCGTGTAAGTTGATATTTTGACGATTCTCGTCTCCCTGGACACGAAAATATATATAACAAAAGTTCCTCCAAATTCGCTGCAAATGCTATTTACGAGCAGTTTGGAGCGTCGGGAACAATAATATCACAAACATTTTTCATTTCGCGTAAGTCGATATTTCAACGATTCTCGGCTCCATGGACACGAAAATACATATAACAAAAGGTGCTCCAAATTCGCTGCAAATGCTATATACGAGCAGTTTGGTGTGTGGGGAACAAGAATATCACAAAAATTTTTCATTTCGCCGATTCTCAGCTCCCTGGTCACGAAATATACATATTACAAAAAGGCGCTCCAAATTCGCTGCAAATGCTATTTACAAGCAGTTTCCAGCGTGGGGAACAAGAATATCATAAAAATGTTTCATTACCTGTAAGTCGATTTTACGACGATTCTCAGCTCCCTGGACACGAAATATTCTCAGAACAAAAGTTGCTCCAAATTCGCTGCATAAGCTAAAAGCGAACAGTTTGGAGTGCGGGGAAGAAGATTATCACAAAAATGTATCACTAAGTGTAAGTCGATATTTCGACGATTGTCGGCTCCCTGGTCACGAAATATACATATGACAAAAGTTGCTCCAAATTCGCTGCAAATGCTATTTACGAGCAGTTTGGTGCGTGGGGAACAAGAATATCACAAAAATATTTCATTTCGTGTAAGTTGATATTTGGACGATTCTCGGCTCCCTGGACACGAAAATACATATAACAAAAGTTGCTCGTTTTTCGCTGCAAATGCTATATACGACCAGTTTGGAGCGTGGGGAACACGAATATCATAAAAATTTTTCATTACGTGTAAATCGATATTTCGACGATTCTCGGCTCCCTGATCACGAAATATACATATAACAAAAGTTGCTCCAAATTCCCTGCAAATGCTATTTACAAGCAGTTTGGAGCGTGGGGAACAAGAATATCACAAAAATATTTCATTTCGTGTAACTTGATATTTCTAAGATTCTCGGCTCCCTGGACACTAAATATACTCAGAACAAAAGTTGCTCCAAATTCGCTGCAAATGCTATTTACGAGCAGTTTGGAGCGTGGGGAACAAGAATATCACAAAAATATTTCATATCGTGTAAGTTGATATTTCGACGATTATCGGCTCCCTGGACACGAAAATACATATAACAAAAGTTGCTCCAAATTCGCTGCAAATGCTATATACGAGCAGTTTGGAGCGTGGGGAACAAGAATATCACAAAAAATTTTCATTTCGCGTAAGTCGATTTTTCGAGGTTTCTCAGCTACCTGGACACGAAATGTATTATCTTAACAAACGTTGCTCCAAATTCGCTGCAAAAGCTATATACGAGAAGTTTGGAGTGTGGGGAAGAAGAATATCACAAAAATATTTCATTTCGTGTAAGTCGGTATTTCGACGATTCTCGGCTCCCTGGACACGAAAATACATATAACAAAAGTTGCTCGTTTTTCGCTGCAAATGCTATATACGACCAGTTTGGAGCGTGGGGAACAAGAATATCACAAAAATTTTTCATTACGTGTAAATCGATATTTCGACGATTCTCGGCTCCCTGATCACGAAATATACATATAACAAAAGTTGCTCCAAATTCGCTGAAAATGCAATTTACGAGCAGTTTGGAGCGTGGGGAACAAGAATATCACAAAAATATTTCGTGTAAGTTGATATTTCGACGATTCTCGGCTCCCTGGACACTAAATATACTCAGAACAAAAGTTGCTCCAAACTCGCTGCAAAAGCTAAAAGCGAACAGTTTGGAGTGCGGGGAAGAAGATTATCACAAAAATGTATCACTAAGTGTAAGTCGATTTCTCGACGATTCGCGGCTCCTTGGACACTAAATATTCTCAGAACAAAAGTTGCTCCAAATTCGCTGCAAAAGCTATATACGAGCAGTTTGGAGTGTGGGGAACAAGAATATCACAAAAATTTTTCATTTCGCCTAAGTCGATATTTCGCCGATTCTCAGCTCACTGGTCACGAAATATACATATACCAAAAATAGCTCCAAATTCGCCTCAAATGCTATTTACGAGCAGTTTTGAGCGCGGGAAACAAGAATATCATAAAAAGGTTTCATTACGTGTAAGTCGATATTTCGACGATTGTCGGCTCCCTGGTCACGAAATATACATATAACAAAAGTTGCTCCAAATTCGCTGCTAATGCTATTACGAGCAGTTTGGAGCGTGGGGAACAAGAATATCACAAAACTTTTTCGTTTCGCGTGTCGATATTTCGAGGATTCTCAGCTCCCTGGACCCGAAATATATTATCCTAACATACGTTGCTCCAAATTCGCTGCAAAAGCTATATACGAGAAGTTTGGAGTGTTGGGAAGAAGAATATCACAAAAATTTTTCATTTCGTGTAAGTCGATATTTCGACGATTCTCGGCTCCCTGGACACTAAATATACTCAGAACAAAAGTTGCTCCAAATTCGCTGCAAAATCTATATACCAGCAGTTTGGAGTAAGGTAAACAAGAATATCACAAAAATATTTCATTTCGTGTAAGTCGGTATTTCGACGATTCTCAGCTCACTGGTCACGAAATATACATATACCAAAAGTTGATCCAAATTCGCCTCAAATGCTATTTACGAGCAGTTTGGAGAGCGGGGAACAAGAATATCATAAAAAATGTTTCATTACGTGTAAGTCGATATTTCGACGATTCTCGGCTCCCTGGTCACGAAATATACATATAACAAAAGTTGCTCCAAATTCGCTGCAAATGCTATTTACGAGCAATTTGGAGCGTGGGGAACAAGAATATCACAAAAATATTTCATTTCGTGTAAGTTGATATTTCGACGAATCTCGGCTCCCTGGACACGAAAATACATATAACAAAAGTTGCTCAAAATTCGCTGCAAATGCTATATACGAGCACTTTGGAGCGTGGGGAACAAGAATATCACAAAAATTTTTCATTTCGTGTAAGTCGATATTTCGACGATTCTCGGCTCCCTGGACACTAAATATATACAAATCAAAAGTTGATCCAAATTCGCTGCAAAAACTAAAAACGAATAGTTCCGAGTGCGGCGAAGAAAATTATCACAAAAATGTATCACTACGTCTAAGTCGATTTTTCGACGATTCGCGGCTCCCTGGACACGAAATATACTCAGAACAAAAGTTGCTCCAAATTCGCTACAAAAGCTATATTCCAGCAGTTTGGAGTTTGGGGAACAAGAATATCACAAAAATGTTTCATTTCGCATAATTCGATTTTTCGACGATTCGCGGCTCACTGGACACGAAATATTCTCAGAACAAAAATTGCTCCAAATTCGCTGCAAAAGCTAATAACGAATAGTTTCGAGTGCGGCGAAGAAAATTATCACAAAAATGTATCACTACGTGTAAGTCGATTTTTCGACGATTCGCGGCTCCCTGGACACGAAATATACTCAGAACAAAAGTTGCTCCAAATTCGCTGCAAAAGCCATATACGAGCTGTTTGGAGTTTGCAGAACAAGAATTTCACAAAAATGTTTCATTACGTGAAAGTCGATTTTACAACGATACTACGCTCCTTGGACACGATATATTCTCAGAACATGAGTTGCCTCAAATTAGCTTCAAAAGCTATATAGTAGCAGTTTGGAATGTGGGGAACAAGAATATCACAAAAATGTTTCATTACGTGTAGGTCGATTTTTCGACGATTTTCGGCTGCCTGGACACGAAATATTCTGAGAACATTTGTTGCTCCAAATTCCCTGTAAAAGCTATATACCAGCAGTTTGGAGTAAGGTAAACAAGAATATCACAAAAATATTTCATTTCGTGTAAGTCGGTATTTCGACTATTCTCAGCTCCCTGGTCACGAAATATACATATACCAAAAGTTGATCCAAATTCGCCTCAAATGCTATTTACGAGCAGTTTGGAGCGCGGGGAACAAGAATATCATAAAAATGTTTCATTACGTGTAAGTCGATATTTCGACGATTCTCGGCTCCCTGGTCACGAAATATACATATAACAAAAGTTGCTCCAAATTCGCTGCAAATGTTATTTACGAGCAATTTGGAGCGTGGGGAACAAGAATATCACAAAAATATTTCATTTCGTGTAAGTTGATATTTCGACGATTCTCGGCTCCCTGGACACTAAATATACTTGGAACAAAAGTTGCTCCAAATTCGCTGGAAAAGCTATATACGAGCACTTTGGAGCGTGGGGAACAAGAATATCATAAAAATGTTTCATTACGTGTAAATTGATATTTTAATGATTCTCGGCTCCTTGATCACGAAATATACATATAACAAAAGTTGCTCCAAATTCCCTGCAAATGCTATTTACAAGCAGTTTGGAGCGTGGGGAACAAGAATATCACAAAAATATTTCATTTCGTGTAACTTGATATTTCTAAGATTCTCGGCTCCCTGGACACTAAATATACTCAGAACAAAAGTTGCTCCAAATTCGCTGCAAATGCTATTTACGAGCAGTTTGGAGCGTGGGGAACAAGAATATCACAAAAATATTTCATATCGTGTAAGTTGATATTTCGACGATTATCGGCTCCCTGGACACGAAAATACATATAACAAAAGTTGCTCCAAATTCGCTGCAAATGCTATATACGAGCAGTTTGGAGTTTGCAGAACAAGAATTTCACAAAAATGTTTCATTACGTGAAAGTCGATTTTACGACGATACTACGCTCCTTGGACACGATATATTCTCAGAACATGAGTTGCCTCAAATTAGCTTCAAAAGCTATATAGTAGCAGTTTGGAATGTGGGGAACAAGAATATCACAAAAATGTTTCATTACGTGTAGGTCGATTTTTCGACGATTTTCGGCTGCCTGGACACGAAATATTCTGAGAACATTTGTTGCTCCAAATTCCCTGTAAAAGCTATTTACCAGCAGTTTGGAGTAAGGTAAACAAGAATATCACAAAAATATTTCATTTCGTGTAAGTCGGTATTTCGACTATTCTCAGCTCCCTGGTCACGAAATATACATATACCAAAAGTTGATCCAAATTCGCCTCAAATGCTATTTACGAGCAGTTTGGAGCGCGGGGAACAAGAATATCATAAAAATGTTTCATTACGTGTAAGTCGATATTTCGACGATTCTCGGCTCCCTGGTCACGAAATATACATATAACAAAAGTTGCTCCAAATTCGCTGCAAATGTTATTTACGAGCAATTTGGAGCGTGGGGAACAAGAATATCACAAAAATATTTCATTTCGTGTAAGTTGATATTTTGACGATTCTCGGCTCCCTGGACACGAAAATATATATAACAAAAGTTCCTCCAAATTCGCTGCAAATGCTATTTACGAGCAGGTTGGAGCGTGGGGAACAACAATATCACAAACATTTTTCATTTCGCGTAAGTCGATATTTCAACGATTCTCGGCTCCATGGACACGAAAATACATATAACAAAAGGTGCTCCAAATTCGCTGCAAATGCTATATACGAGCAGTTTGGAGTGTGGGGAACAAGAATATCACAAACATTTTTCATTTCGCCTAAGTCGATATTTCGCCGATTCTCAGCTCCCTGGTCACGAAATATACATATAACAAAAGTTGCTCCAAATTCGCTGCAAATGCTATTTACAAGCAGTTTCGAGCGTGGGGAACAAGAGTATCATAAAAATGTTTCATTACCTGTAAGTCGATTTTACGACGATTCTCATCTCCCTGGACACGAAATATTCTCAGAACAAAAGTTGCTCCAAATTCGCTGCATAAGCTAAAAGCGAACAGTTTGGAGTGCGGGGAAGAAGATTATCACAAAAATGTATCACTAAGTGTAAGTCGATATTTCGACGATTGTCGGCTCCCTGGTCACGAAATATACATATGACAAAAGTTGCTCCAAATTCGCTGCAAATGCTATTTACGAGCAGTTTGGAGCGTGGGGAACAAGAATATCACAAAAATATTTCATTTCGTGTAAGTTGATATTTCGACGATTCTCAGCTCACTGGTCACGAAATATACATATACCAAAAGTTGATCCAAATTCGCCTCAAATGCTATTTACGAGCAGTTTGGAGAGCGGGGAACATGAATATCATAAAAAATGTTTCATTACGTGTAAGTCGATATTTCGACGATTCTCGGCTCCCTGATCACGAAATATACATATAACAAAAGTTGCTCCAAATTCGCTGAAAATGCAATTTACGAGCAGTTTGGAGCGCGGGGAACAAGAATATCACAAAAATATTTCATTTCGTGTAAGTTGATATTTCGACGATTCTCGGCTCCCTGGACACTAAATATACTCAGAACAAAAGTTGCTCCAAATTCGCTGCAAAAGCTAAAAGCGAACAGTTAGGAGTGCGGGGAAGAAGATTATCACAAAAATGTATCACTAAGTGTAAGTGGATTTCTCGACGATTCGCGGCTCCTTGGACACTAAATATTCTCAGAACAAAAGTTGCTCCAAATTCGCTGCAAAAGCTATATACGAGCAGTTTGGAGTGTGGGGAACAAGAATATCACAAAAATTTTTCATTTCGCCTAAGTCGATATTTCGCCGATTCTCAGCTCACTGGTCACGAAATATACATATACCAAAAATAGCTCCAAATTCGCCTCAAATGCTATTTACGAGCAGTTTTGAGCGCGGGAAACAAGAATATCATAAAAAGGTTTCATTACGTGTAAGTCGATATTTCGACGATTGTCGGCTCCCTGGTCCCGAAATATACATATAACAAAAGTTGCTCCAAATTCGCTGCTAATGCTATTAACGAGCAGTTTGGAGCGTGGGGAACAAGAATATCACAAAAATATTTCATTTCGTGTAAGTTGATATTTCGACAATTCTCGGCTCCCTGGACACGAAAATACTTATAAGAAAAGTTGCTCGTTTTTCGCTACAAATGCTACATACGAGCAGTTTGGAGCGTGGGGAACAAGAATATCACAAAAATTTTTCGTTTCGCGTGTCGATATTTCGAGGATTCTCAGCTCCCTGGACCCGAAATATATTATCCTAACATACGTTGCTCCAAATTCGCTGCAAAAGCTATATACGAGAAGTTTGGAGTGTTGGGAAGAAGAATATCACAAAAATTTTTCATTTCGTGTAAGTCGATATTTCGACTATTCTCGGCTCCCTGGACACTAAATATACTCAGAACAAAAGTTGCTCCAAATTCGCTGCAAATACTATATACGAGCAGTTTGGAGTAAGGTAAACAAGAATATCACAAAAATATTTCATTTCGTGTAAGTCGGTATTTCGTCGATTCTCGGCTCCCTGCACACGAAATATGCGTATAACAAAAGTTGCTCCAAATTGGCTGCAAATGCTATTTACGAGCAGTTTGGAGCGTGGGGAACAAGAATATCACAAAAATATTTCATTTCGTGTAAGTTGATATTTCGACGATTATCGACTCCCTGGACACGAAAATACATATAACAAAAGTTGCTCCAAATTCGCTGCAAATGCTATATACGAGCAGTTTGGAGCGTGGGGAACAAGAATATCACAAAAATTTTTCATTTCGCGTAAGTCGATTTTTCCAGGATTCTCAGCTCCCTGGACACGAAATATATTATCTTAACAGACGTTGCTCCAAATTCACTGCAAATGCTATATACGAGAAGTTTGGAGAGTGGGGAACAAGAATATCACAAAAAATTTTCATTTCGCCTAAGTCGATATTTCGCCGATTCTCAGCTCCCTGGTCTAGAAATATACATATACCAAAAGTTGTACCAAATTCGCCTTAAAATGCTATTTACGAGGAGTTTGGAGCGCGGGGAACTAGAATATCATAAAAATGTTTCATTACGTGTAAGTCGATATTCGACGATCCTCAGCTCCCTAGTCACGAAATATACATATAACTAAAGTTGCTCCAAATTCGCTGCAAATGCTATATACGAGCAGTTTGGAGCGTGGGAAATCAGAATATCACAAATATTTTTCATTTCGCATAAGTCGTTTTTTCGAGGATTCTCGGCTGCCTGGACACGAAATATTCTGAGAACATTTGTTGCTCCAAATTCGCTGCAAAATCTATATACCAGCAGTTTGGAGTAAGGTAAACAAGAATATCACAAAAGTATTTCATTTCGTGTAAGTCGGTATTTCGACGATTCTCGGCTCCCTGGTCACGAAATATACATATAACAAAAGTTGCTCCAAATTCGCTGCAAATGCTATTTACAAGCAATTTGGAGCGTGGGGAACAAGAATATCACAAAAATATTTCATTTCGTGTAAGTTGATATTTCGACGAATCTCGGCTCCCTGGACACGAAAATACATATAACAAAAGTTGCTCAAAATTCGCTGCAAATGCTATATACGAGCACTTTGGAGCGTGGGGAACAAGAATATCACAAAAATTTTTCATTTCGTGTAAGTCGATATTTCGACGATTCTCGGCTCCCTGGACACTAAATATACTCAAATCAAAAGTTGATCCAACTTCGCTGCAAAAGCTAAAAACGAATAGTTTCGAGTGCGGCGAAGAAAATTATCACAAAAATGTATCACTACGTCTAAGTCGATTTTTCGACGATTCGCGGCTCCCTGGACACGAAATATACTCAGAAGAAAAGTTGCTCCAAATTCGCTGCAAAAGCTATATTCGAGCAGTTTGGAGCGTGGGGAACAAGAATATCACAAAAATATTTCATTTCGTGTAAGTTGATATTTCGACGATTCTCGGCTCCCTGGACACTAAATATACTCAGAACAAAAGTTGCTCCAAATTCGCTGCAAAAGCTAAAAGCGAACAGTTTGGAGTGCGGGGAAGAAGATTATCACAAAAATGTATCACTAAGTGTAAGTCGATTTCTCGACGATTCGCGGCTCCTTGGACACTAAATATTCTCAGAACAAAAGTTGCTCCAAATTCGCTGCAAAAGCTATATACGAGCAGTTTGGAGTGTGGGGAACAAGAATATCACAAAAATTTTTCATTTCGCCTAAGTCGATATTTCGCCGATTCTCAGCTCACTGGTCACGAAATATACATATACCAAAAATAGCTCCAAATTCGCCTCAAATGCTATTTACGAGCAGTTTTGAGCGCGGGAAACAAGAATATCATAAAAAGGTTTCATTACGTGTAAGTCGATATTTCGACGATTGTCGGCTCCCTGGTCACGAAATATACATATAACAAAAGTTGCTCCAAATTCGCTGCAAATGCTACATACGAGCAGTTTGGAGCGTGGGGAACAAGAATATCACAAAAATTTTTCGTTTCGCGTGTCGATATTTCGAGGATTCTCAGCTCCCTGGACCCGAAATATATTATCCTAACATACGTTGCTCCAAATTCGCTGCAAAAGCTATATACGAGAAGTTTGGAGTGTTAGGAAGAAGAATATCACAAAAATTTTTCATTTCGTGTAAGTCGATATTTCGACGATTCTCGGCTCCCTGGACACTAAATATACTCAGAACAAAAGTTGCTCCAAATTCGCTGCAAATACTATATACGAGCAGTTTGGAGTAAGGTAAACAAGAATATCACAAAAATATTTCATTTCGTGTAAGTCGGTATTTCGTCGATTCTCGGCTCCCTGCACACGAAATATGCATATAACAAAAGTTGCTCCAAATTGGCTGCAAATGCTATTTACGAGCAGTTTGGAGCGTGGGGAACAAGAATATCACAAAAATATTTCATTTCGTGTAAGTTGATATTTCGACGATTATCGGCTCCCTGGACACGAAAATACATATTACAAAAGTTGCTCCAAATTCGCTGCAAATGCTATATACGAGCAGTTTGGAGCGTGGGGAACAAGAATATCACAAAAATTTTTCATTTCGCGTAAGTCGATTTTTCCAGGATTCTCAGCTCCCTGGACACGAAATATATTATCTTAACAGACGTTGCTCCAAATTCACTGCAAATGCTATATACGAGAAGTTTGGAGAGTGGGGAACAAGAATATCACAAAAAATTTTCATTTCGCCTAAGTCGATATTTCGCCGATTCTCAGCTCCCTGGTCTAGAAATATACATGTACCAAAAGTTGTACCAAATTCGCCTTAAAATGCTATTTACGAGGAGTTTGGAGCGCGGGGAACTAGAATATCATAAAAATGTTTCATTACGTGTAAGTCGATATTCGACGATTCTCAGCTCCCTAGTCACGAAATATACATATAACTAAAGTTGCTCCAAATTCGCTGCAAATGCTATATACGAGCAGTTTGTAGCGTGGGAAATCAGAATATCACAAATATTTTTCATTTCGCATAAGTCGTTTTTTCGAGGATTCTCGGCTGCCTGGACACGAAATATTCTGAGAACATTTGTTGCTCCAAATTCGCTGCAAAATCTATATACCAGCAGTTTGGAGTAAGGTAAACAAGAATATCACAAAAATATTTCATTTCGTGTAAGTCGGTATTTCGACGATTCTCGGCTCCCTGGTCACGAAATATACATATAACAAAAGTTGCTCCAAATTCGCTGCAAATGCTATTTACGAGCAATTTGGAGCGTGGGGAACAAGAATATCACAAAAATATTTCATTTCGTGTAAGTTGATATTTCGACGAATCTCGGCTCCCTGGACACGAAAATACATATAACAAAAGTTGCTCCAAATTCGCTGCAAATGCTATATACGAGCACTTTGGAGCGTGGGGAACAAGAATATCACAAAAATTTTTCATTTCGTGTAAGTCGATATTTCGACGATTCTCGGCTCCCTGGACACTAAATATATACAAATCAAAAGTTGATCCAAATTCGCTGCAAAAGCTAAAAACGAATAGTTTCAAGTGCGGCGAAGAAAATTATCACAAAAATGTATCACTACGTCTAAGTCGATTTTTCGACGATTCGCGGCTCCCTGGACACGAAATATACTCAGAACAAAAGTTGCTCCAAATTCGCTGCAAAAGCTATATACCAGCAGTTTGGAGTAAGGTAAACAAGAATATCACAAAAATATTTCATTTCGTGTAAGTCGGTATTTCGACGATTATCGGCTCCCTGGACACGAAATATGCATATAACAAAAGTTGCTCAAATAGCTGCAAAAGCTATATACCAGAAGTTTGGAGTAAGGTAAATAAGAATATCACAAAAATATTTCATTTCGCCTAAGTCGATATTTCGCCGATTCTCAGCTCCCTGGTCACGAAATATACATATAACAAAAGTTGCTCCAAATTCGCTGCATAAGCTAAAAGCGAACAGTTTGGAGTGCGGGGAAGAAGATTATCACAAAAATGTATCACTAAGTGTAAGTCGATATTTCGACGATTGTCGGCTCCCTGGTCACGAAATATACATATGACAAAAGTTGCTCCAAATTCGCTGCAAATGCTATTTACGAGCAGTTTGGAGCGTGGGGAACAACAATATCACAAAAATATTTCATTTCGTGTAAGTTGATATTTCGACGATTCTCGGCTCCCTGGACACTAAATATACTCAGAACAAAAGTTGCTCCAAACTCGCTGCAAAAGCTAAAAGCGAACAGTTTGGAGTGCGGGGAAGAAGATTATCACAAAAATGTATCACTAAGTGTAAGTCGATTTCTCGACGATTCGCGGCTCCTTGGACACTAAATATTCTCAGAACAAAAGTTGCTCCAAATTCGCTGCAAAAGCTATATACGAGCAGTTTGGAGTGTGGGGAACAAGAATATCACAAAAATTTTTCATTTCGCCTAAGTCGATATTTCGCCGATTCTCAGCTCACTGGTCACGAAATATACATATACCAAAAATAGCTCCAAATTCGCCTCAAATGCTATTTACGAGCAGTTTTGAGCGCGGGAAACAAGAATATCATAAAAAGGTTTCATTACGTGTAAGTCGATATTTCGACGATTGTCGGCTCCCTGGTCACGAAATATACATATAACAAAAGTTGCTCCAAATTCGCTGCTAATGCTATTACGAGCAGTTTGGAGCGTGGGGAACAAGAATATCACATAAATTTTTCGTTTCGCGTGTCGATATTTCGAGGATTCTCAGCTCCCTGGACCCGAAATATATTATCCTAACATACGTTGCTCCAAATTCGCTGCAAAAGCTATATACGAGAAGTTTGGAGTGTTGGGAAGAAGAATATCACAAAAATTTTTCATTTCGTGTAAGTCTATATTTCGACGATTCTCGGCTCCCTGGACACTAAATATACTCAGAACAAAAGTTGCTCCAAATTCGCTGCAAAATCTATATACCAGCAGTTTGGAGTAAGGTAAACAAGAATATCACAAAAATATTTCATTTCGTGTAAGTCGGTATTTCGACGATTCTCAGCTCACTGGTCACGAAATATACATATACCAAAAGTTGATCCAAATTCGCCTCAAATGCTATTTACGAGCAGTTTGGTGAGCGGGGAACAAGAATATCATAAAAAATGTTTCATTACGTGTAAGTCGATATTTCGACGATTCTCGGCTCCCTGGTCACGAAATATACATATAACAAAATTTGCTCCAAATTCGCTGCAAATGCTATTTACGAGCAATTTGGAGCGTGGGGAACAAGAATATCACAAAAATATTTCATTTCGTGTAAGTTGATATTTCGACGAATCTCGGCTCCCTGGACACGAAAATACATATAACAAAAGTTGCTCAAAATTCGCTGCAAATGCTATATACGAGCACTTTGGAGCGTGGGGAACAAGAATATCACAAAAATTTTTCATTTCGTGTAAGTCGATATTTCGACGATTCTCGGCTCCCTGGACACTAAATATACTCAAATCAAAAGTTGATCCAAATTCGCTGCAAAAGCTAAAAACGAATAGTTTCGAGTGCGGCGAAGAAAATTATCACAAAAATGTATCACTACGTATAAGTCGATTTTTCGACGATTCGCGGCTCCCTGGACACGAAATATACTCAGAACAAAAGTTGCTCCAAATTCGCTGCAAAAGCTATATTCGAGCAGTTTGGAGTTTGGGGAACAAGAATATCACAAAAATGTTTCATTACGTGTATGTCGATTTTACGACGATTCCCGGCTGCCTGGACACGAAATATACATATAACAAAAGTTGCTCCAAATTCGCTGCAAATGCTTATTACGAGCAGTTTGGAGCGTGGGGAACAAGAATATCACAAAAATATTTCATTTCGTGTAAGTTGATATTTCGACGATTCTCGGCTCCCTGGACACTAAATATACTCGGAACAAAAGTTGCTCCAAATTCGCTGGAAAAGCTATATACGAGCACTTTGGAGCATGGGGAACAAGAATATCATAAAAATGTTTCATTACGTGTAAGTCGATATTTTAATGATTCTCGGCTCCCTGATCACGAAATATACATATAACAAAAGTTGCTCCAAATTCCCTGCAAATGCAATTTACAAGCAGTTTGGAGCGTGGGGAACAAGAATATCACAAAAATTTTTCATTTCGTGTAAGTCGATATTTCGACGATTCTCGGCTCCCTGGACACTAAATATACTCAGAACAAAAGTTGCTCCAAATTCGCTGCAAAATCTATATACCAGCAGTTTGGAGTAAGGTAAACAAGAATATCACAAAAATATTTCATTTCGTGTAAGTCGGTATTTAGACGATTCTCAGCTCACTGGTCACGAAATATACATATACCAAAAGTTGATCCAAATTCGCCTCAAATGCTATTTACGAGCAGTTTGGAGAGCGGGGAACAAGAATATCATAAAAAATGTTTCATTACGTGTAAGTCGATATTTCGACGATTATCGGCTCCCTGGTCACGAAATATACATATAACAAAAGTTGCTCCAAATTCGCTGCAAATGCTATATACGAGCACTTTGGAGCGTGGGGAACAAGAATATCACAAAAATTTTTCATTTCGTGTAAGTCGATATTTCGACGATTCTCGGCTCCCTGGACACTAAATATACTCAAATCAAAAGTTGATCCAACTTCGCTGCAAAAGCTAAAAACGAATAGTTTCGAGTGCGGCGAAGAAAATTATCACAAAAATGTATCACTACGTCTAAGTCGATTTTTCAACGATTCGCGGCTCCCTGGACACGAAATATACTCAGAACAAAAGTTGCTCCAAATTCGCTGCTAAAGCTATATTCGAGCAGTTTGGAGTTTGGGGAACAAGAATATCACAAAAATGTTTCATTACGTGTATGTCCATTTTACGACGATTCCCGGCTGCCTGGACACGAAATATACATATAACAAAAGTTGCTCCAAATTCGCTGCAAATGCTATTTACGAGCAGTTTGGAGCGTGGGGAACAAGAATATCACAAAAATATTTCATTTCGTGTAAGTTGATATTTCGACGATTCTCGGCTCCCTGGACAATAAATATACTCGGAACAAAAGTTGCTCCAAATTCGCTGGAAAAGCTATATACGAGCACTTTGGAGCATGGGGAACAAGAATATCATAAAAATGTTTCATTACGTGTAAGTCGATATTTTAATGATTCTCGGCTCCCTGATCACGAAATATACATATAACAAAAGTTGCTCCAAATTCCCTGCAAATGCAATTTACAAGCAGTTTGGAGCGTGGGGAACAAGAATATCACAAAAATTTTTCATTTCGTGTAAGTCGATATTTCGACGATTCTCGGCTCCCTGAACACTAAATATACTCAGAACAAAAGTTGCTCCAAATTCGCTGCAAAATCTATATACCAGCAGTTTGGAGTAAGGTAAACAAGAATATCACAAAAATATTTCATTTCGTGTAAGTCGGTATTTAGACGATTCTCAGCTCACTGGTCACGAAATATACATATACCAAAAGTTGATCCAAATTCGCCTCAAATGCTATTTACGAGCAGTTTGGAGAGCGGGGAACAAGAATATCATAAAAAATGTTTCATTACGTGTAAGTCGATATTTCGACGATTATCGGCTCCCTGGTCACGAAATATACATATAACAAAAGTTGCTCCAAATTCGCTGCAAATGCTATTTACGAGCAATTTGGAGCGTGGGGAACAAGAATATCACAAAAATATTTCATTTCGTGTAAGTTGATATTTCGACGAATCTCGGCTCCCTGGACACGAAAATACATATAACAAAAGTTGCTCAAAATTCGCTGCAAATGCTATATACGAGCACTTTGGAGCGTGGGGAACAAGAATATCACAAAAATTTTTCATTTCGTGTAAGTCGATATTTCGACGATTCTCGGCTCCCTGGACACTAAATATACTCAAATCAAAAGTTGATCCAACTTCGCTGCAAAAGCTAAAAACGAATAGTTTCGAGTGCGGCGAAGAAAATTATCACAAAAATGTATCACTACGTCTAAGTCGATTTTTCGACGATTCGCGGCTCCCTGGACACGAAATATACTCAGAACAAAAGTTGCTCCAAATTCGCTGCAAAAGCTATATTCGAGCAGTTTGGAGTTTGGGGAACAAGAATATCACAAAAATGTTTCATTACGTGTATGTCGATTTTACGACGATTCCCGGCTGCCTGGACACGAAATATACATATAACAAAAGTTGCTCCAAATTCGCTGCAAATGCTATTTACGAGCAGTTTGGAGCGTGGGGAACAAGAATATCACAAAAATATTTCATTTCGTGTAAGTTGATATTTCGACGATTCTCGGCTCCCTGGACACTAAATATACTCAGAACAAAAGTTGCTCCAAATTTGCTGCAAAATCTATATACCAGCAGTTTGGAGTAAGGTAAACAAGAATATCACAAAAATATTTCATTTCGTGTAAGTCGGTATTTAGACGATTCTCAGCTCACTGGTCACGAAATATACATATACCAAAAGTTGATCCAAATTCGCCTCAAATGCTATTTACGAGCAGTTTGGAGAGCGGGGAACAAGAATATCATAAAAAATGTTTCATTACGTGTAAGTCGATATTTCGACGATTATCGGCTCCCTGGTCACGAAATATACATATAACAAAAGTTGCTCCAAATTCGCTGCAAATGCTATTTACGAGCAATTTGGAGCGTGGGGAACAAGAATATCACAAAAATATTTCATTTCGTGTAAGTCGGTATTTCGACGATTATCGGCTCCCTGGACACGAAATATGCATATAACAAAAGTTGCTCAAATAGCTGCAAAAGCTATATACCAGAAGTTTGGAGAAAGGTAAATAAGAATATCACAAAAATATTTCATTTCGCCTAAGTCGATATTTCGCCGATTCTCAGCTCCCTGATCACGAAATATACATATAACAAAAGTTGCTCCAAATTCGCTGCATAAGCTAAAAGCGAACAGTTTGGAGTGCGGGGAAGAAGATTATCACAAAAATGTATCACTAAGTGTAAGTCGATATTTCGACGATTGTCGGCTCCCTGGTCACGAAATATACATATGACAAAAGTTGCTCCAAATTCGCTGCAAATGCTATTTACGAGCAGTTTGGAGCGTGGGGAACAACAATATCACAAAAATATTTCATTTCGTGTAAGTTGATATTTCGACGATTCTCGGCTCCCTGGACACTAAATATACTCAGAACAAAAGTTGCTCCAAATTCGCTGCAAAAGCTAAAAGCGAACAGTTTGGAGTGCGGGGAAGAAGATTATCACAAAAATGTATCACTAAGTGTAAGTCGATATTTCGACGATTGTCGGCTCCCTGGTCACGAAATATACATATGACAAAAGTTGCTCCAAATTCGCTGCAAATGCTATTTACAAGCAGTTTGGTGCGTGGGGAACAAGAATATCACAAAAATATTTCATTTCGTGTAAGTTGATATTTCGACGATTCTCGGCTCCCTGGACACTAAATATACTCAGAACAAAAGTTGCTCCAAACTCGCTGCAAAAGCTAAAAGCGAACAGTTTGGAGTGCGGGGAAGAAGATTATCACAAAAATGTATCACTAAGTGTAAGTCGATTTCTCGACGATTCGCGGCTCCTTGGACACAAAAATTCTCAGAACAAAAGTTGCTCCAAATTCGCTGCAAAAGCTATATACGAGCAGTTTGGAGTGTGGGGAACAAGAATATCACAAAAATTTTTCATTTCGCCTAAGTCGATATTTCGCCGATTCTCAGCTCACTGGTCACGAAATATACATATACCAAAAATAGCTCCAAATTCGCCTCAAATGCTATTTACGAGCAGTTTTGAGCGCGGGAAACAAGAATATCATAAAAAGGTTTCATTACGTGTAAGTCGATATTTCGACGATTGTCGGCTCCCTGGTCACGAAATATACACATAACAAAAGTTGCTCCAAATTCGCTGCTAATGCTATTACGAGCAGTTTGGAGCGTGGGGAACAAGAATATCACATAAATTTTTCGTTTCGCGTGTCGATATTTCGAGGATTCTCAGCTCCCTGGACCCGAAATATATTATCCTAACATACGTTGCTCCAAATTCGCTGCAAAAGCTATATACGAGAAGTTTGGAGTGTTGGGAAGAAGAATATCACAAAAATTTTTCATTTCGTGTAAGTCTATATTTCGACGATTCTCGGCTCCCTGGACACTAAATATACTCAGAACAAAAGTTGCTCCAAATTCGCTGCAAAATCTATATACCAGCAGTTTGGAGTAAGGTAAACAAGAATATCACAAAAATATTTCATTTCGTGTAAGTCGGTATTTCGACGATTCTCAGCTCACTGGTCACGAAATATACATATAACAAAATTTGCTCCAAATTCGCTGCAAATGCTATTTACGAGCAATTTGGAGCATGGGGAACAAGAATATCACAAAAATATTTCATTTCGTGTAAGTTGATATTTCGACGAATCTCGGCTCCCTGGACACGAAAATACATATAACAAAAGTTGCTCAAAATTCGCTGCAAATGCTATATACGAGCACTTTGGAGCGTGGGGAACAAGAATATCACAAAAATTTTTCATTTCGTGTAAGTCGATATTTCGACGATTCTCGGCTCCCTGGACACTAAATATACTCAAATCAAAAGTTGATCCAAATTCGCTGCAAAAGCTAAAAACGAATAGTTTCGAGTGCGGCGAAGAAAATTATCACAAAAATGTATCACTACGTATAAGTCGATTTTTCGACGATTCGCGGCTCCCTGGACACGAAATATACTCAGAACAAAAGTTGCTCCAAATTCGCTGCAAAAGCTATATTCGAGCAGTTTGGAGTTTGGGGAACAAGAATATCACAAAAATGTTTCATTACGTGTATGTCGATTTTACGACGATTCCCGGCTGCCTGGACACGAAATATACATATAACAAAAGTTGCTCCAAATTCGCTGCAAATGCTTATTACGAGCAGTTTGGAGCGTGGGGAACAAGAATATCACAAAAATATTTCATTTCGTGTAAGTTGATATTTCGACGATTCTCGGCTCCCTGGACACTAAATATACTCGGAACAAAAGTTGCTCCAAATTCGCTGGAAAAGCTATATACGAGCACTTTGGAGCATGGGGAACAAGAATATCATAAAAATGTTTCATTACGTGTAAGTCGATATTTTAATGATTCTCGGCTCCCTGATCACGAAATATACATATAACAAAAGTTGCTCCAAATTCCCTGCAAATGCAATTTACAAGCAGTTTGGAGCGTGGGGAACAAGAATATCACAAAAATTTTTCATTTCGTGTAAGTCGATATTTCGACGATTCTCGGCTCCCTGGACACTAAATATACTCAGAACAAAAGTTGCTCCAAATTCGCTGCAAAATCTATATACCAGCAGTTTGGAGTAAGGTAAACAAGAATATCACAAAAATATTTCATTTCGTGTAAGTCGGTATTTAGACGATTCTCAGCTCACTGGTCACGAAATATACATATACCAAAAGTTGATCCAAATTCGCCTCAAAAGCTATTTACGAGCAGTTTGGAGAGCGGGGAACAAGAATATCATAAAAAATGTTTCATTACGTGTAAGTCGATATTTCGACGATTATCGGCTCCCTGGTCACGAAATATACATATAACAAAAGTTGCTCCAAATTCGCTGCAAATGCTATTTACGAGCAATTTGGAGCGTGGGGAACAAGAATATCACAAAAATATTTCATTTCGTGTAAGTTGATATTTCGACGAATCTCGGCTCCCTGGACACGAAAATACATATAACAAAAGTTGCTCAAAATTCGCTGCAAATGCTATATACGAGCACTTTGGAGCGTGGGAAACAAGAATATCACAAAAATTTTTCATTTCGTGTAAGTCGATATTTCGACGATTCTCGGCTCCCTGGACACTAAATATACTCAAATCAAAAGTTGATCCAACTTCGCTGCAAAAGCTAAAAACGAATAGTTTCGAGTGCGGCGAAGAAAATTATCACAAAAATGTATCACTACGTCTAAGTCGATTTTTCGACGATTCGCGGCTCCCTGGACACGAAATATACTCAGAACAAAAGTTGCTCCAAATTCGCTGCAAAAGCTATATTCGAGCAGTTTGGAGTTTGGGGAACAAGAATATCACAAAAATGTTTCATTACGTGTATGTCCATTTTACGACGATTCCCGGCTGCCTGGACACGAAATATACATATAACAAAAGTTGCTCCAAATTCGCTGCAAATGCTATTTACGAGCAGTTTGGAGCGTGGGGAACAAGAATATCACAAAAATATTCTATTCGTGTAAGTTGATATTTCGACGATTCTCGGCTCCCTGGACAATAAATATACTCGGAACAAAAGTTGCTCCAAATTCGCTGGAAAAGCTATATACGAGCACTTTGGAGCATGGGGAACAAGAATATCATAAAAATGTTTCATTACGTGTAAGTCGATATTTTAATGATTCTCGGCTCCCTGATCACGAAATATACATATAACAAAAGTTGCTCCAAATTCCCTGCAAATGCAATTTACAAGCAGTTTGGAGCGTGGGGAACAAGAATATCACAAAAATTTTTCATTTCGTGTAAGTCGATATTTCGACGATTCTCGGCTCCCTGGACACGAAAATACATATAACAAAAGTTGCTCCAAATTCGCTGCAAATGCTATATACGAGCAGTTTGGAGCGTGGGGAACAAGAATATCACAAAAAATTTTCATTTCGCGTAAGTCGATTTTTGGAGGATTCTCAGCTCCCTGGACACGAAATATATTATCTTAACAAACGTTGCTCCAAATTCGCTGCAAAAGCTATATACGAGAAGTTTGGAGTGTGGGGAAGAAGAATATCACAAAAATATTTCATTTCGTGTAAGTCGGTATTTCGACGATTCTCGGCTCCCTGGACACTAAAATACATATAACAAAAGTTGCTCGTTTTTCGCTGCAAATGCTATATACGACCAGTTTGGAGCGTGGGGAACAAGAATATCACAAAATTTTTCATTACGTGTAAATCGATATTTCGACGATTCTCGGCTCCCTGATCACGAAATATACATATAACAAAAGTTGCTCCAAATTCGCTGCAAATGCAATTTACGAGCAGTTTGGAGCGTGGGGAACAAGAATATCACAAAAATATTTCATTTCGTGTAAGTTGATATTTCGACGATTCTCGGCTCCCTGGACACTAAATATACTCAGAACAAAAGTTGCACCAAATTCGCTGCAAGAGCTAAAAGCGAACAGTTTGGAGTGCGTGGAAGAAGATTATCACAAAAATGTATCACTAAGTGTAAGTCGATTTCTCGACGATTCGCGGCTCCTTGGACACTAAATATTCTCAGAACAAAAGTTGCTCCAAATTCGCTGCAAAAGCTATATACGAGCAGTTTGGAGTGTGGGGAACAAGAATATCACAAAAATTTTTCATTTCGCCTAAGTCGATATTTCACCGATTCTCAGCTCACTGGTCACGAAATATACATATACCAAAAATAGCTCCAAATTCGCCTCAAATGCTATTTACGAGCAGTTTTGAGCGCGGGAAACAAGAATATCATAAAAAGGTTTCATTACGGGTAAGTCGATATTTCGACGATTGTCGGCGCCCTGGTCACGAAATATACATATAACAAAAGTTGCTCCAAATTCGCTGCTAATGCTATTAACGAGCAGTTTGGAGCGTGGGGAACAAGAATATCACAAAAATATTTCATTTCGTGTAAGTTGATATTTCGACGATTCTCGGCTCCCTGGACACTAAATATACTCAGAACAAAAGTTGCTCCAAATTCGCTGCAAGAGCTAAAAGCGAACAGTTTGGAGTGCGTGGAAGAAGATTATCACAAAAATGTATCACTAAGTGTAAGTCGATTTCTCGACGATTCGCGGCTCCTTGGACACTAAATATTCTCAGAACAAAAGTTGCTCCAAATTCGCTGCAAAAGCTATATACGAGCAGTTTGGAGTGTGGGGAACAAGAATATCACAAAAATTTTTCATTTCGCCTAAGTCGATATTTCACCGATTCTCAGCTCACTGGTCACGAAATATACATATACCAAAAATAGCTCCAAATTCGCCTCAAATGCTATTTACGAGCAGTTTTGAGCGCGGGAAACAAGAATATCATAAAAAGGTTTCATTACGTGTAAGTCGATATTTCGACGATTGTCGGCGCCCTGGTCACGAAATATACATATAACAAAAGTTGCTCCAAATTCGCTGCTAATGCTATTAACGAGCAGTTTGGAGCGTGGGGAACAAGAATATCACAAAAATATTTCATTTCGTGTAAGTTGATATTTCGACAATTCTCGGATCCCTGGACACGAAAATACTTATAAGAAAAGTTGCTCGTTTTTCGCTGCAAATGCTACATACGAGCAGTTTGGAGCGTGGGGAACAAGAATATCACAAAAATTTTTCGTTTCGCGTGTCGATATTTCGAGGATTCTCAGCTCCCTGGACCCGAAATATATTATCCTAAAATACGTTGCTCCAAATTCGCTGCAAAAGCTATATACGAGAAGTTTGGAGTGTTGGGAAGAAGAATATCACAAAAATTTTTCATTTCGTGTAAGTCGATATTTCGACGATTCTCGGCTCCCTGGACACTAAATATACTCAGAACAAAAGTTGCTCCAAATTCGCTGCAAATACTATATACGAGCAGTTTGGAGTAAGGTAAACAAGAATATCACAAAAATATTTCATTTCGTGTAAGTCGGTATTTCGTCGATTCTCGGCTCCCTGCACACGAAATATGCATATAACAAAAGTTGCTCCAAATTGGCTGCAAATGCTATTTACGAGCAGTTTGGAGCGTGGGGAACAAGAATATCACAAAAATATTTCATTTCGTGTAAGTTGATATTTCGACGATTATCGGCTCCCTGGACACGAAAATACATATAACAAAAGTTGCTCCAAATTCGCTGCAAATGCTATATACGAGCAGTTTGGAGCGTGGGGAACAAGAATATCACAAAAATTTTTCATTTCGCGTAAGTCGATTTTTCCAGGATTCTCAGCTCCCTGGACACGAAATATATTATCTTAACAGACGTTGCTCCAAATTCACTGCAAATGCTATATACGAGAAGTTTGAAGAGTGGGGAACAAGAATATCACAAAAAATTTTCATTTCGCCTAAGTCGATATTTCGCCGATTCTCAGCTCCCTGGTCTAGAAATATACATATACCAAAAGTTGTACCAAATTCGCCTTAAAATGCTATTTACGAGGAGTTTGGAGCGCGGGGAACTAGAATATCATAAAAATGTTTCATTACGTGTAAGTCGATATTCGACGATTCTCAGCTCCCTAGTCACGAAATATACATATAACTAAAGTTGCTCCAAATTCGCTGCAAATGCTATATACGAGCAGTTTGGAGCGTGGGAAATCAGAATATCACAAATATTTTTCATTTCGCATAAGTCGTTTTTTCGAGGATTCTCGGCTGCCTGGACACGAAATATTCTGAGAACATTTGTTGCTCCAAATTCGCTGCAAAATCTATATACCAGCAGTTTGGAGTAAGGTAAACAAGAATATCACAAAAATATTTCATTTCGTGTAAGTCGGTATTTCGACGATTCTGGGCTCCCTGGTCACGAAATATACATATAACAAAAGTTGCTCCAAATTCGCTGCAAATGCTATTTACGAGCAATTTGGAGCGTGGGGAACAAGAATATCACAAAAATATTTCATTTCGTGTAAGTTGATATTTCGACGAATCTCGGCTCCCTGGACACGAAAATACATATAACAAAAGTTGCTCCAAATTCGCTGCAAATGCTATATACGAGCACTTTGGAGCGTGGGGAACAAGAATATCACAAAAATTTTTCATTTCGTGTAAGTCGATATTTCGACGATTCTCGGCTCCCTGGACACTAAATATATACAAATCAAAAGTTGATCCAAATTCGCTGCAAAAGCTAAAAACGAATAGTTTCGAGTGCGGCGAAGAAAATTATCACAAAAATGTATCACTACGTCTAAGTCGATTTTTCGACGATTCGCGGCTCCCTGGACACGAAATATAATCAGAACAAAAGTTGCTCCAAATTCGCTGCAAAAGCTATATACCAGCAGTTTGGAGTAAGGTAAACAAGAATATCACAAAAATATTTCATTTCGTGTAAGTCGGTATTTCGACGATTATCGGCTCCCTGGACACGAAATATGCATATAACAAAAGTTGCTCAAATAGCTGCAAAAGCTATATACCAGAAGTTTGGAGTAAGGTAAATAAGAATATCACAAAAATATTTCATTTCGCCTAAGTCGATATTTCGCCGATTCTCAGCTCCCTGGTCACGAAATATACATATAACAAAAGTTGCTCCAAATTCGCTGCAAATGCTATTTACAAGCAGTTTCGAGCGTGGGGAACAAGAATATCATAAAAATGTTTCATTACCTGTAAGTCGATTTTACGACGATTCTCAGCTCCCTGGACACGAAATATTCTCAGAACAAAAGTTGCTCCAAATTCGCTGCATAAGCTAAAAGCGAACAGTTTGGAGTGCGGGGAAGAAGATTATCACAAAAATGTATCACTAAGTGTAAGTCGATATTTCGACGATTGTCGGCTCCCTGGTCACGAAATATACATATGACAAAAGTTGCTCCAAATTAGCTGCAAATGCTATTTACGAGCAGTTTGGAGCGTGGGGAACAACAATATCACAAAAATATTTCATTTCGTGTAAGTTGATATTTCGACGATTCTCGGCTCCCTGGACACTAAATATACTCAGAACAAAAGTTGCTCCAAATTCGCTGCAAAAGCTAAAAGCGAATAGTTTGGAGTGCGGGGAAGAAGATTATCACAAAAATGTATCACTAAGTGTCAGTCGATTTCTCGACGATTCGCGGCTCCTTGGACACTAAATATTCTCAGAACAAAAGTTGCTCCAAATTCGCTGCAAAAGCTATATACGAGCAGGTTGGAGTGTGGGGAACAAGAATATCACAAAAATTTTTCATTTCGACTAAGTCGATATTTCGCCGATTCTCAGCTCACTGGTCACGAAATATACATATACCAAAAATAGCTCCAAATTCGCCTCAAATGCTATTTACGAGCAGTTTTGAGCGCGGGAAACAAAAATATCATAAAAAGGTTTCATTACGTGTAAGTCGATATTACCATGATTGTCGGCTCCCTGGTCACGAAATATACATATAACAAAAGTTGCTCCAAATTCGCTGCTAATGCTATTTACGAGCAGTTTGGAGCGTGGGGAACAAGAATATCACAAAAATATTTCATTTCGTGTATGTTGATATTTCGACGATTCTCGGATCCCTGGACACGAAAATACTTATAAGAAAAGTTGCTCGTTTTTCGCTGCAAATGCTATATACGAGCAGCTTAAAGCGTGGGGAACAAGAATATCACAAAAATTTTTCGTTTCGCGTGTCGATATTTCGAGGATTCTCAGCTCCCTGGACCCGAAATATATTATCCTAACATACGTTGCTCCAAATTCGCTGCAAAAGCTATATACGAGAAGTTTGGAGTGTTGGGAAGAAGAATATCACAAAAATTTTTCATTTCGTGTAAGTCGATATTTCGACGATTCTCGGCTCCCTGGACACTAAATATACTCAGAACAAAAGTTGCTCCAAATTCGCTGCAAATACTATATACGAGCAGTTTGGAGTAAGGTAAACAAGAATATCACAAAAATATTTCATTTCGTGTAAGTCGGTATTTCGTCGATTCTCGGCTCCCTGCAAACGAAATATGCATATAAATAAAGTTGCTCCAAATTGGCTGCAAATGCTATTTACGAGCAGTTTGGAGCGTGGGGAACAAGAATATCACAAAAATATTTCATATCGTGTAAGTTGTTATTTCGACGATTATCGGCTCCCTGGACACGAAAATACATATAACAAAAGTTGCTCCAAATTCGCTGCAAATGCTATATACGAGCAGTTTGGAGCGTGGGGAACAAGAATATCACAAAAATTTTTCATTTCGCGTAAGTCGATTTTTCCAGGATTCTCAGCTCCCTGGACACGAAATATATTATCTTAACAGACGTTGCATCAAATTCACTGCAAATGCTATATACGAGAAGTTTGGAGAGTGGGGAACAAGAATATCACAAAAAATTTTCATTTCGCCTAAGTCGATATTTCGCCGATTCTCAGCTCCCTGGTCTAGAAATATACATATACCAAAAGTTGTACCAAATTCGCCTTAAAATGCTATTTACGAGGAGTTTGGAGCGCGGGGAACTAGAATATCATAAAAATGTTTCATTACGTGTAAGTCGATATTCGACGATTCTCAGCTCCCTAGTCACGAAATATACATATAACTAAAGTTGCTCCAAATTCGCTGCAAATGCTATATACGAGCAGTTTGGAGCGTGGGAAATCAGAATATCACAAATATTTTTCATTTCGCATAAGTCGTTTTTTCGAGGATTCTCGGCTGCCTGGACACGAAATATTCTGAGAACATTTGTTGCTCCAAATTCGCTGCAAAATCTATATACCAGCAGTTTGGAGTAAGGTAAACAAGAATATCACAAAAATATTTCATTTCGTGTAAGTCGGTATTTCGACGATTCTGGGCTCCCTGGTCACGAAATATACATATAACAAAAGTTGCTCCAAATTCGCTGCAAATGCTATTTACGAGCAATTTGGAGCGTGGGGAACAAGAATATCACAAAAATATTTCATTTCGTGTAAGTTGATATTTCGACGAATCTCGGCTCCCTGGACACGAAAATACATATAACAAAAGTTGCTCCAAATTCGCTGCAAATGCTATATACGAGCACTTTGGAGCGTGGGGAACAAGAATATCACAAAAATTTTTCATTTCGTGTAAGTCGATATTTCGACGATTCTCGGCTCCCTGGACACTAAATATATACAAATCAAAAGTTGATCCAAATTCGCTGCAAAAGCTAAAAACGAATAGTTTCGAGTGCGGCGAAGAAAATTATCACAAAAATGTATCACTACGTCTAAGTCGATTTTTCGACGATTCGCGGCTCCCTGGACACGAAATATAATCAGAACAAAAGTTGCTCCAAATTCGCTGCAAAAGCTATATACCAGCAGTTTGGAGTAAGGTAAACAAGAATATCACAAAAATATTTCATTTCGTGTAAGTCGGTATTTCGACGATTATCGGCTCCCTGGACACGAAATATGCATATAACAAAAGTTGCTCAAATAGCTGCAAAAGCTATATACCAGAAGTTTGGAGTAAGGTAAATAAGAATATCACAAAAATATTTCATTTCGCCTAAGTCGATATTTCGCCGATTCTCAGCTCCCTGGTCACGAAATATACATATAACAAAAGTTGCTCCAAATTCGCTGCAAATGCTATTTACAAGCAGTTTCGAGCGTGGGGAACAAGAATATCATAAAAATGTTTCATTACCTGTAAGTCGATTTTACGACGATTCTCAGCTCCCTGGACACGAAATATTCTCAGAACAAAAGTTGCTCCAAATTCGCTGCATAAGCTAAAAGCGAACAGTTTGGAGTGCGGGGAAGAAGATTATCACAAAAATGTATCACTAAGTGTAAGTCGATATTTCGACGATTGTCGGCTCCCTGGTCACGAAATATACATATGACAAAAGTTGCTCCAAATTAGCTGCAAATGCTATTTACGAGCAGTTTGGAGCGTGGGGAACAACAATATCACAAAAATATTTCATTTCGTGTAAGTTGATATTTCGACGATTCTCGGCTCCCTGGACACTAAATATACTCAGAACAAAAGTTGCTCCAAATTCGCTGCAAAAGCTAAAAGCGAATAGTTTGGAGTGCGGGGAAGAAGATTATCACAAAAATGTATCACTAAGTGTCAGTCGATTTCTCGACGATTCGCGGCTCCTTGGACACTAAATATTCTCAGAACAAAAGTTGCTCCAAATTCGCTGCAAAAGCTATATACGAGCAGGTTGGAGTGTGGGGAACAAGAATATCACAAAAATTTTTCATTTCGACTAAGTCGATATTTCGCCGATTCTCAGCTCACTGGTCACGAAATATACATATACCAAAAATAGCTCCAAATTCGCCTCAAATGCTATTTACGAGCAGTTTTGAGCGCGGGAAACAAAAATATCATAAAAAGGTTTCATTACGTGTAAGTCGATATTACCATGATTGTCGGCTCCCTGGTCACGAAATATACATATAACAAAAGTTGCTCCAAATTCGCTGCTAATGCTATTTACGAGCAGTTTGGAGCGTGGGGAACAAGAATATCACAAAAATATTTCATTTCGTGTATGTTGATATTTCGACGATTCTCGGATCCCTGGACACGAAAATACTTATAAGAAAAGTTGCTCGTTTTTCGCTGCAAATGCTATATACGAGCAGCTTAAAGCGTGGGGAACAAGAATATCACAAAAATTTTTCGTTTCGCGTGTCGATATTTCGAGGATTCTCAGCTCCCTGGACCCGAAATATATTATCCTAACATACGTTGCTCCAAATTCGCTGCAAAAGCTATATACGAGAAGTTTGGAGTGTTGGGAAGAAGAATATCACAAAAATTTTTCATTTCGTGTAAGTCGATATTTCGACGATTCTCGGCTCCCTGGACACTAAATATACTCAGAACAAAAGTTGCTCCAAATTCGCTGCAAATACTATATACGAGCAGTTTGGAGTAAGGTAAACAAGAATATCACAAAAATATTTCATTTCGTGTAAGTCGGTATTTCGTCGATTCTCGGCTCCCTGCAAACGAAATATGCATATAAATAAAGTTGCTCCAAATTGGCTGCAAATGCTATTTACGAGCAGTTTGGAGCGTGGGGAACAAGAATATCACAAAAATATTTCATATCGTGTAAGTTGTTATTTCGACGATTATCGGCTCCCTGGACACGAAAATACATATAACAAAAGTTGCTCCAAATTCGCTGCAAATGCTATATACGAGCAGTTTGGAGCGTGGGGAACAAGAATATCACAAAAATTTTTCATTTCGCGTAAGTCGATTTTTCCAGGATTCTCAGCTCCCTGGACACGAAATATATTATCTTAACAGACGTTGCTCCAAATTCACTGCAAATGCTATATACGAGAAGTTTGGAGAGTGGGGAACAAGAATATCACAAAAAATTTTCATTTCGCCTAAGTCGATATTTCGCCGATTCTCAGCTCCCTGGTCTAGAAATATACATATACCAAAAGTTGTAAAAAATTCGCCTTAAAATGCTATTTACGAGGAGTTTGGAGCGCGGGGAACTAGAATATCATAAAAAAGTTTCATTACGTGTAAGTCGATATTCGACGATTCTCAGCTCCCTAGTCACGAAATATACATATAACTAAAGTTGCTCCAAATTCGCTGCAAATGCTATATACGAGCAGTTTGGAGCGTGGGAAATCAGAATATCACAAATATTTTTCATTTCGCGTAAGTCGTTTTTTCGAGGATTCTCGGCTGCCTGGACACGAAATATTCTGAGAATATTTGTTGCTCCAAATTCGCTGCATAATCTATATACCAGCAGTTTGGAGTAAGGTAAACAAGAATATCACAAAAATATTTCATTTCGTGTAAGTCGGTATTTCGACGATTCTCGGCTCCCTGGTCACGAAATATACATATAACAAAAGTTGCTCCAAATTCGCTGCAAATGCTATTTACGAGCAATTTGGAGCGTGGGGAACAAGAATATCACAAAAATATTTCAGTTCGTGTAAGTTGATATTTCGACGAATCTCGGCTCCCTGGACACGAAAATACATATAACAAAAGTTGCTCCAAATTCGCTGCAAATGCTATATACGAGCACTTTGGAGCGTGGGGAACAAGAATATCACAAAAATTTTTCATTTCGTGTTAAGTCGATATTTCGACGATTCTCGGCTCCCTGGACACTAAATATATACAAATCTAAAGTTGATCCAAATTCGCTGCAAAAGCTAAAAACGAACAGTTTCGAGTGCGGCGAAGAAAATTATCACAAAAATGTATCACTACGTCTAAGTCGATTTTTCGACGATTCGCGGCTCCCTGGACACGAAATATACTCAGAACAAAAGTTGCTCCAAATTCGCTGCAAAAGCTATATACCAGCAGTTTGGAGTAAGGTAAACAAGAATATCACAAAAATATTTCATTTCGTGTAAGTCGGTATTTCGACGATTATCGGCTCCCTGGACACGAAATATGCATATAACAAAAGTTGCTCAAATAGCTGCAAAAGCTATATACCAGAAGTTTGGAGTAAGGTAAATAAGAATATCACAAAAATATTTCATTTCGCCTTAGTCGATATTTCGCCGATTCTCAGCTCCCTGGTCACGAAATATACATATAACAAAAGTTGCTCCAAATTCGCTGCAAATGCTATTTACAAGCAGTTTCGAGCGTGGGGAACAAGAATATCATAAAAATGTTTCATTACCTGTAAGTCGATTTTACGACGATTCTCAGCTCCCTGGACACGAAATATTCTCAGAACAAAAGTTGCTCCAAATTCGCTGCATAAGCTAAAAGCGAACAGTTTGGAGTGCGGGGAAGAAGATTATCACAAAAATGTATCACTAAGTGTAAGTCGATATTTCGACGATTGTCGGCTCCCTGGTCACGAAATATACATATGAGAAAAGTTGCTCCAAATTAGCTGCAAATGCTATTTACGAGCAGTTTGGAGCGTGGGGAACAAAAATATCACAAAAATATTTCATTTCGTGTAAGTTGATATTTCGACGATTCTCGGCTCCCTGGACACTAAATATACTCAGAACAAAAGTTGCTCCAAATTCGCTGCAAAAGCTAAAAGCGAACAGTTTGGAGTGCGGGGAAGAAGATTATCACAAAAATGTATCACTAAGTGTCAGTCGATTTCTCGACGATTCGCGGCTCCTTGGACACTAAATATTCTCAGAACAAAAGTTGCTCCAAATTCGCTGCAAAAGCTATATACGAGCAGGTTGGAGTGTGGGGAACAAGAATATCACAAAAATTTTTCATTTCGCCTAAGTCGATATTTCGCCGATTCTCAGCTCACTGGTCACGAAATATACATATACCAAAAATAGCTCCAAATTCGCCTCAAATGCTATTTACGAGCAGTTTTGAGCGCGGGAAACAAAAATATCCTAAAAAGGTTTCATTACCTGTAAGTCGATATTACGACGATTGTCGGCTCCCTGGTCACGAAATATACATATAACAAAAGTTGCTCCAAATTCGCTGCTAATGCTATTTACGAGCAGTTTGGAGCGTGGGGAACAAGAATATCACAAAAATATTTCATTTCGTGTAAGTTGATATTTCGACGATTCTCGGCTCCCTGGACACTAAATATACTCAGAACAAAAGTTGCTCCAAATTCGCTGCAAATACTATATACGAGCAGTTTGGAGTAAGGTAAACAAGAATATCACAAAAATATTTCATTTCGTGTGGGTCGGTATTTCTTCGATTCTCGGCTCCCTGCACACGAAATATGCATATAACAAAAGTTGCTCCAAATTGGCTGCAAATGCTATTTACGAGCAGTTTGGAGCGTGGGGAACAAGAATATCACAAAAATATTTCATATCGTGTAAGTTGATATTTCGACGATTATCGGCTCCCTGGACACGAAAATACATATAACAAAAGTTGCTCCAAATTCGCTGCAAATGCTATATACGAGCAGTTTGGAGCGTGGGGAACAAGAATATCACAAAAATTTTTCATTACGCGTAAGTCGATTTTTCCAGGATTCTCAGCTCCCTGGACACGAAATATATTATCTTAACAAACGTTGCTCCAAATTCACTGCAAATGCTATATACGAGAAGTTTGGAGTGTGGGGAACAAGAATATCACAAAAAATTTTCATTTCGCCTAAGTCGATATTTCGCCGATTCTCAGCTCCCTGGTCTAGAAATATACATATACCAAAAGTTGATCCAAATTCGCCTTAAAATGCTATTTATGAGGAGTTTGGAGCCCGGGGAACAAGAATATCATTAAAATGTTTCATTACGTGTAAGTCGATATTCGACGATTCTCAGCTCCCTAGTCACGAAATATACATATAACAAAAGTTGCTCCAAATTCGCTGCAAATGCTATATACGAGCAGTTTGGAGCGTGGGAAATCAGAATATCACAAATATTTTTCATTTCGCGTAAGTCGTTTTTTCGAGGATTCTCGGCTGCCTGGACACGAAATATTCTGAGAACATTTGTTGCTCCAAATTCGCTGCAAAAGCTATATACCAGCAGTTTGGAGTATGGTAAACAAGAATATCACAAAAATATTTCATTTGTTGTAAGTCGGTATTTCGACGATTCTCGGCTCCCTGGTCACGAAATATACATATAACAAAAGTTGCTCCAAATTCGCTGCAAATGCTATTTACGAGCAATTTGGAGCGTGGGGAACAAGAATATCACAAAAATATTTCATTTCGTGTAAGTTGATATTTCGACGAATCTCGGCTCCCTGGACACGAAAATACATATAACAAAAGTTGCTCCAAATTCGCTGCAAATGCTATATACGAGCACTTTGGAGCGTGGGGAACAAGAATATCACAAAAATTTTTCATTTCGTGTAAGTCGATATTTCGACGATTCTCGGCTCCCTGGACACTAAATATATACAAATCTAAAGTTGATCCAAATTCGCTGCAAAAGCTAAAAACGAACAGTTTCGAGTGCGGCGAAGAAAATTATCACAAAAATGTATCACTACGTCTAAGTCGATTTTTCGACGATTCGCGGCTCCCTGGACACGAAATATACTCAGAACAAAAGTTGCTCCAAATTCGCTGCAAAAGCTATATACCAGCAGTTTGGACGTAAGGTAAACAAGAATATCACAAAAATATTTCATTTCGTGTAAGTCGGTATTTCGACGATTATCGGCTCCCTGGACACGAAATATGCATATAACAAAAGTTGCTCAAATAGCCTCAAAAGCTATATACCAGAAGTTTGGAGTAAGGTAAATAAGAATATCACAAAAATATTTCATTTCGCCTAAGTCGATATTTCGCCGATTCTCAGCTCCCTGGTCAAGAAATATACATATAACAAAAGTTGCTCCAAATTCGCTGCAAATGCTATTTACAAGCAGTTTCGAGCGTGGGGAACAAGAATATCATAAAAATGTTTCATTACCTGTAAGTCGATTTTACGACGATTCTCAGCTCCCTGGACACGAAATATTCTCAGAACAAAAGTTGCTCCAAATTCGCTGCATAAGCTAAAAGCGAACAGTTTGGAGTGCGGGGAAGAAGATTATCACAAAAATGTATCACTAAGTGTAAGTCGATATTTCGACGATTGTCGGCTCCCTGGTCACGAAATATACATATGACAAAAGTTGCTCCAAATTCGCTGCAAAAGCTATATACGAGCAGGTTGGAGTGTGGGGAACAAGAATATCACAAAAATTTTTCATTTCGCCTAAGTCGATATTTCGCCGATTCTCAGCTCACTGGTCACGAAATATACATATACCAAAAATAGCTCCAAATTCGCCTCAAATGCTATTTACGAGCAGTTTTGAGCGCGGGAAACAAAAATATCATAAAAAGGTTTCATTACGTGTAAGTCGATATTACGACGATTGTCGGCTCCCTGGTCACGAAATATACATATAACAAAAGTTGCTCCAAATTCGCTGCAAATACTATATACGAGCAGTTTGGAGTAAGGTAAACAAGAATATCACAAAAATATTTCATTTCGTGTAGGTCGGTATTTCTTCGATTCTCGGCTCCCTGCACACGAAATATGCATATAACAAAAGTTGCTCCAAATTGGCTGCAAATGCTATTTACGAGCAGTTTGGAGCGTGGGGAACAAGAATATCACAAAAATATTTCATATCGTGTAAGTTGATATTTCGACGATTATCAGCCCCTGGACACGAAAATACATATAACAAAAGTTGCTCCAAATTCGCTGCAAATGCTATATACGAGCAGTTTGGAGCGTGGGGAACAAGAATATCACAAAAATTTTTCATTACGCGTAAGTCGATTTTTCCAGGATTCTCAGCTCCCTGGACACGAAATATATTATCTTAACAAACGTTGCTCCAAATTCACTGCAAATGCTATATACGAGAAGTTTGGAGTGTGGGGAACAAGAATATCACAAAAAATTTTCATTTCGCCTAAGTCGATATTTCGACGATTCTCGGCTCCCTGGACACTAAATATACTCAGAACAAAAGTTGCTACAAATTCGCTGCAAATACTATATACGAGCAGTTTGGAGTAAGGTAAACAAGAATATCACAAAAATATTTCATTTCGCCTAAGTCGATATTTCGCCGATTCTCAGCTCCCTGGTCTAGAAATATACATATACCAAAAGTTGATCCAAATTCACCTTAAAATGCTATTTATGAGGAGTTTGGAGCCCGGGGAACAAGAATATCATAAAAATGTTTCATTACGTGTAAGTCGATATTCGACGATTCTCAGCTCCCTAGTCACGAAATATACATATAACAAAAGTTGCTCCAAATTCGCTGCAAATGCTATATACGAGCAGTTTGGAGCGTGGGAAATCAGAATATCACAAATATTTTTCATTTCGCGTAAGTCGATTTTTCGAGGATTCTCGTCTGCCTGGACACGAAATATTCTGAGAACATTTGTTGCTCCAAATTCGCTGCAAAAGCTATATACCAGCAGTTTGGAGTGAGGTAAACAAGAATATCACAAAAATATTTCATTACGTGTAAGTCGGTATTTCGACGATGATTAGGCTCCCTGGACACGAAATATGCATATAACAAAAGTTGCTCAAATAGCTGCAAAAGCTATATACCAGAAGTTTGGAGTAAGGTAAATAAGAATATCACAAAAATATTTCATTTCGTGTAAGTCGGTATTTCGACGATTCTCGGCTCCCTGGACACGAAATATGCATATAACAAAAGTTGATCCAAATTCGCTGCAAATGCTATATACGAGCAGTTTGGAGCGTGGGGAACAAGCATATCACAAAAATTTTTCATTACGCGTAAGTCGATTTTTCCAGGATTCTCAGCTCCCTGGACACGAAATATATTATCTTAACAAACGTTGCTCCAAATTCACTGCAAATGCTATATACGAGAAGTTTGGAGTGTGGGGAACAAGAATATCACAAAAAATTTTCATTTCGCCTAAGTCGATATTTCGCCGATTCTCAGCTCTCTGGTCTAGAAATATACATATACCAAAAGTTGATCCAAATTCGCCTTAAAATGCTATTTATGAGGAGTTTGGAGCCCGGGGAACAAGAATATCATTAAAATGTTTCATTACGTGTAAGTCGATATTCGACGATTCTCAGCTCCCTAGTCACGAAATATACATATAACAAAAGTTGATCCAAATTCGCTGCAAATGCTATATACGAGCAGTTTGGAGCGTGGGAAATCAGAATATCACAAATATTTTTCATTTCGCGTAAGTCGTTTTTTCGAGGATTCTCGGCTGCCTGGACACGAAATATTCTGAGAACATTTGTTGCTCCAAATTCGCTGCAAAAGCTATATACCAGCAGTTTGGAGTAAGGTAAACAAGAATATCACAAAAATATTTCATTTCGTGTAAGTCGGTATTTCGACGATTCTCAGCTCACTGGTCACGATATATACATATACCAAAAGTTGATCCAAATTCGCCTCAAATGCTATTTACGAGCAGTTTGGAGAGCGGGGAACAAGAATATCATAAAAAATGTTTCATTACGTGTAAGTCGATATTTCGACGATTCTCGACTCCCTGGTCACGAAATATACATATAACAAAAGTTGCTCCAATTTCGCTGCTTATGCTATTTACGAGCAATTTGGAGCGTGGGGAACAAGAATATCACAAAAATGTTTCATTACGTGTATGTCGATTTTACGACGATTCTCGGCTGCCTGGACACGAAATATACATATAACAAAAGTTGCTCCAAATTCGCTGCAAATGCTATTTACGAGCAGTTTGGAGCGTGGGGAACAAGAATATCACAAAAATATTTCATTTCGTGTAAGTTGATATTTCGACGAATCTCGGCTCCCTGGACACTAAATATACTCGGAACAAAAGTTGCTCCAAATTCGCTGGAAAAGCTATATACGAGCAATTTGGAGCGTGGGGAACAAGAATATCATAAAAAGGTTTCATTACGTGTAAGTCGATATTTTAATGATTCTCGGCTCCCTGGTCACGAAATATACATATGACAAAAGTTGCACCAAATTCGCTGCAAATGCTATTTACGAGCAGTTTAGAGCGTGGGGAACAACAATATCACAAAAATATTTCATTTCGTGTAAGTTGATATTTCGACGATTCTCGGCTCCCTGGACACTAAATATACTCAGAACAAAAGTTGCTCCAAATTCGCTGCAAAAGCTAAAAGCGAACAGTTTGGAGTGCGGGGAAGAAGATTATCACAAAAATGTATCACTAAGTGTCAGTCGATTTCTCGACGATTCGCGGCTCCTTGGACACTAAATATTCTCAGAACAAAAGTTGCTCCAAATTCGCTGCAAAAGCTATATACGAGCAGTTTGGAGTGTGGGGAACAAGAATATCACAAAAATTTTTCATTTCGCCTAAGTCGATATTTCGCCGATTCTCAGCTCACTGGTCACGAAATATACATATACCAAAAATAGCTCCAAATTCGCCTCAAATGCTATTTACGAGCAGTTGTGAGCGCGGGAAACAAGAATATCATAAAAAGGTTTCATTACGTGTAAGTCGATATTTCGACGATTGTCGGCTCCCTGCTCACGAAATATACATATAACAAAAGTTGCTCCAAATTCGCTGCTAATGCTATTTACGAGCAGTTTGGAGCGTGGGGAACAAGAATATCACAAAAATGTTTCATTTCGTGTAAGTCGATATTTCGACGATTCTCGGCTCCCTGGACACTAAATATACTCAGAACAAAAGTTGCTACAAATTCGCTGCAAAAGCGATATACGAGCAGTTTGGAGTGCGGGGAAGAAGATTATCACAAAAATTTTTCATTCCGCCAAAGTCGATATTTCGCCAATTCTCAGCTCCCTGGACACGAAATGTACATATACCAAAAGTTGATCCAAATTCGCCTCAAATGCTATTTACGAGCAGTTTGGAGCACGGGGAACAAGAATATCATAAAAATGTTTCATTACGTGTAAGTCGATATTTCGACGATTCTCGGCTCCCTGTTCACGAAATATACATATAACAAAAGTTGCTCCAAAATCGCTGGAAATGCTATTTACGAGCAGTTTGGAGCGTGGGGAACAACAACATCACAAAAATATTTCATTTCGCGTAAGTCGATTTTTCGAGGATTCTCAGCTCCCTGGACCCGAAATATATTATCCTAACAAACCTTGCTCCAAATTCGCTGCAAAAGCACGAGAATTTTGGAGTGTGGGGAAGAAGAATATCACAAAAATTTTTCATTTCGTGTAAGTCGATATTCGACGATTCTCGGCTCCCTGGACACTAAATATACTCAGATCAAAAGTTGATCCAAATTCGCTGTAAAAGCTATATACGAGCAGTTTGGAGTAAGGTAAACAAGAATATCACAAAAATATTTCATTTCGTGTTAGTCGGTATTTCGACGAGTCTCGGCTCCCTGGAAACGAAATATGCATTAACAAAAGTTGCTCCAAATTCGCTGCAAAGGCTATATACCAGGAGTTTGGAGTAAGGTAAACAAGAATATCACAAAAATATTTCATTTCGGGTAAGTCGGTATTTCGACGGTTCTCGGCTCCCTGTACACGAAATATGCATATAACAAAAGTTGCTCCAAATTCGCTGCAAATGCTATTTACGAGAATTTTGGAGCATGGGGAAGAAGAATATCACAAAAATATTTCATTTCGTGTAAGTCGGTATTTCGACGATTCTCGGCTCCCTGGTCACGAAATATCCATATAACAAAAGTTGCTCCAAATTCGCTGCAAATGCTATTTACGAGAAGTTTGGAGCGTGGGGAACAACAATATCACAAAAATTTTTCATTTCGCGTAAGTCGATTTTTCGAGGATCCTCAGCTTCCTGGACACGAAATATATTATCTTAACAATCGTTGCTCAAAATTCGCTGCAAATGCTATTTACGAGCAGTTTGGAGCGTGGGGAACAAGAATATCACAAAAATATTTCATTTCGCCTAAGTCGATATTTCGCCGTTTCTCAGCTCCCTGGTCACGAAATATACATATACAGAAAGTAGCTCCAAATTCGCCTCAAATGCTATTTACGAGCAGTTTGGAGTGTGGGGAACAAGAATATCACAAAAATTTTTCATTTCGCCTATGTCGATATTTCGCCGATTCTCAGCTCCCTGGTCACGAAATACACAGATACCAAAAGTTGATCCAAATTCGCCTCAGATGCAAATTACGAGCAGTTTGGAGCGCGGGGAACAAGAATATCATAAAAATGTTTCATTACGTGTAAGTCGATATTTCGACGATTCTTGTCTCCCTGGTCACGAAATAATCATATAACAAAAGTTGCTCCAAATTCGCTGCAAATGCTATTTACGAGTAGTTTGGAGCGTGGGGAACAAGAATATCACAAAAATTTTTCATTTCGCGTAAGTCGATTTTTCGAGGATTCTCAGCTCACTGGACCCGAAATATATTATCCTAACAAACGTTGCTCCAAATTCGCTGCAAAAGCTATATACGAGCAGTTTGGAGTATGGGGAACAAGAATATCACAAAAATTTTCCATTTCCCCTATTCTGAGCTCCCTGGTCACAAAATATACATATACCAAAAGTTGATCCAAATTCGCCTCAAATGCTATTTACGAGCAGTTTTGAGCGCGGGTAACAAGAATATCATAAAAATGTTTCATTACGTGTAAGTCGATATTTCGACGATTCTCGGCTCCCTGGTCACGAAATATACATATAACAAAAGTTGCTCCAAATTCGCTGCAAATGCTATTTACGAGCAGTTTGGAGCGTGGGGAACAAGAATATCACAAAAATATTTCATTTCGTGTAAGTCATTATTTCTACGATTCTCGGCTCCCTGGACACGAAAATACATATAACAAAAGTTGCTCCAAATTGTCTGGAAATGCTATATACGAGCACTTTGGAGCGCGGGGAACAAGAATATCATAAAAATGTTTCATTTCGCGTAAGTCGATTTTTCGAGGATTCTCAGCTCCCTGGACCCGAAATATATTATCCTAACAAACGTTGCTCCAAATTCGCTGCAAAAGCTATATACGAGAAGTTTGGAGTGTGGGGAAGAAGAATATCACAACAATTTTTCATTTCGTGTAAGTCGATATTTCGACGAATCTCTGTTCCCTAGACACGAAATATTGCATATAACAAAAGTTGCTCCAAATTCGCTGCAAATGCTATTTACGAGCAGTTTGGAGTGTGGGAAACAAGAATATCATAAAAATGTTTCATTACGTGTAAGTCGATATTTCGACGATTCTTGGCTCCCTGGTCACGAAATATACATATAACAAAAGTTGCTCCAAATTCGCTGCAAATGCTATTTACGAGCAGTTTGGAGCGTGGGCAACAAGAATATCACAAAAATTTTTCATTTCGCGTAAGTCGATTTTTCGAAGATTCTCAGCTCACTGGACCCGAAATATGTTATCCTAACAAACGTTGCTCCAAATTCGGTGCAAAAGCTATATACGAGCAGTTTGGAGTGTGGGGAACAAGAATATCATAAAAATGTTTCATTTCGTGTAAGTTGATATTTCGACGATTCTCGGCTCCCTGGACACGAAAATACATATAACAAAAGTTGCTCCAAATTCGCTGGAAATGCTATATACGAGCACTTTGGAGCGCGGGGAACAAGAATATCATAAAAATGTTTCATTTCGGGTAAGTCGATTTTTCGAGGATTCTCAGCTCCCTGGACCCGAAATATATTATCCTAACAATCGTTGCTCCAAATTCGCTACAAAAGCTATATACGAGAAGTTTGGAGTGTGGGGAAGAAGAATATCACAACAATTTTTCATTTCGTGTAAGTCGATATTTCGACGATTCTCGGCTCCCTGGACACTAAATATACTCAGATCAAAGGTTGATCCAAATTCGCTACAAAAGCTATATACGAGAAGTTTTTAGTGTGGGGAAGAAGAATATCACAAAAATATTTCATTTCGTGTAAGTCGGTATTTCGACGATTCTCGGCTCCCTGGACACGAAATATGCATATAACAAAAGTTGCTCCAAATTCGCTGCAAAAGCTATATACCAGCAGTTTGGAGTAAGGTAAACAAGAATATCACAAAAATATTTCAATTCGTGTAAGTCGGTATTTAGACGATTCTCGGCTCCCTGGACACGAAATATGCATATAACAAAAGTAGCTCCAAATTCGCTGCAAAAGTTATTTACGAGCAGTTTGGAGCGTGGGGAACAAGAATATCATAAAAATGTATCATTAAGTGTAAGTCGATTTCTCGACGATTCGCGGCTCCCTGGACACGAAATATTCTCAGAACAAAAGTTGCTCCAAATTCGCATCAAAGGCTATATACGAGCAGTATGGAGTGTGGGGAACAAGAATATCACAAAAATTTTTCATTTCGCCTAAGTCGATATTTCGCCGTTTCTCAGCTCGCTGGTCACGAAATATACATATACAGAAAGTAGCTCCAAATTCGCCTCAAATGCTATTTACGAGCAGTTTGGAGCGCGGGGAACAAGAATATCATAAAAATGTTTCATTACGTGTAAGTCGATATTTCGACGATTCTCTGCTCCCTGGTCACGAAATATCCATATAACAAAAGTTGCTCCAAATTCGCTGCAAATGCTATATACGAGTAGTTTGGAGCGTGGGGAATAACAATATCACAAAAATTTTTCAATTCGCGTAAGTCGATTTTTCGAGGATTCTCAGCTCCCTGGACACGAAATATATTATCTTAACAAACGTTGCTCCAAATTCGCTGCAAATGCTATATACGAGAAGTTTGGAGTGTGGGGAACAAGAATATCACAAACAATTTTCATTTCGTGTAAGTCGATATTTCGACGATTCTCGGCTCCCTGGTCACGAAATATACATATACCAAAAGTTGATCCAAATTCGCCTCAAATGCTATTTACGAGCAGTTTGGAGCGTGGGGAACAAGAATATCACAAAAATATTTCATTTCGTGTAGGTTGATATTTCGACGATTCTCGGCTCCCTGGACACTAAATATACTCAGAACAAAAGTTGCTCCAAATTCGCTGGAAAAGCTATATACGAACAGTTTGGAGTAAGGCAAACAAGAATATCACAAAAATATTTCATTCCGTGTAAGTCGGTATTTCGACGAATCTCTGTTCCCTAGACACGAAATATTGCATATAACAAAAGTTGCTCCAAATTCGCTGCAAATGCTATTTACGAGCAGTTTGGAGTGTGGGGAACAAGAATATCACAAACATTTTTCATTTCGCGTAAGTCGATTTTTCGAGGATTCTCAGCTCCCTGGACCCGAAATATATTATCCTAACAAACATGGCGCCAAGTTCGCTGCAAAAGCTTTATACGAGAATTTTGGAGTGTGGGGAAGAAGAATATCACAAAAATTTTTCATTTCGTGTAAGTCGATATTTCGACGATTCTCGGCTCCTTGGACACTAAATGTACTCAGATCAAAAGTTGATCCAAATTCGTTGCAAAAGCTATATACGAGCAGTTTGGAGTAAGGTAAACAACAATATCACAAAAATATTTTATTTCGTGCAAGTCGGTATTTCGACGAGTCTCGGCTCCTTGGACACGAAATATGCATTAACAAAAGTTGCTCCAAATTCGCTGCAAATGCTATATACCAGCAGTTTGGAGTAAGGTAAACAAGAATATCACAAAAATATTTCATTTCGGGTAAGTCGGTATTTCGACGGTTCTCGGCTCCCCGGACACGAAATATGCATATAACAAAAGTTGCTCCAAATACGCTGCAAAAGCTATTTACGAGCAGTTTGGATAGCGGGGAACAAGAATATCATAAAAATGTTTCATTTCGGGTAAGTCGATTTTTCGAGGATTCTCAGCTCCCTGGACCCGAAATATATTATCCTAACAAACGTTGCTCCAAATTCGCTACAAAAGCTATTTACGAGCAGTTTGGAGCGTGGGGAACAAGAATATCATAAAAATGTTTAATTACGTGTAAGTCGATTTTACGACGATTCTCAGGTCCCTGGACACGAAATATTCTCAGAACAAAAGTTGCTCCAAATCGCTGCATATGCTAAAAGCGAACAGTTTGGAGTGCGGGGAATAAGATCATCACAAAAATGTATCACTAAGTGTAAGTCGATTTGTCGACGATTCGCGGCTCCCTGGACACGAAATATTCTCAGAACAAAAACTGCTCCAAATTCGCTACAAAAGCTATATACGAGCAGTTTGGAGTGTGGGGAACAAGAATATCACAAAAATTTTTCATTTCGCGTAACTCAATTTTTCGAGGATTCTCGGCTCACTGGACGCTAAATATACTCAGAACAAAAGTTGCTCCAAATTCGCTGCAAAGGCTATTTACGAGCATTTTGGAGCGTGGGGAACAAGAATATCATAAAAAGGTATCACTAAGTGTAAGTCGATTTCTCGACGATTCGCGGCTCCGTAGAGACGAAATATTCTCAGAACAAAAGTTGCTCAAAATTCGCTGCAAAAGCTATATACGAGCAGTTTGGAGTGTGGGGAACAAGAATATCACAAAAATTTTTCATTTCGCCTAAGTCGATATTTCGCCGATTCTCAGCTCCCTGGTCACGAAATATACATATACCAAAAGTAGCTCCAAATTCGCCTCAAATGCTATTTACGAGCAGTTTGGAGCGCGGGGAACAAGAATATCTTAAAAATGTTTCATTTCGGGTAAGTCGATTTTTCGAGGATTCTCAGCTCCCTGGACCCGAAATATATTATCCTAACAAACGTTGCTCCAAATTCGCTACAAAAGCTATATAAGAGAAGTTTGGAGTGTGGGGAAGAAGAATATCACAACAATTTTTCATTTCGTGTAAGTCGATATTTCGACGATTCTCGGCTCCCTGGACACTAAATATACTCAGGTCAAAGGTTGATCCAAATTCGCTACAAAAGCTATATACGAGAAGTTTTAAGTGTGGGGAAGAAGAATATCACAAAAATATTTCATTTCGTGTAAGTCGGTATTTCGACGATTCTCGGCTCCCTGGACACGAAATATGCATATAACAAAAGGTGCTCCAAATTCGCTGCAAAAGCTATATACCAGCAGTTTGGAGTAAGGTAAACAAGAATATCACAAAAATATTTCATTTCGTGTAAGTCGGTATTTAGACGATTCTCGGCTCCCTGGACACGAAATATGCATATAACAAAAGTTGCTCCAAATTCGCTGCAAAAGCTATTTACGAGCAGTTTGGAGCGTGGGGAACAAGAATATAAACAAAAATTTTTCATTTCGCCTAAGTCGATATTTCGCCGTTTCTCAGCTTCCTGGTCACGAAATATACATATACAGAAAGTAGCTCCAAATTCGCCTCAAATGCTATTTACGAGCAGTTTGGAGCGCGGGGAACAAGAATATCATAAAAATGTTTCATTACGTGTAAGTCGATATTTCGACGATTCTCTGCTCCCTGGTCACGAAATATCCATATAACAAAAGTTGCTCCAAATTCGCTGCAAATGCTATATACGAGTAGTTTGGAGCGTGGGGAACAACAATATCACAAAAATTTTTCATTTCGCGTAAGTCGATTTTTCGAGGATTCTCAGCTCCCTGGACACGAAATATATTATCTTAACAAACGTTGCTCCAAATTCGCTGCAAATGCTATATACGAGAAGTTTGTAGTGTGGGGAACAAGAATATCACAAACAATTTTCATTTCGTGTAAGTCGATATTTCGACATTTCTCGGCTCCCTGGACACTAAATATACTCAGAACAAAATTTGCTCCAAATTCGCTGCAAAAGCTATATACGAGCAGTTTGGAGTGTGGGGAACAAGAATATCACAAAAATTTTTCATTTCGCCTAAGTCGATATTTCGCCGATTCTCAGCTCCCTGGTCACGAAATATACATATACCAAAAGTTGATCCAAATTCGCCTCAAATGCTATTTACGAGCAGTTTGGAGCGTGGGGAACAAGAATATCACAAAAATATTTCATTTCGTGTAAGTTGATATTTCGACGATTCTCGGTTCCCTGGACACTAAATATACTCAGAACAAAAGTTGCTCCAAATTCGCTGGAAAAGCTATATACGAACAGTTTGGAGTAAGGCAAACAAGAATATCACAAAAATATTTCATTTCGTGTAAGTCGGTATTTCGACGAATCTCTGCTCCCTAGACACGAAATATGCATATAAGAAAAGTTGCTCCAAATTCGCTGCAAATGCTATTTACGAGCAGTTTGGAGTGTGGGAAACAGGAATATCACAAAAATAATTCATTTCGTGTAGGTTGATATTTCGACGATTCTCGGCTCCCTGGACACGAAAATACATATAACAAAAGTTGCTCCAAATTCGCTGGAAATGCTATATACGAGCACTTTGGAGCGTGGGGAACAAGAATATCACAAAAATTTTTCATTTCGCGTAAGTCGATTTTTCGAGGATTCTCAGCTCCCTGGACCCGAAATATATTATCCTAACAAACGTTGCTCCAAATTCGCTGCAAAAGCTTTATACCAGAATTTTGGAGTGTGGGGAAGAAGAATATCACAAAAATTTTTCATTTCGTGTAAGTCGATATTTCGACGATTCTCGGCTCCCTGGACACTAAATGTACTCAGATCAAAAGTTGATCCAAATTCGCTGCAAAAGCTATATACGAGCAGTTTGGAGTAAGGTAAACAACAATATCACAAAAATATTTTATTTCGTGCAAGTCGGTATTTCGACGAGTCTCGGCTCCCTGGACACGAAATATGCATTAACAAAAGTTGCTCCAAATTCGCTGCAAATGCTATATACCAGCAGTTTGGAGTAAGGTTAACAAGAATATCACAAAAATATTTCATTTCGGGTAAGTCGGTATTTCGACGGTTCTCGGCTCCCTGGACACGAAATATGCATATAACAAAAGTTGCTCCAAATACGCTGCAAAAGCTATTTACGAGCAGTTTGGAGCGTGGGGAACAAGAATATCATAAAAATGTTTCATTACGTGTAAGTCGATTTTACGACGATTCTCAGGTCCCTGGACACGAAATATTCTCAGAACAATAGTTGCTCCAAATCGCTGCATATGCTAAAAGCGAACAGTTTGGAGTGCGGGGAAGAAGATCATCACAAAAATGTATCACTAAGTGTAAGTCGATTTGTCGACGATTCGCGGCTCCCTGGACACGAAATATTCTCAGAACAAAAACTGCTCCAAATTCGCAACAAAAGCTATATACGAGCAGTTCGGAGTGTGGGGAACAAAAATATCACAAAAAATTTTCATTTCGCGTAAGTCAATTTTTCGAGGCTTCTCGGCTCCCTGGACGCTAAATATACTCAGAACAAAAGTTACTCCAAATTCGCTGCAAAGGCTATTTACGAGCATTTTGGAGCGTGGGGAACAAGAATATCATAAAAATGTATCACTAAGTGTAAGTCGATTTCTCAACGATTCGCGGCTCCGTAGAGACGAAATATTCTCAGAACAAAAGTTGCTCAAAATTCGCTGCAAAAGCTATATACGAGCAGTTTGGAGTGTGGGGAACAAGAATATCACAAAAATTTTTCATTTCGCCTAAGTCGATATTTCGCCGATTCTCAGCTCCCTGGTCACGAAATATACATATACCAAAAGTAGCTCCAAATTCGCCTTAAATGCTATTTACGAGCAGTTTGGAGCGCGGGGAACAAGAATATCATAAAAATGTTTCATTTCGCGTAAGTCGATTTTTCGAGGATTCTCAGCTCCCTGGACCCGAAATATATTATCCTAACAAACGTTGCTCCAAATTCGCTGCAAAAGCTATATACGAGAAGTTTGGAGTGTGGGGAAGAAGAATATCACAACAATTTTTCATTTCGTGTAAGTCGGTATTTCGACGAATCTCGGCTCCCTGGACACGAAATATGCATATAACAAAAGTAGCTCCAAATTCGCTGCAAAAGCTATATACCAGCAGTTTGGAGTAAGGTAAACAAGAATATCACAAAAATATTTCATTTCGTGTAAGTCGGTATTTAGACGATTCTCGGCTCCCTGGACACTAAATATACTCAGAACAAAAGTTGCTCCAAATTCGCTGCAAAAGCTATATACGAGCAGTTTGGAGTGTGGGGAAGAAGAATAATACAAAAATATTTCATTTCGTGTAAGTCGGTATTTCGACGATTCTCGGCTCCCTGGACACGAAATATGCATATAACAAAAGTTGCTCCAAATTCGCTGCAAAAGCTATATACCAGCAGTTTGGAGTAAGGTAAACAAGAATATCACAAAAATATTTCATTTCGTGTAAGTCGGTATTTAGACGATTCTCGGCTCCCTGGACACGAAATATGCATATAACAAAAGTTGCTCCAAATTCGCTGCAAAAGCTATTTACGAGCAGTTTGGAGCGTGGGGAACAAGAATATCATAAAAATGTATCATTAAGTGTAAGTCGATTTCTCGACGATTCGCGGCTCCCTGGACACGAAATATTCTCAGAACAAAAGTTGCTCCAAATTCGCATCAAAGGCTATATACGAGCAGTTTGGAGTGTGGGGAACAAGAATATCACAAAAATTTTTCATTTCGCCTAAGTCGATATTTCGCCGTTTCTCAGCTCCCTGGTCACGAAATATACATATACAGAAAGTAGCTCCAAATTCGCCTCAAATGCTATTTACGAGCAGTTTGGAGCGCGGGGAACAAGAATATAATAAAAATGTTTCATTACGTGTAAGTCGATATTTCGACGATTCTCTGCTCCCTGGTCACGAAATATCCATATAACAAAAGTTACTCCAAATTCGCTGCAAATGCTATATACGAGTAGTTTGGAGCGTGGAGAACAACAATATCACAAAAAATTTTCATTTTGTAAGTCGATTTTTCGAGGATTCTCAGCTCCCTGGACACGAAATATATTATCTTAACAAACGTTGCTCCAAATTCGCTGCAAATGCTATATACGAGCAGTTTGGAGTGTGGGGAACAAGAATATCACAAAAATTTTTCATTTCGCCTAAGTCGATATTTCGCCGATTCTCAGCTCCCTGGTCACGAAATATACATATACCAAAAGTTGATCCAAATTCGCCTCAAATGCTATTTACGATCAGTTTGGAGCGTGGGGAACAAGAATATCACAAAAATCTTTCAATTCTGTGTAATTTGATATTTCGACGATTCTCGGCTCCCTGGACACTAAATATACTCAGAACAAAAGTTGCTCCAAATTCGCTGGAAAAGCTATATACGAACAGTTTGGAGTAAGGCAAACAAGAATATCACAAAAATATTTCATTTCGTGTAAGTCGGTATTTCGACGAATCTCTGCTCCCTAGACACGAAATATGCATATAACAAAAGTTGCTCCAAATTCGCTGCAAATGCTATTTACGAGCAGTTTGGAGTGTGGGAAACAAGAATATCACAAAAATATTTCATTTCGTGTAGGTTGATATTTCGACGATACTCGGCTCCCTGGACACGAAAATACATATCACAAAAGTTGCTCCAAATTCGGTGGAAATGCTATATACGAGCACTTTGGAGCGTGGGGAACAAGAATATCACAAAAATTTTTCATTTCGCGTAAGTCGATTTTTCGAGGATTCTCAGCTCCCTGGACCCGAAATATATTATCCTAACAAACGTTGTCCAAATTCGCTGCAAAAGCTATATACGAGAATTTTGGAGTGTGGGGAAGAAGAATATCACAAAAATTTTTCATTTCGTGTAAGTCGATATTTCGATGATTCTCGGCTCCCTGGACACTAAATGTACTCAGATCAAAAGTTGATCCAAATTCGCTGCAAAAGCTATATACGAGCAGTTTGGAGTAAGGTAAACAACAATATCACAAAAATATTTTATTTCGTGCAAGTCGGTATTTCGACGAGTCTCGGCTCCCTGGACACGAAATATGCATTAACAAAAGTTGCTCCAAATTCGCTGCAAATGCTATATACCAGCAGTTTGGAGTAAGGTAAACAAGAATATCACAAAAATATTTCATTTCGGGTAAGTCGGTATTTCGACGGTTCTCGGCTACCTGGACACGAAATATGCATATAACAAAAGTTGCTCCAAATACGCTGCAAAAGCTATTTACGAGCAGTTTGGAGCGTGGGGAACAAGAATATCATAAAAATGTTTCATTACGTGTAAGTCGATTTTACGACGATTCTCAGGTCCCTGGACACGAAATATTCTCAGAACAAAAGTTGCTCCAAATCGCTGCATATGCTAAAAGAGAACAGTTTGGAGTGCGGGGAAGAAGATCATCACAAAAATGTATCACTAAGTGTAAGTCGATTTGTCGACGATTCGCGGCTCCCTGGACACGAAATATTCTCAGAACAAAAACTGCTCCAAATTCGCTACAAAAGCTATATACGAGCAGTTTGGAGTGTGGGGAACAAGAATATCACAAAAAATTTTCATTTCGCGTAAGTCAATTTTTCGAGGATTCTCGGCTCACTGGACGCTAAATATACTCAGAACAAAAGTTGCTCCAAATTCGCTGCAAAGGCTTTTTACGAGCATTTTGGAGCGTGGGGAACAAGAATATCATAAAAATGTATCACTAAGTGTAAGTCGATTTCTCGACGATTCGCGGCTCCGTAGAGACGAAATATTCTCAGAACAAAAGTTGCTCAAAATTCGCTGCAAAAGCTATATACGAGCAGTTTGGAGTGTGGGGAACAAGAATATCACAAAAATTTTTCATTTCGCCTGAGTCGATATTTCGCCGATTCTCAGCTCCCTGGTCACGAAATATACATATACCAAAAGTAGCTCCAAATTCGCCTCAAATGCTATTCACGAGCAGTTTGGAGCGCGGAGAACAAGAATATCATAAAAATGTTTCATTACGTGTAAGTCATTATTTCGACGATTCTCGGCTCCCTGGACACGAAAATACATATAACAAAAGTTGCTCCAAATTGTCTGGAAATGCTATATACGAGCACTTTGGAGCGCGGGGAACAAGAATATCATAAAAATGTTTCATTTCGCGTAAGTCAATTTTTCGAGGATTCTCAGCTCCCTGGACCCGAAATATATTATCCTAACAAACGTTGCTCCAAATTCGCTGCAAAAGCTATATACGAGAAGTTTGGAGTGTGGGGAAGAAGAATATCACAACAATTTTTCATTTCGTGTAAGTCGGTATTTCGACGATTCTCGGCTCCCTGGACACGAAATATGCATATAACAAAAGTAGCTCCAAATTCACTGCAAGAGCTATATACGAGCAGTTTGGAGTGTGGGGAACAAGAATATCACAAAAATTTTTCATTTCGCCTATGTCGATATTTCGCCGATTCTCAGCTCCCTGGTCACGAAATACACATATACCAAAAGTTGATCCAAATTCGCCGCAAATGCTATTTACGAGCAGTTTGGAGCGCGAGGAACAAGAATATCATAATAATGTTTCATTACGTGTAAGTCGATATTTCGACGATTCTTGGCTCCCTGGACACGAAAATACACATAACAAAAGTTGCTCCAAATTCGCTGGAAATGCTATATACGTGCACTTTGGAGCGTGGATAACAAGAATATCACAAAAATTTTTCATTTCGCGTAAGTCGATTTTTCGAGGATTCTCAGCTCCCTGGACCCGAAATATATTATCCTAACAAACGTTGCTCCAAATTCGCTGCAAAAGCTATATACGAGAATTTTGGAGTGTGGGGAAGAAGAATATCACAAAAAATTTTCATTTCGTGTAAGTCGATATTTCGACGATTCTCGGCTCCCTGGACACTAAATGTACTCAGATCAAAAGTTGATCCAAATTCGCTGCAAAAGCTATATACGAGCAGTTTGGAGTAAGGTAAACAACAATATCACAAAAATATTTTATTTCGTGCAAGTCGGTATTTCGACGAGTCTCGGCTCCCTGGACACGAAATATGCATTAACAAAAGTTGCTCCAAATTCGCTGCAAATGCTATATACCAGCAGTTTGGAGTAAGGTAAACAAGAATATCACAAAAATATTTCATTTCGGGTAAGTCGGTATTTCGACGGTTCTCGGCTCCCTGGACACGAAATATGCATATAACAAAAGTTGCTCCAAATACGCTGCAAAAGCTATTTACGAGCAGTTTGGAGCGTGGGGAACAAGAATATCATAAAAATGTATCATTAAGTGTAAGTCGATTTCTCGACGATTCGCGGCTCCCTGGACACGAAATATTCTCAGAACAAAAGTTGCTCCAAATTCGCATCAAAGGCTATATACGAGCAGTTTGGAGTGTGGGGAACAAGAATATCACAAAAATTTTTCATTTCGCCTAAGTCGATATTTCGCCGTTTCTCAGCTCCCTGGTCACGAAATATACATATACAGAAAGTAGCTCCAAATTCGCCTCAAATGCTATTTACGAGCAGTTTGGAGCGCGGGGAACAAGAATATAATAAAAATGTTTCATTACGTGTAAGTCGATATTTCGACGATTCTCTGCTCCCTGGTCACGAAATATCCATATAACAAAAGTTACTCCAAATTGGCTGCAAATGCTATATACGAGTAGTTTGGAGCGTGGGGAACAACAATATCACAAAAGTTTTTCATTTTGTAAGTCGATTTTTCGAGGATTCTCAGCTCCCTGGACACGAAATATATTATCTTAACAAACGTTGCTCCAAATTCGCTGCAAATGCTATATACGAGCAGTTTGGAGTGTGGGAAACAAGAATATCACAAAAATTTTTCATTTCGCCTAAGTCGATATTTCGCCGATTCTCAGCTCCCTGGTCACGAAATATACATATACCAAAAGTTGATCCAAATTCGCCTCAAATGCTATTTACGAGGAGTTTGGAGCGTGGGGAACAAGAATATCACAAAAATATTTCATTTCGTGTAAGTTGATATTTCGATGATTCTCGGCTCCCTGGACACTAAATATACTCAGAACAAAAGTTGCTCCAAATTCGCTGGAAAAGCTATTTACGAGCATTTTGGAGCGTGGGGAACAAGAATATCATAAAAATGTATCACTAAGTGTAAGTCGATTTCTCAACGATTCGCGGCTCCGTAGAGACGAAATATTCTCAGAACAAAAGTTGCTCAAAATTCGCTGCAAAAGCTATATACGAGCAGTTTGGAGTGTGGGGAACAAGAATATCACAAAAATTTTTCATTTCGCCTAAGTCGATATTTCGCCGATTCTCAGCTCCCTGGTCACGAAATATACATATACCAAAAGTAGCTCCAAATTCGCCTCAAATGCTATTTACGAGCAGTTTGGAGCGCGGGGAACAAGAATATCATAAAAATGTTTCATTTCGCGTAAGTCGATTTTTCGAGGATTCTCAGCTCCCTGGACCCGAAATATATTATCCTAACAAACGTTGCTCCAAATTCGCTGCAAAAGCTATATACGAGAAGTTTGGAGTGTGGGGAAGAAGAATATCACAACAATTTTTCATTTCGTGTAGGTCGGTATTTCGACGAATCTCGGCTCCCTGGACACGAAATATGCATATAACAAAAGTAGCTCCAAATTCGCTGCAAAAGCTATATACCAGCAGTTTGGAGTAAGGTAAACGAGAATATCACAAAAATATTTCATTTCGTGTAAGTCGGTATTTCGACGATTCTCGGCTCCCTGGACACGAAATATGCATATAACAAAAGTTGCTCCAAATTCGCTGCAAAAGCTATATACCAGCAGTTTGGAGTAAGGTAAACAAGAATATCACAAAAATATTTCATTTCGTGTAAGTCGGTATTTAGACGATTCTCGGCTCCCTGGACACTAAATATACTCAGAACAAAATTTGCTCCAAATTCGCTGCAAAAGCTATATACGAGCAGTTTGGAGTGTGGGGAAGAAGAATATCACAAAAATATTTCATTTCGTGTAAGTCGGTATTTCGACGATTCTCGGCTCCCTGGACACGAAATATGCATATAACAAAAGTTGCTCCAAATTCGCTGCAAAAGCTATATACCAGCAGTTTGGAGTAAGGTAAACAAGAATATCACAAAAATATTTCATTTCGTGTAAGTCTGTATTTAGACGATTCTCGGCTCCCTGGACACGAAATATGCATATAACAAAAGTTGCTCCAAATTCGCTGCAAAAGCTATTTACGAGCAGTTTGGAGCGTGGGGAACAAGAATATCATAAAAATGTATCATTAAGTGTAAGTCGATTTCTCGACGATTCGCGGCTCCCTGGACACGAAATATTCTCAGAACAAAAGTTGCTCCAAATTCGCATCAAAGGCTATATACGAGCAGTTTGGAGTGTGGGGAACAAGAATATCACAAAAATTTTTCATTTCGCGTAAGTCGATTTTTCGAGGATTCTCAGCTCCCTGGACACGAATTATATTATCCTAACAAACGTTGCTCCAAATTCGCTGCAAAAGCTATATACGAGAAGTTTGGAGTGTGGGGAACAAGAATATCACAAAAATTTTTCATTTCGCCTAAGTCGATATTTCCCCGATTCTCAGCTCCCTGGTCACGAAATATACATATACCAAAAGTTGCTCCAAATTCGTCTCAAATGCTATTTACGAGCAGCTTGGAGCGCGGGGAACAAGAATATCATAAAAATGTTTCATTACGTGTAAGTCGATATTTCGACGATGCTCGGCTCCCTGGTCACGAAATATACATATAACTAAAGTTGCTCCAAATTCGCTGCAAATGATATTTACGAGCAGTTTGGTGCGTGGGGAACAAGAATATCACAAAAATATTTCATTTCGTGTAAGTCGATATTTCGAGGATTCTCGGCTCCCTGGTAACGAAATATACATATAACAAAAGTTGCTCCAAATACGCTGCAAATGCAATTTACGAGCAGTTTGGAGCGTGGGGAAGAAGAATATCACAAAAATTTTTCATTTCGCGTAAGTCGATTTTTCGAGGATTCTCAGCTCCCTGGACACGAACTACTTAATCCTAACAAACGTTGCTCCAAATTCACTGCAAAAGCTATATACGAAAAGTTTGGATAGTGGGGATCAAGAATATCACAAAAATATTTCATTTCGTGTAAGTTGATATTTCGAGGATTCTCAGCTCCCTGGTCACGAAATATATTATCCTAACAAACGTTGCTCCAAATTCGCTGCAAAAGCTATATACAAGAAGTTTGGAGTGTGGGGAACAAGAATATCACAAAAATGTTTCATTTCGTGTAAGTCGATATTTCGACGATTCTCGGCTCCCTGGACACTAAATATACTCTGAACAAAAGTTGCTCCAAATTCGCTGCAAAAGCTATATAAGAGCAGTTTGGAGTAAGGTAAACAAGAATATCACAAAAATATTTCATTTCGTGTAAGTCGATATTTCGACGATTCTCAGCTCCCTGGTCACGAAATATACATATACCAAACGTTGCTCCAAATTCGCCTCAAATGCTATTTTCGAGCAGTTTGGAGCGCAGGGAACAAGAATATCATAAAAATGTTTCATTACGTGTAAGTCGATATTTCGACTTTTCTCGGCTCCCTGGTCACGAAATATACATATAACAAAAGTTGCTCCAAATTCGCTGCAAATGCTATATACGAGCAGTTTGGAGCGTGGGGAAGAAGAATGTCACAAAAATTTTTCATTTCGCGTAAGTCGATTTTTCGAGGATTCTCAGCTCCCTGGACACGAACTATATTATCCTAACAAACGTTGCTCCAAATTCACTGCAAAAGCTATATACGAAAAGTTTGGAGTGTGGGGAACAAGAATATCACAAAAATTTTTCATTTCGCCTAAGTCGATATTTCGAGGATTCTCAGCTTCCTGGACACGAAATATATTATCCTAACAAACGCTGCTCCAAATTCGCTGCAAAAGCTATATACAAGAAGTTTGGAATGTGGGGAACAAGAATATAACAAAAATATTTCATTTCGTGTAAGTCGATATTTCGAGATTCTCGGCTCCCTGGACACGAAAAATACATATAACAAAAGTTGTTCCAAATTCGCTGCAAATGCTATACGAGCAGTTTGGAGCGTGGGGAAGAAGAATATCACAAAAATTTTTCATTTCGCGTAAGTCGATTTTTCGAGGATTCTCAGCTCCCTGGACACGGACTATATTATCCTAACAAACGTTGCTCCAAATTCACTGCAAAAGCTATATACAAAAATGTGGAGTGTGGGGAACAAGAATATCACAAAAAAATTTCATTTCGTGTAAGTTGATATTTCGACGATTCTCGGCTCCCTGGACACGAAAAATACATAAAACAAAAGTTTTTCCAAATTCCCTCAAATGCTATACGAGCAGTTTGGAGCGTGGGGAAGAAGAATATCACAAAAATTTTTCATTTCGCGTAAGTCGATTTTTCGAGGATTCTCAGCTCCTAGGACACGAACTATATTATCCTAACAAACGTTGCTCCAAATTCACTGCAAAAGCTATATACGAAAAGTTTGGAGTGTGGGGAACAAGAATATCACAAAAACATTTCATTTCGAGTAAGTTGATATTTCGAGGATTCTCAGCTTCCTGGACACGAAATATATTATCCTAACAAACGTTGCTCCAAATTCGTTGCAAAAGCTATATACAAGAAGTTTGGAGTGTGGGGAACAAGAATATCACAAAAATATTTCATTTCGTGTAAGTCGATATTTCGACGATTCTCGGCTCCCTGATAACGAAATATACTCTGAACAAAAGTTGCTCCAAATTCGCTGCAAAAGCTATATACGAGCAGTTTGGAGTAAGGTAAAGAAGAATATCACAAAAATATTTCATTTCGTGTAAGTCGATATTTCGACGATTCTCAGCTCCCTGGTCACGAAATATACATATACCAAACGTTGCTCCAAATTCGCCTCAAATGCTATTTACGAGCATTTTGCAGCGTGGGGAACAAGAATATCATAAAAATGTTTCATTACGTGTAAGTCGATATTTCGACGATTCTCGGCTCCCTGGTCACGAAATATACATGTAACACAAGTTGCTCCAAATTCGCAGCAAATGCTACATACGAGCAGTTTGGAGCGTGGGGAACAAGAATATCACAAAAATTTTTAATTTCGCATGAGTCGATTTTTCGAGGATTCTCAGCTCCCTGGACACGAAATATATTATCCTAACAAACGTTGCTCCAAATTCGCTGCAAAAGCTATATACGAGCAGTTTGGACTGTGGGGAACAAGAATATCGCAAAAATTTTTCATTTCGTGTAAGTCGATATTTCGATTATTCTCGGCTCCCTGGACACTAAATATACTCTGAACAAAAGTTGCTCCAAATTCGCTGCAAAAGCTATATAAGAGAAGTTTGGAGTAAGGTAAACAAGAATATCACAAAAATATTTCATTTGGTGTAAGTCGATATTTCGACGATTCTCGGCTCCCTGGACACTAAATATACTCTAAACAAAAGTTGTTCCAAATTCGCGGCAAAAGCTATATAAGAGCAGTTTGGAGTAAGGTAAACAAGAATATCACAAAAATATTTCATTTCGTGTAAGTTGATATTTCGACGATCCTCGGCTCCCAGGACACGAAAATACATATATCAAAAGTTGCTCCAAATTTGCTGCAAATGCTATTTACGAGCAGTTTGGAACCTGGCGAACAAGAATATCACAAAAATATTTCATTTCGTGTAAGTTGATATTTCGACGATTCTCGGCTCCCTGGACACTAAATATAATCTGAACAATAGTTGCTCCAAATTCGCTGCAAAAGCTATATACGAGCAGTTTGGAGTGTGGGGAACATGAATATCACAAAAATTTTTCATTTCGCCTAAGTCGATATTTCGCCGATTCTCAGCTCCCTGGTCACGAAATGTACATATACCAAAAGTTGCTCCAAATTCGTCTCAAATGCTATTTACGAGCAGTTTGGAGCACGGGGAACAAGAATATCATAAAAATGTTTCATTACGTGTAAGTCGATATTTCGACGATGCGCGGCTCCCTGGTCACGAAATATACATATAACACAAGTTGTTCCAAATTCGCTGCAAAAGCTATATACGAGAAGTTTGGAGTGTGTGGAACAAGAATATCGCAAAAATTTTTCATTTCGTGTAAGTCGATATTTGGATTATTCTCGGCTCCCTGGACACTAAATATACTGTGAACAAAAGTTGCACCAAATTCGCTGCAAAAGCTATATAAGAGAAATTTGGAGTAAGGTAAACAAGAATATCACAAAAATATTTCATTTCGTGTAAGTCGATATTTCGACGATTCTCAGCTCCCTGGTCACGAAATATACATATACCAAACGTTGCTCCAAATTCGCTGCAAATGCTATTTACGAGCAGTTTGGAGCGTGGGGAACAAGAATATCACAAAAATTTTTCATTTCGCGGTTTCCTGGACACGAATAATACTTATAACAAAAGTTGTTCCAAATTCGTTCACAATAATTTTTCATTTCGCGTAAGTCGATTTTTCGAGGATTCTCAGCTCCCTGGACACGAAATATATTATCCTAACAAACGTTGCTCCAAATTCATTGCAAAAGCTATATACGAAAAATTTGGAGTCTGGGGAACAAGAATATCACAAAAATATTTCATTTCGTGTAAGTTGATATTTCGAGGATTCTCAGCTCCCTGGACACGAAATATACTCTGAACAAAGGTTGCTCCAAATTCGCTGCAAAAGCTATATAAGAGAAGTTTGGAGTAAGGTAAACAAGAATATCACAAAAATATTTCATTTCGTGTAAGTTGATATTTCGACGATTCTCGGCTCACTGGACACGAAAAATACATATAACAAAGGTTGCTCCAAATTCGCTGCAAATGCTATATACGAGCAGTTTGGAGTAAGGTAAACAAGAATATCACAAAACTATTTCATTTCGTGTAAGTCGATATTTCGACGATTCTCGGCTCCCTGGACACGAAATATACATATACCAAACGTTGCTCCAAATTCGCAGCAAATGCTATATACGAGCAGTTTGGAGCGTGGGGAACAAGAATATCACAAAGATGTTTCATTTCATGTAAGTCGATTTTTCGGGGATTCTCAGCTCCCTGGACACGAAATATATTACCCTAACAAACGTTGCTCCAAATTCGCTGCAAAAGCTATATACGAGAAGTTTGGAGTGTGGGGAACAAGAATATCGCAAAAATATTTCATTTCGTGTAAGTCGATATTTCGACGATTCTCGGCTCCCTGGACACGAAATATATTACCCTAACAAACGTTGCTCCAAATTCGCTGCAAAAGCTATTACGACAAGTTTGGAGTGTGGGGAACAAGAATATCACAAAAATTTTTCATTTCGTGTAAGTCGATATTTCGACGATTCTCGGCTCCCTGGACACTAAATATACTCTGAACAAAAGTTGCTCCAAATTCGCTGCGAAAGCTATATACGAGCAGTTTGGAGTGTGGGGAACAAGAATATCACAAAAATTTTTCATTTCGCCTAAGTCGATATTTCCCCGATTCTCAGCTCCCTGGTCACGAAATATACATATACCAAAAGTTGCTCCAAATTCGTCTCAAATGCTATTTACGAGCAGTTTGGAGCGCGGGGAACAAGAATATCATAAAAATGTTTCATTACGTGTAAGTCGATATTTCGACGATGCTCGGCTCCCTGGTCACGAAATATACATATAACTAAAGTTGCTCCAAATTCGCTGCAAATGATATTTACGAGCAGTTTGGTGCGTGGGGAACAAGAATATCACAAAAATATTTCATTTCGTGTAAGTCGATATTTCGAGGATTCTCGGCTCCCTGGTAACGAAATATAAATATAACAAAAGTTGCTCCAAATACGCTGCAAATGCAATTTACGAGCAGTTTGGAGCGTGGGGAAGAAGAATATCACAAAAATTTTTCATTTCGCGTAAGTCGATTTTTCGAGGATTCTCAGCTCCCTGGACACGAACTACTTAATCCTAACAAACGTTGCGCCAAATTCGCTGCAAAAGCTATATACAAGAAGTTTGGAGTGTGGGGAACAAGAATATCACAAAAATGTTTCATTTCGTGTAAGTCGATATTTCGACGATTCTCGGCTCCCTGGACACTAAATATACTCTGAACAAAAGTTGCTCCAAATTCGCTGCAAAAGCTATATACGAGCAGTTTGGAGCGTGGGGAAGAAGAATGTCACAAAAATTTTTCATTTCGCGTAAGTCGATTTTTCGAGGATTCTCAGCTCCCTGGACACGAACTATATTATCCTAACAAACGTTGCTCCAAATTCACTGCAAAAGCTATATACGAAAAGTTTGGAGTGTGGGGAACAAGAATATCACAAAAATTTTTCATTTCGCCTAAGTAGATATTTCGCCGCTTCTCAGCTCCCTGGTCACGAAATATACATATACCAAAAGTTGCTCCAAATTCGTCTCAAATGCTATTTACGAGCAGTTTGGAGCGCGGGGAACAAGAATATCATAAAAATGTTTCATTACGTGTAAGTCGATATTTCGACGATGCTCGGCTCCCTGGTCACGAAATATACATATAACAAAAGTTGCTCCAAATTCGCTGCAAATGATATTTACGAGCAGTTTGGTACGTGGGGAACAAGAATATCACAAAAATTTTTCATTTCGCGTAATTTGATTTTTGGAAGATTCTCAGCTCCCTGGACACGAACTATATTATCCTAACAAACGTTGCTCCAAATTCGCTGCAATTAGCTATATACGACAAGTTTGGAGTGTGGGGAACAAGAATATCACAAAAATTTTACATTTCGTGTAAGTCGATATTTCGACGATTCTCGGCTCCCTGGACACTAAATATACTCTGAAAAATAGTTGCTCCAAATTCGCTGCAAAAGCTATATACGAGCAGTTTGGAGTAAGGTAAACAAGAATATCACCAAAATATTTCATTTCGTGTAAGTCGATATTTCGACGATTCTCAGCTCCCTGGTCACGAAATATACATATACCAAACGTTGCTCCAAATTCGCCTCAAATGCTATTTTCGAGCAGTTTGGAGCGCAGGGAACAAGAATATCATAAAAATGTTTCATTACGTGTAAGTCGATATTTCGACGATTCTCGGCTCCCTGGACACTAAATATACTCTGAACAAAAGTTGCTCCAAATTCGCTGCAAAAGCTATATAAGAGAAGTTTGGAGTAAGGTAAACAAGAATATCACAAAAATATTTCATTTCGTGTAAGTCGATATTTCGACGATTCTCGGCTCCCTGGACACTAAATATACTCTGAACAAAAGTTGCTCCAAATTCGCTGCAAAAGCTATATAAGAGAAGTTTGGAGTAAGGTAAACAAGAATATCACAAAAATATTTCATTTCGTGTAAGTCGATATTTCGACGATTCTCGGCTCCCTGGTAACGAAATATACATATAACAAAAGTTGCTCCAAATACGCTGCAAATGCAATTTACGAGCAGGTTGGAGCGTGGGGAACAAGAATATCACAAAAATATTTCATTTCGTGTAAGTTGATATTTCGACGATTCTCGGCTCCCTGGACACGAAAAATACATATAACAAAGGTTGCTCCAAATTCGCTGCAAATGCTATATACGAGCAGTTTGGAGTAAGGTAAACAAGAATATCACCAAAATATTTCATTTCGTGTAAGTCGATATTTCGACGATTCTCAGCTCCCTGGTCACGAAATATACATATACCAAACGTTGCTCCAAATTCGCCTCAAATGCTAGTTTCGAGCAGTTTGGAGCGCAGGGAACAAGAATATCATAAAAATGTTTCATTACGTGTAAGTCGATATTTCGATGATTCTCGGCTCCCTGGTCACGAAATATACATATAACAGAAGTTGCTCCAAATTCGCTGCAAAAGCTATATACGACAAGTTTGGAGTGTGGGGAACAAGAATATGACAAAAATATTTCATTTCGTGTAATTTGATATTTCGAGGATTCTCAGCTCCCTGGACACGAAATATATTATCCTAACAAACGTTGCTCCAAATTCGCTGCAAAAGCTATATACAAGAAGTTTGGAGTGTGGGGAACAAGAATATCACAAAAATTTTTCATTTCGTGTAAGTCGATATTTCGACGATTCTCGGCTCCCTGGACACTAAATATACTCTGAACAAAAGTTGCTCCAAATTCGCTGCAAAAGCTATATAGGAGAAGTTTGGTGTAAGGTAAACAAGAATATCACAAAAATATTTCATTTCGTGTAAGTCGATATTTCGACGATTCTCGGCTCCCTGGACACTAAATATACTCTGAACAAAAGTTGCTCCAAATTCGCTGCAAAAGCTATATAAGAGAAGTTTGGAGTAAGGTAAACAAGAATATCACAAAAATATTTCATTTCGTGTAAGTCGATATTTCGACGATTCTCGGCTCCCTGGTAACGAAATATACATATAACAAAAGTTGCTCCAAATACGCTGCAAATGCAATTTACGAGCAGCTTGGAGCGTGGGGAACAAGAATATCACAAAAATATTTCATTTCGTGTAAGTTGATATTTCGACGATTCTCGGCTCCCTGGACACGAAAAATACATATAACAAAGGTTGCTCCAAATTCGCTGCAAATGCTATATACGAGAAGTTTGGAGTGTGGGGAACAGGAATATCGCAAAAATATTTCATTTCGTGTAAGTCGAAATTTCGACGATTCTCAGCTCCCTGGTCACGAAATATACATTTACCAAACGTTGCTCCAAATTCGCCTCAAATGCTATTTTCGAGCAGTTTGGAGCGCAGGAAACAAGAATATCATAAAAATGTTTCATTACGTGTAAGTCGATATTTCGACGATTCTCGGCTCCCTGGTCACGAAATATACATATAACAAAAGTTGCTCCAAATTCGCTGCAAATGCTATTTACGAGCAGTTTGGAGCGTGGGGAACAAGAATATCACAAAAATTTTTCATTTCGCGTAATTTGATTTTTCGAAGATTCTCAGCTCCCTGGACACGAACTATATTATCCTAACAAACGTTGCTCCAAATTCGCTGCAAAAGCTATATACGACAAGTTTGGAGTGTGGGGAGCAAGAATATCACAAAAATTTTTCATTTCGTGTATGTCGATATTTCGACGATTCTCGGCTCCCTGGACACTAAATATACTCTGAACAATAGTTGCTCCAAATTCGCTGCAAAAGCTATATACGAGCAGTTTGGAGTAAGGTAAACAAGAATATCACCAAAATATTTCATTTCGTGTAAGTCGATATTTCGACGATTCTCAGCTCCCTGGTCACGAAATATACATATACCAAACGTTGCTCCAAATTCGCCTCAAATGCTATTTTCGAGTAGTTTGGAGCGCAGGGAACAAGAATATCATAAAAATGTTTCATTACGTGTAAGTCGATATTTCGACGATTCTCGGCTCCCTGGTCACGAAATATACATATAACAGAAGTTGCTCCAAATTCGCTGCAAAAGCTATATACGACAAGTTTGGAGTGTGGGGAACAAGAATATGACAAAAATATTTCATTTCGTGTAAGTTGATATTTCGAGGATTCTCAGCTCCCTGGACACGAAATATATTATCCTAACAAACGTTGCTCCAAATTCGCTGCAAAAGCTATATACAAGAAGTTTGGAGTGTGGGGAACAAGAATATCACAAAAATTTTTCATTTCGTGTAAGTCGATATTTCGACGATTCTCGGCTCCCTGGACACTAAATATACTCTGAACAAAAGTTGCTCCAAATTCGCTGCAAAAGCTATATAAGAGAAGTTTGGAGTACGGTAAACAAGAATATCACAAAAATATTTCATTTCGTGTAAGTCGATATTTCGACGATTCTCGGCTCCCTGGACACTAAATATACTCTGAACAAAAGTTGCTCCAAATTCTCTGCAAAAGCTATATAAGAGAAGTTTAGAGTAAGGTAAACAAGAATATCACAAAAATATTTCATTTCGTGTAAGTCGATATTTCGACGATTCTCGGCTCCCTGGTAACGAAATATACATATAACAAAAGTTGCTCCAAATACGCTGCAAATGCAATTTACGAGCAGGTTGGAGCGTGGGGAACAAGAATATCACAAAAATATTTCATTGCGTGTAAGTTGATATTTCGACGATTCTCGGCTCCCTGGACACGAAAAATACATATAATAAAAGTTGCTCCAAATTCGCTGCAAATGCTATATACGAGCAGTTTGGAGTAAGGTAAACAAGAATATCACAAAAATATTTCATTTCGTGTAAGTCGATATTTCGACGATTCTCAGCTCCCTGGTCACGAAATATACATATACCAAACGTTGCTCCAAATTCGCAGCAAATGCTATATACGAGCAGTTTGGAGCGTGGGGAACAAGAATATCACAAAGATGTTTCATTTCATGTAAGTCGATTTTTCTAGGATTCTCAGCTCCCTGGACACGAAATATATTACCCTAACAAACGTTGCTCCAAATTCGCTGCAAAAGCTATATACGAGAAGTTTGGAGTGTGGGGTACAAGAATATGGCAAAAATGTTTCATTTCGTGTAAGTCGATATTTCGACGATTCTCGGCTCCCTGGACACGAAATATATTACCCTAACAAACGTTGCTCCAAATTCACTGCAAAAGCTATTACGACAAGTTTGGAGTGTGGGGAACAAGAATATCACAAAAATTTTTCAATTCGCCTAAGTAGATATTTCGCCGATTCTCAGCTCCCTGGTCACGAAATATACATATACCAAAAGTTGCTCCAAATTCGTCTCAAATGCTATTTACGAGCAGTTTGAAGCGCGGGGAACAAGAATATCATAAAAATGTTTCATTACGTGTAAGTCGATATTTTGACGATGCTCGGCTCCCTGGTCACGAAATATACATATAACAAAAGTTGCTCCAAATTCGCTGCAAATGATATTTACGAGCAGTTTGGTACGTGGGGAACAAGAATATCAGAAAAATATTTCATTTCGTGTAAGTTGATATTTCGACGATTCTCGGCTCCCTGGACACGAAAAATACATATAACAAAAGTTGTGCCAAATTCGCTGCAAAAGCTATATAAGAGCAGTTTGGAGTAAGGTAAACAAGAATATCACAAAAATTTTTCATTTCGCGTAAGTTCGATTTTTCGAGGATTTTCAGCTCCCTGGACACGAAATATATTATCCTAACAAACGTTGCTCCAAATTCGCTGCAAAAGCTATATACGAGAAGTTTGGAGTGTGGGGAACAAGAATATCGCAAAAATATTTCATTTCGTGTAAGTCGATATTTCGACGATTCTCAGCTCCCTGGTCACGAAATATACATATACCAAACGTTGCTCCAAATTCGCTGCAATAGCTATATACGACAAGTTTGGAGTGTGGGGAACAAGAATATCACAAAAATTTTTCATTTCGTGTAATTCGATATTTCGACGATTCTCGGCTCCCTTGACACTAAATATACTCTGAACAATTGTTGCTCCAAATTCGCTGCAAAAGCTATATACGAGCAGTTTGGAGTAAGGTAAACAAGAATATCACCAAAATATTTCATTTCGTGTAAGTTGATATTTCGACGATTCTCAGCTCCCTGGTCACGAAATATACATATACCAAACGTTGCTCCAAATTCGCCTCAAATGCTATTTTCGAGCAGTTTGGAGCGCAGGGAACAAGAATATCATAAAAATGTTTCATTACGTGTAAGTCGATATTTCGACGCTTCACGGCTCCCTGGTCACGAAATATACATATAACAGAAGTTGCTCCAAATTCGCTGCAAAGCTATATACGACAAGTTTGGAGTGTGGGGAACAAGAATATGACAAAAATATTTCATTTCGTGTAAGTTGATATTTCGAGGATTCTCAGCTCCCTGGACACGAAATATATTATCCTAACAAACGTTGCTCCAAATTCGCTGCAAAAGCTATATACAAGAAGTTTGGAGTGTGGGGAACAAGAATATCACAAAAATTTTTCATTTCGTGTAAGTCGATATTTCGACGATTCTCGGCTCCCTGGACACTAAATATACTCTGAACAAAAGTTGCTCCAAATTCGCTGCAAAAGCTATATAAGAGAAGTTTGGAGTAAGGTAAACAAGAATATCACAAAAATATTTCATTTCGTGTAAGTCGATATTTCGACGATTCTCGGCTCCCTGGACACTAAATATACTCTGAACAAAAGTTGCTCCAATTTCGCTGCAAAAGCTATATAAGAGAAGTTTGGAGTAAGGTAAACAAGAATATCACAAAAATATTTCATTTCGTGTAAGTCGATATTTCGACGATTCTCGGCTCCCTGGTAACGAAATATACATATAACAAAAGTTGCTCCAAATACGCTGCAAATGCAATTTACGAGCAGGTTGGAGCGTGGGGAACAAGAATATCACAAAAATATTTCATTTCGTGTAAGTTGATATTTCGACGATTCTCGGCTCCCTGGACACGAAAAATACATATAACAAAGGTTGCTCCAAATTCGCTGCAAATGCTATATACGAGAAGTTTGGAGTGTGGGGAACAGGAATATCGCAAAAATATTTCATTTCGTGTAAGTCGAAATTTCGACGATTCTCAGCTCCCTGGTCACGAAATATACATTTACCAAACGTTGCTCCAAATTCGCCTCAAATGCTATTTTCGAGCAGTTTTGAGCGCAGGAAACAAGAATATCATAAAAATGTTTCATTACGTGTAAGTCGATATTTCGACGATTCTCGGCTCCCTGGTCACGAAATATACATATAACAAAAGTTGCTCCAAATTCGCTGCAAATGGTATTTACGAGCAGTTTGGAGCGTGGGGAACAAGAATATCACAAAAATATTTCATTTCGTGTAAGTTGATATTTCGACAATTCTTGGCTCCCTGGTCACGAAATATACATATAACAAAAGTTGCTCCAAATTCGCTGCAAATGCTATTTACGCGCAGTTTGGAGCGTGGGGAACAAGAATATCACAAAAATTTTTCATTTCGCCTAATTTGATTTTTCGAAGATTCTCAGCTCCCTGGACACGAAATATATTATCCTAACAAACGTTGCTCAAATTCGCTGCAAAAGCTATATACGACAAGTTTGGAGTGTGGGGAACAAGAATATCACAAAAATTTTTCATTTCGTGTATGTCGATATTTCGACGATTCTCGGCTCCCTGGACACTAAATATACTCTGAACAATAGTTGCTCCAAATTCGCTGCAAAAGCTATATACGAGCAGTTTGGAGTAAGGTAAACAAGAATATCACCAAAATATTTCATTTCGTGTAAGTCGATATTTCGACGATTCTCAGCTCCCTGGTCACGAAATATACATATACCAAACGTTGCTCTAAATTCGCAGCAAATGCTATATACGAGCAGTTTGGAGCGTGGGGAACAAGAATATCACAAAGATGTTTCATTTCATGTAAGTCGATTTTTCTAGGATTCTCAGCTCCCTGGACACGAAATATATTACCCTAACAAACGTTGCTCCAAATTCGCTGCAAAAGCTATATACGAGAAGTTTGGAGTGTGGGGAACGAGAATATGGCAAAAATGTTTCATTTCGTGTAAGTCGATATTTCGACGATTCTCGGCTCCCTGGACACTAAATATATTACCCTAACAAACGTTGCTCCAAATTCACTGCAAAAGCTATTACGACAAGTTTGGAGTGTGGGGAACAAGAATATCACAAAAATTTTTCAATTCGCCTAAGTAGATATTTCGCCGATTCTCAGCTCCCTGGTCACGAAATATACATATACCAAAAGTTGCTCCAAATTCGTCTCAAATGCTATTTACGAGCAGTTTGAAGCGCGGGGAACAAGAATATCATAAAAATGTTTCATTACGTGTAAGTCGATATTTCGACGATGCTCGGCTCCCTGGTCACGAAATATACATATAACAAAAGTTGCTCCAAATTCGCTGCAAATGATATTTACGAGCAGTTTGGTACGTGGGGAACAAGAATATCAGAAAAATATTTCATTTCGTGTAAGTTGATATTTCGACGATTCTCGGCTCCCTGGACACGAAAAATACATATAACAAAAGTTGTGCCAAATTCGCTGCAAAAGCTATATAAGAGCAGTTTGGAGTAAGGTAAACAAGAATATCACAAAAATTTTTCATTTCGCGTAAGTCGATTTTTGGAGGACTCTCAGCTCCCTGGACACGAAATATATTATCCTAACAAACGTTGCTCCAAATTCGCTGCAAAAGCTATATACGAGAAGTTTGGAGTGTGGGGAACAAGAATATCGCAAAAATATTTCATTTCGTGTAAGTCGATATTTCGACGATTCTCAGCTCCCTGGTCACGAAATATACATATACCAAACGTTGCTCCAAATTCGCCTCAAATGCTATTTTCGAGCAGTTTGGAGCGCAGGGAACAAGAATATCATAAAAATGTTTCATTACATGTAAGTCGATATTTCGACGATTCTCGGCTCCCTGGTCACGAAATATACATATAACAAAAGTTGCTCCAAATTCGCTGCAAATGCTATTTACGAGCAGTTTGGAGCGTGGGGAACAAGAATATCACAAACATTTTTCATTTCGCGTAATTTGATTTTTCGAAGATTCTCAGCTCCCTGGACACGAACTATATTATCCTAACAAACGTTGCTCCAAATTCGCTGCAATAGCTATATACGACAAGTTTGGAGTGTGGGGAACAAGAATATCACAAAAATTTTTCATTTCATGTAAGTCGATATTTCGACGATTCTCGGCTCCCTGGACACTAAATATGCTCTGAACAATAGTTGCTCCAAATTCGCTGCAAAAGCTATATACGAGCAGTTTGGAGTAACGTAAACAAGAATATCACCAAAATATTTCATTTCGTGTAAGTCGATATATCGACGATTCTCAGCTCCCTGGTCACGAAATATACATATACCAAACGTTGCTCCAAATTCGCCTCAAATGCTATTTTCGAGCAGTTTGGAGCGCAGGGAACAAGAATATTATAAAAATGTTTCATTACGTGTAAGTCGATATTTCGACGATCCTCGGCTCCCTGGTCACGAAATATACATGTAACAGAAGTTGCTCCAAATTCGCTGCAAAAGCTATATACGACAAGTTTGGAGTGTGGGGAACAAGAATATGACAAAAATATTTCATTTCGTGTAAGTTGATATTTCGAGGATTCTCAGCTCCCTGGACACGAAATATATTATACTAACAAACGTTGCTCCAAATTCGCTGCAAAAGCTATATAAGAGAAGTTTGGAGTAAGGTAAACAAGAATATCACGAAAATATTTCATTTCGTGTAAGTTGATATTTCGACGATTCTCGGCTCCCTGGACACGAAAAATACATATAACAAAGGTTGCTCCAAATTCGCTGCAAATGCTATATACGAGCATTTTGGAGTAAGGTAAACAAGAATATCACAAAAATCATTCATTTCGTGTAAGTCGATATTTCGACGATTCTCAGCTCCCTGTTCACGAAATATACATATACCAAACGTTGCTCCAAATTCGCAGCAAATGCTATATACGAGCAGTTTGGAGCGTGGGGAACAAGAATATCACAAAGATGTTTCATTTCATGTAAGTCGATTTTTCTAGGATTCTCAGCTCCCTGCACACGAAATATATTACCCTAACAAACGTTGCTCCAAATTCGCTGCAAAAGCTATATACGAGAAGTTTGGAGTGTGCGGAACAAGAATATGGCAAAAATGTTTCATTTCGTGTAAGTCGATATTTCGACGATTCTCGGCTCCCTGGACACGAAATATATTACCCTAACAAACGTTGCTCCAAATTCGCTGCAAAAGATATTACGACAAGTTTGGAATGTGGGGAACAAGAATATCACAAAAATTTTTCATTTCGCCTAAGTAGATATTTCGCCGATTCTCAGCTCCCTGGTCACGAAATATACATATACCAAAAGTTGCTCCAAATTCGTCTCAAATGCTATTTACGAGCAGTTTGAAGCGCGGGGAACAGGAATATCATAAAAATGTTTCATTACGTGTAAGTCGATATTTCGACGATGCTCGGCTCCCTGGTCACGAAATATACATATAACAAAAGTTGCTCCAAATTCGCTGCAAATGATATTTACGAGCAGTTTGGTACGTGGGGAACAAGAATATCAGAAAAATATTTCATTTCGTGTAAGTTGATATTTCGACGATTCTCGGCTCCCTGGACACGAAAAATTTATATAACAAAAGTTGTTCCAAATTCGCTGCAAAAGCTATATAAGAGCAGTTTGGAGTAAGGTAAACAAGAATATCACAAAAATTTTTCATTTCGCGTAAGTCGATTTTTCGAGGATTCTCAGCTCCCTGGACACGAATTATATTATCCTAACAAACGTTGCTCCAAATTCGCTGCAAAAGCTATATACGAGAAGTTTGGAGTGTGGGGAACAAGAATATCGCAAAAATATTTCATTTCGTGTAAGTCGATATTTCGACGATTCTCAGCTCCCTGGTCACGAAATATACATATACCAAACGTTGCTCCAAATTCGCTGCAAAAGCTATATAAGAGAAGTTTGGAGTAAGGTAAACAAGAATATCACAAAAATATTTCATTTCGTGTAAGTCGATATTTCGACGATTCTCAGCTCCCTGGTCACGAAATATACATATACCAAACGTTGCTCCAAATTCGCCTCAAATGCTATTTTCGAGCAGTTTGGAGCGCAGGGAACAAGAATATCATAAAAATGTTTCATTACGTGTAAGTCGATATTTCGACGATTCTCGGCTCCCTGGTCACGAAATATACATATAACAAAAGTTGCTCCAAATTCGCTGCAAATGCTATTTACGAGCAGTTTGGAGCGTGGGGAACAAGAATATCACAAGAATATTTCATTTCTTGTAAGTTGATATTTCGACGATTCTTGGCTCCCTGGTCACGAAATATACATATAACAAAAGTTGCTCCAAATTCGCTGCAAATGCTATATACAAGAAGTTTGGAGTGTGGGGAACAAGAATATCACAAAAATTTTTCATTTCGTGTAAGTCGATATTTCGACGATTCTCTGCTCCCTGGACACTAAATATACTCTGAACAATTGTTGCTCCAAATTCGCTGCAAAAGCTATATACGAGCAGTTTGGAGTAAGGTAAACAAGAATATCACCAAAATATTTCATTTCGTGTAAGTTGATATTTCGACGATTCTCAGCTCCCTGGTCACGAAATATACATATACCAAACGTTGCTCCAAATTCGCCTCAAATGCTATTTTCGAGCAGTTTGGAGCGCAGGGAACAAGAATATCATAAAAATGTTTCATTACGTGTAAGTCGATATTTCGACGCTTCACGGCTCCCTGGTCACGAAATATACATATAACAGAAGTTGCTCCAAATTCGCTGCAAAGCTATATACGACAAGTTTGGAGTGTGGGGAACAAGAATATGACAAAAATATTTCATTTCGTGTAAGTTGATATTTCGAGGATTCTCAGCTCCCTGGACACGAAATATATTATCCTAACAAACGTTGCTCCAAATTCGCTGCAAAAGCTATATACAAGAAGTTTGGAGTGTGGGGAACAAGAATATCACAAAAATTTTTCATTTCGTGTAAGTCGATATTTCGACGATTCTCGGCTCCCTGGACACTAAATATACTCTGAACAAAAGTTGCTCCAAATTCGCTGCAAAAGCTATATAAGAGAAGTTTGGAGTAAGGTAAACAAGAATATCACAAAAATATTTCATTTCGTGTAAGTCGATATTTCGACGATTCTCGGCTCCCTGGACACTAAATATACTCTGAACAAAAGTTGCTCCAATTTCGCTGCAAAAGCTATATAAGAGAAGTTTGGAGTAAGGTAAACAAGAATATCACAAAAATATTTCATTTCGTGTAAGTCGATATTTCGACGATTCTCGGCTCCCTGGTAACGAAATATACATATAACAAAAGTTGCTCCAAATACGCTGCAAATGCAATTTACGAGCAGGTTGGAGCGTGGGGAACAAGAATATCACAAAAATATTTCATTTCGTGTAAGTTGATATTTCGACGATTCTCGGCTCCCTGGACACGAAAAATACATATAACAAAGGTTGCTCCAAATTCGCTGCAAATGCTATATACGAGAAGTTTGGAGTGTGGGGAACAGGAATATCGCAAAAATATTTCATTTCGTGTAAGTCGAAATTTCGACGATTCTCAGCTCCCTGGTCACGAAATATACATTTACCAAACGTTGCTCCAAATTCGCCTCAAATGCTATTTTCGAGCAGTTTTGAGCGCAGGAAACAAGAATATCATAAAAATGTTTCATTACGTGTAAGTCGATATTTCGACGATTCTCGGCTCCCTGGTCACGAAATATACATATAACAAAAGTTGCTCCAAATTCGCTGCAAATGGTATTTACGAGCAGTTTGGAGCGTGGGGAACAAGAATATCACAAAAATATTTCATTTCGTGTAAGTTGATATTTCGACAATTCTTGGCTCCCTGGTCACGAAATATACATATAACAAAAGTTGCTCCAAATTCGCTGCAAATGCTATTTACGCGCAGTTTGGAGCGTGGGGAACAAGAATATCACAAAAATTTTTCATTTCGCCTAATTTGATTTTTCGAAGATTCTCAGCTCCCTGGACACGAAATATATTATCCTAACAAACGTTGCTCAAATTCGCTGCAAAAGCTATATACGACAAGTTTGGAGTGTGGGGAACAAGAATATCACAAAAATTTTTCATTTCGTGTATGTCGATATTTCGACGATTCTCGGCTCCCTGGACACTAAATATACTCTGAACAATAGTTGCTCCAAATTCGCTGCAAAAGCTATATACGAGCAGTTTGGAGTAAGGTAAACAAGAATATCACCAAAATATTTCATTTCGTGTAAGTCGATATTTCGACGATTCTCAGCTCCCTGGTCACGAAATATACATATACCAAACGTTGCTCTAAATTCGCAGCAAATGCTATATACGAGCAGTTTGGAGCGTGGGGAACAAGAATATCACAAAGATGTTTCATTTCATGTAAGTCGATTTTTCTAGGATTCTCAGCTCCCTGGACACGAAATATATTACCCTAACAAACGTTGCTCCAAATTCGCTGCAAAAGCTATATACGAGAAGTTTGGAGTGTGGGGAACGAGAATATGGCAAAAATGTTTCATTTCGTGTAAGTCGATATTTCGACGATTCTCGGCTCCCTGGACACTAAATATATTACCCTAACAAACGTTGCTCCAAATTCACTGCAAAAGCTATTACGACAAGTTTGGAGTGTGGGGAACAAGAATATCACAAAAATTTTTCAATTCGCCTAAGTAGATATTTCGCCGATTCTCAGCTCCCTGGTCACGAAATATACATATACCAAAAGTTGCTCCAAATTCGTCTCAAATGCTATTTACGAGCAGTTTGAAGCGCGGGGAACAAGAATATCATAAAAATGTTTCATTACGTGTAAGTCGATATTTCGACGATGCTCGGCTCCCTGGTCACGAAATATACATATAACAAAAGTTGCTCCAAATTCGCTGCAAATGATATTTACGAGCAGTTTGGTACGTGGGGAACAAGAATATCAGAAAAATATTTCATTTCGTGTAAGTTGATATTTCGACGATTCTCGGCTCCCTGGACACGAAAAATACATATAACAAAAGTTGTGCCAAATTCGCTGCAAAAGCTATATAAGAGCAGTTTGGAGTAAGGTAAACAAGAATATCACAAAAATTTTTCATTTCGCGTAAGTCGATTTTTGGAGGACTCTCAGCTCCCTGGACACGAAATATATTATCCTAACAAACGTTGCTCCAAATTCGCTGCAAAAGCTATATACGAGAAGTTTGGAGTGTGGGGAACAAGAATATCGCAAAAATATTTCATTTCGTGTAAGTCGATATTTCGACGATTCTCAGCTCCCTGGTCACGAAATATACATATACCAAACGTTGCTCCAAATTCGCCTCAAATGCTATTTTCGAGCAGTTTGGAGCGCAGGGAACAAGAATATCATAAAAATGTTTCATTACATGTAAGTCGATATTTCGACGATTCTCGGCTCCCTGGTCACGAAATATACATATAACAAAAGTTGCTCCAAATTCGCTGCAAATGCTATTTACGAGCAGTTTGGAGCGTGGGGAACAAGAATATCACAAACATTTTTCATTTCGCGTAATTTGATTTTTCGAAGATTCTCAGCTCCCTGGACACGAACTATATTATCCTAACAAACGTTGCTCCAAATTCGCTGCAATAGCTATATACGACAAGTTTGGAGTGTGGGGAACAAGAATATCACAAAAATTTTTCATTTCATGTAAGTCGATATTTCGACGATTCTCGGCTCCCTGGACACTAAATATGCTCTGAACAATAGTTGCTCCAAATTCGCTGCAAAAGCTATATACGAGCAGTTTGGAGTAACGTAAACAAGAATATCACCAAAATATTTCATTTCGTGTAAGTCGATATATCGACGATTCTCAGCTCCCTGGTCACGAAATATACATATACCAAACGTTGCTCCAAATTCGCCTCAAATGCTATTTTCGAGCAGTTTGGAGCGCAGGGAACAAGAATATTATAAAAATGTTTCATTACGTGTAAGTCGATATTTCGACGATCCTCGGCTCCCTGGTCACGAAATATACATGTAACAGAAGTTGCTCCAAATTCGCTGCAAAAGCTATATACGACAAGTTTGGAGTGTGGGGAACAAGAATATGACAAAAATATTTCATTTCGTGTAAGTTGATATTTCGAGGATTCTCAGCTCCCTGGACACGAAATATATTATACTAACAAACGTTGCTCCAAATTCGCTGCAAAAGCTATATAAGAGAAGTTTGGAGTAAGGTAAACAAGAATATCACGAAAATATTTCATTTCGTGTAAGTTGATATTTCGACGATTCTCGGCTCCCTGGACACGAAAAATACATATAACAAAGGTTGCTCCAAATTCGCTGCAAATGCTATATACGAGCATTTTGGAGTAAGGTAAACAAGAATATCACAAAAATCATTCATTTCGTGTAAGTCGATATTTCGACGATTCTCAGCTCCCTGTTCACGAAATATACATATACCAAACGTTGCTCCAAATTCGCAGCAAATGCTATATACGAGCAGTTTGGAGCGTGGGGAACAAGAATATCACAAAGATGTTTCATTTCATGTAAGTCGATTTTTCTAGGATTCTCAGCTCCCTGCACACGAAATATATTACCCTAACAAACGTTGCTCCAAATTCGCTGCAAAAGCTATATACGAGAAGTTTGGAGTGTGCGGAACAAGAATATGGCAAAAATGTTTCATTTCGTGTAAGTCGATATTTCGACGATTCTCGGCTCCCTGGACACGAAATATATTACCCTAACAAACGTTGCTCCAAATTCGCTGCAAAAGATATTACGACAAGTTTGGAATGTGGGGAACAAGAATATCACAAAAATTTTTCATTTCGCCTAAGTAGATATTTCGCCGATTCTCAGCTCCCTGGTCACGAAATATACATATACCAAAAGTTGCTCCAAATTCGTCTCAAATGCTATTTACGAGCAGTTTGAAGCGCGGGGAACAGGAATATCATAAAAATGTTTCATTACGTGTAAGTCGATATTTCGACGATGCTCGGCTCCCTGGTCACGAAATATACATATAACAAAAGTTGCTCCAAATTCGCTGCAAATGATATTTACGAGCAGTTTGGTACGTGGGGAACAAGAATATCAGAAAAATATTTCATTTCGTGTAAGTTGATATTTCGACGATTCTCGGCTCCCTGGACACGAAAAATTTATATAACAAAAGTTGTTCCAAATTCGCTGCAAAAGCTATATAAGAGCAGTTTGGAGTAAGGTAAACAAGAATATCACAAAAATTTTTCATTTCGCGTAAGTCGATTTTTCGAGGATTCTCAGCTCCCTGGACACGAATTATATTATCCTAACAAACGTTGCTCCAAATTCGCTGCAAAAGCTATATACGAGAAGTTTGGAGTGTGGGGAACAAGAATATCGCAAAAATATTTCATTTCGTGTAAGTCGATATTTCGACGATTCTCAGCTCCCTGGTCACGAAATATACATATACCAAACGTTGCTCCAAATTCGCTGCAAAAGCTATATAAGAGAAGTTTGGAGTAAGGTAAACAAGAATATCACAAAAATATTTCATTTCGTGTAAGTCGATATTTCGACGATTCTCAGCTCCCTGGTCACGAAATATACATATACCAAACGTTGCTCCAAATTCGCCTCAAATGCTATTTTCGAGCAGTTTGGAGCGCAGGGAACAAGAATATCATAAAAATGTTTCATTACGTGTAAGTCGATATTTCGACGATTCTCGGCTCCCTGGTCACGAAATATACATATAACAAAAGTTGCTCCAAATTCGCTGCAAATGCTATTTACGAGCAGTTTGGAGCGTGGGGAACAAGAATATCACAAGAATATTTCATTTCTTGTAAGTTGATATTTCGACGATTCTTGGCTCCCTGGTCACGAAATATACATATAACAAAAGTTGCTCCAAATTCGCTGCAAATGCTATATACAAGAAGTTTGGAGTGTGGGGAACAAGAATATCACAAAAATTTTTCATTTCGTGTAAGTCGATATTTCGACGATTCTCTGCTCCCTGGACACTAAATATACTCTGAACAAAAGTTGCTCCAAATTCGCTGCAAAAGCTATATAAGAGAAGTTTGGAGTAAGGTAAACAAGAATATCACAAAAATATTTCATTTCGTGTAAGTCGATATTTCGACGATTCTCGGCTCCCTGGACACTAAATATACTCTGAACAAAAGTTGCTCCAAATTCGCTGCAAAAGCTATATAAGAGAAGTTTGGAGTAAGGTAAACAAGAATATCACAAAAATATTTCATTTCGTGTAAGTTGATATTTCGACGATTCTCGGCTCCCTGGACACGAAAAATACATATAACAAAGGTTGCTCCAAATTCGCTGCAAATGCTATATACGAGCAGTTTGGAGTAAGGTAAACAAGAATATCACAAAAATCATTCATTTCGTGTAAGTCGATATTTCGACGATTCTCAGCTCCCTGGTCACGAAATATACATATACCAAACGTTGCTCCAAATTCGCAGCAAATGCTATATACGAGCAGTTTGGAGCGTGGGGAACAAGAATATCACAAAGATGTTTCATTTCATGTAAGTCGATTTTTCTAGGATTCTCAGCTCCCTGGACACGATATATATTACCCTCACAAACGTTGCTCCAAATTCGCTGCAAAAGCTATATACGAGAAGTTTGGAGTGTGGGGAACAAGAATATCCCAAAAATATTTCATTTCGTGTAAGTCGATATTTCGACGATTCTCGGCTCCCTGGACACGAAATATATTACCCTAACAAACGTTGCTCCAAATTCGCTGCAAAAGCTATTACAAGTTTGGAGTGTGGGGAACAAGAATATCACAAAAATTTTTCATCTCGCCTAAGTAGATATTTCGCCGATTCTCAGCTCCCTGGTCACGAAATATACATATACCAAAAGTTGCTCCAAATTCGTCTCAAATGCTATTTACGAGCAGTTTGGAGCGCGGGGAACAAGAATATCATAAAAATGTTTCATTACGTGTAAGTCGATATTTCGACGATGCTCGGCTCCCTGGTCACGAAATATACATATAACAAAAGTTGCTTCAAATTCGCTGCAAATGATATTTACGAGCAGTTTGGTACGTGGGGAACAAGAATATCACAAAAATATTTCATTTCGTGTAAGTTGATATTTCGACGATTCTCGGCTCCCTGGACATGAAAAATACATATAACAAAAGTTGTTCCAAATTCGCTGCAAAAGCTATATAAGAGCAGTTTGGAGTAAGGTAAACAAGAATATCACAAAAATTTTTCATTTCGCGTAAGTCCATTTTTCGAGGATTCTCAGCTCCCTGGACACGAAATATATTATCCTAACAAACGTTGCTCCAAATTCACTGCAAAAGCTATATACGAGAAGTTTGGAGTGTGGGGAACAAGAATATCGCAAAAATTTTACATTTCGTGTAAGTCGATATTTCGATTATTCTCGGCTCCCTGGACACTAAATATACTCTGAACAAAAGTTGCTCCAAATTCGCTGCAAAAGCTATATAAGAGAAGTTTGGAGAAAGGTAAACAAGAATATCACAAAAATATTTCATTTCGTGTAAGTCGATATTTCGACGATTCTCAGCTCCCTGGTCACGAAATATACATATACCAAACGTTGTTCCAAATTCGCCTCAAATGCTATTTTTGAGCAGTTTGGAGCGTGGGGAACAAGAATATCACAAAAATTTTTCATTTCGCGTAATTTGATTTTTCGAAGATTCTCAGCTCCCTGGACATGAACAATATTATCCTAACAAACGTTGCTCCAAATTCGCTGCAAAAGCTGTATACGACAATTTTGGAGTGTGGGGAACAAGAATATCACAAAAATATTTCATTTCGTGTAAGTCGATATTTCGACGATTCTCGACTCCCTGGACACTAAATATACTCTGAACAATAGTTGCTCCAAATTCGCTGCAAAAGCTATATACGAGCAGTTTGGAGTAAGGTAAACAAGAATATCACAAAAATTTTTCATTTCGCCTAAGTCGATATTTCGCCGATTCTCAGCTCCCTGGTCACGAAATATACATATACCAAAAGTTGCTCCAAATTCGTCTCAAATGATATTTTCGAGCAGTTTGGAGCCCGGGGAACAAGAGTATCATAAAAATGTTTCATTACGTGTAAGTCGATATTTGGACGATGCTCGGCTCCCTGGTCACGAAATATACATATAACAAAAGTTGTTCTAAATTCGCTGCAAAAGCTATATAAGAGCAGTTTGGAGTAAGGTAAACAAGAAATTCACAAAAATATTTCATTTCGTGTAAGTCGATATTTCGACGATTCTCGACTCCCTGGTAACGAAATATACATATAACAAAGGTTGCTCCAAATTCGCTGCTAATGCTATTTACGAGCAGTTTGGAGATAGGGGAAGAAGAATATCACAAAAATTTTTCATTTCGCGTAAGTCGATTTTTGGAGGATTCTCAGCTACCTGGACATGAACTACATTATCCTAACAAACGTAGCTCCAAATTCACTGTAAAAGCTATAATGAAAAGTTTGGAGTGTGGGAACAAGAATATCACAAAAATATTTCATTTCGTGTAAGTTGATATTTCGAGGATTCTCAGCTCCCTGGACACGAAATATATTATCCTAACAAACGTTGCTCCAAATTCGCTGCAAAAGCTATATACAAGAAGTTTGGAGTGTGGGGAACAAGAATATCACAAAAATTTTTCATTTCATGTAAGTCGATTTTTCTAGGATTCTCAGCTCCCTGGACACGAAATATATTACCCTAACAAACGTTGCTCCAAATTCGCTGCAAAAGCTATTACAAGTTTGGAGTGTGGGGAACAAGAATATCACAAAAATTTTTCATTTCGCCTAAGTAGATATTTCGCCGATTCTCAGCTCCCTGGTCACGAAATATACATATACCAAAAGTTGCTCCAAATTCGTCTCAAATGCTATTTACGAGCAGTTTGGAGCGCGGGGAACAAGAATATCATAAAAATGTTTCATTACGTGTAAGTCGATATTTCGACGATGCTCGGCTCCCTGGTCACGAAATATACATATAACAAAAGTTGCTTCAAATTCGCTGCAAATGATATTTACGAGCAGTTTGGTACGTGGGGAGCAAGAATATCACAAAATTATTTCATTCCGTGTAAGTTGATATTTCGACGATTCTCGGCTCCCTGGACACGAAAAATACATATAACAAAAGTTGTTCCAAATTCGCTGCAAAAGCTATATAAGAGCAGTTTGGAGTAAGGTAAACAAGAATATCACAAAAATTTTTCATTTCGCGTAAGTCGATTTTTCGAGGATTCTCAGCTCCCTGGACACGAAATATATTATCCTAACAAACGTTGCTACAAATTCACTGCAAAAGCTATATACGAGAAGTTTGGAGTGTGGGGAACAAGAATATCGCAAAAATTTTACATTTCGTGTAAGTCGATATTTCGATTATTCTCGGCTCCCTGGACACTAAATATACTCTGAACAAAAGTTGCTCCAAATTCGCTGCAAAAGCTATATAAGAGAAGTTTGGAGAAAGGTAAACAAGAATATCACAAAAATATTTCATTTCGTGTAAGTCGATATTTCGACGATTCTCAGCTCCCTGGTCACGAAATATACATATACCAAAAGTTGCTCCAAATTCGTCTCAAATGCTATTTACGAGCAGTTTGGAGCCCGGGGAACAAGAGTATCATAAAAATGTTTCATTACGTGTAAGTCGATATTTGGACGATGCTCGGCTCCCTGGTCACGAAATATACATATAACAAAAGTTGTTCTAAATTCGCTGCAAAAGCTATATAAGAGCAGTTTGGAGTAAGGTAAACAAGAATATCACAAAAATATTTCATTTCGTGTAAGTCGATATTTCGACGATTCTCGGCTCCCTGGTAACGAAATATACATATAACATAAGTTGCTCCAAATTCGCTGCTAATGCTATTTACGAGCAGTTTGGAGCGCGGGGAACAAGAATATCACAAACATATTTCATTTCGTGTAAGTTGATTTTTCGACAATTCTCGGCTCCCTGGACACCAAAAATACATATAACAAAAGTTCCAAATTCGCTGCAAATGCTATATACGAGCAGTTTGGAGCTAGGGGAAGAAGAATATCACAAAAATTTTTCATTTCGCGTAAGTCGATTTTTGGAGGATTCTCAGCTCCCTGGACACGAACTACATTATCCTAACAAACGTAGATCCAAATTCATTGTAAAACTATAATGAAAAGTTTGGAGTGTGGGGAACAAGAATATCACAAAAATATTTCATTTCGTGTAAGTTGATATTTCGAGGATTCTCAGCTCCCTGGACACGAAATATATTATTCTAACAAACGTTGCTCCAAATTCGCTGCAAAAGCTATATACAAGAAGTTTGGAGTGTGGGGAACAAGAATATCACAAAAATTTTTCATTTCGTGTAAGTCGATATTTCGACGATTCTCGGCTCACTGGACACTAAATATACTCTGAACAAAAGTTGCTCCAAAATCGCTGCAAAAGCTATATAAGAGCAGTTTGGAGTAAGGTTAACAAGAATATCACAAAAATATTTCATTTCGTGTAAGTTGATATTTCGACGATTCTCGGCTCCCTGGACACGAAAAATACATATAACAAAAGTTGCTCCAAATTCGCTGCAAATGCTATTAACGAGCAATTTGGAGCGTGGGGAACAAGAATATCACAAAAATATTTCATTTCGTGTAAGTTGATATTTCGACGATTCTCGGCTCCCTGGACACGAAAAATACATATAACAAAAGTTGCTGCAAATTCGCTAAATATGCTATATACGAGCAGTTTGGAGTAAGGTAAACAAGAATATCACAAAAATATTTAATTTCGTGTAAGTCGATATTACGACGATTCTCAGCTCCCTGGTCACGAAATATACATATACCAAACGTTGCTCCAAATTCGCCTCAAATGCTATTTACGAGCAGTTTGGAGCGCGGGGAACAAGAATATCATAAAAATGTTTCATTACGTGTAAGTCGATATTTCGACGATTCTCGGCTCCCTGGACACGAAATATACATGTAACAAAAGTTGCTCCAAATTCGCTGCAAATGCTATATACCAGCAGTTTGGAGCGTGGGGAACAAGAATATCACAAACATTTTTCATTTCGCGTTAGTCGACTTTTCGAGGATTCTCTGCTCCCTGGACACGAAATATATTATCCTAACAAATGTTGCTCCAAATTCGCTGCAAAAGCTATATACGAGAAGTTTGGAGTGTGGGGAACAAGAATATCGCAAAAATTTTTCATTACGTGTAAGTCGATATTTCGACGATTCTCGGCTCCCTGGACACTAAATATACTCTGAACAATAGTTGCTCCAAATTCGCTGTAAAAGCTATATACGAGCAGTTTGGAGTGTGGGGAACAAGAATATCACAAAAATTTTTCATTTCGCCTAAGTCGATATTTCGCCGATTCTCAGCTCCCTGGTCAAGAAATATACATATACCAAAAGTTGCTCCAAATTCGTCTCAAATGCTATTTACGAGCGGTTTGGAGCCCGCGGAACAAGAGTATCATAAAAATGTTTCATTACGTGTAAGTCGATATTTGGACGATGCTCGGCTCCCTGGTCACGAAATATACATATAACAAAAGTTGTTCTAAATTCGCTGCTAAAGCTATATAAGAGCAGTTTGGAGCTAGGGGAAGAAGAATATCACAAAAATTTTTCATTTCGCGTAAGTCGATTTTTGGAGGATTCTCAGCTCCCTGGACACGAACTACATTATCCTAACAAACGTAGATCCAAATTCATTGTAAAACTATAATGAAAAGTTTGGAGTGTGGGGAACAAGAATATCACAAAAATATTTCATTTCGTGTAAGTTGATATTTCGAGGATTCTCAGCTCCCTGGACACGAAATATATTATTCTAACAAACGTTGCTCCAAATTCGCTGCAAAAGCTATATACAAGAAGTTTGGAGTGTGGGGAACAAGAATATCACAAAAATTTTTCATTTCGTGTAAGTCGATATTTCGACGATTCTCGGCTCACTGGACACTAAATATACTCTGAACAAAAGTTGCTCCAAAATCGCTGCAAAAGCTATATAAGAGCAGTTTGGAGTAAGGTTAACAAGAATATCACAAAAATATTTCATTTCGTGTAAGTTGATATTTCGACGATTCTCGGCTCCCTGGACACGAAAAATACATATAACAAAAGTTGCTCCAAATTCGCTGCAAATGCTATTAACGAGCAATTTGGAGCGTGGGGAACAAGAATATCACAAAAATATTTCATTTCGTGTAAGTTGATATTTCGACGATTCTAGGCTCCCTGGACACGAAAAATACATATAACAAAAGTTGCTGCAAATTCGCTAAATATGCTATATACGAGCAGTTTGGAGTAAGGTAAACAAGAATATCACAAAAATATTTAATTTCGTGTAAGTCGATATTTCGACGATTCTCAGCTCCCTGGTCACGAAATATACATATACCAAACGTTGCTCCAAATTCGCCTCAAATGCTATTTACGAGCAGTTTGGAGCGCGGGGAACAAGAATATCATAAAAATGTTTCATTACGTGTAAGTCGATATTTCGACGATTCTCGGCTCCCTGGACACGAAATATACATGTAACAAAAGTTGCTCCAAATTCGCTGCAAATGCTATATACCAGCAGTTTGGAGCGTGGGGAACAAGAATATCACAAACATTTTTCATTTCGCGTTAGTCGACTTTTCGAGGATTCTCTGCTCCCTGGACACGAAATATATTATCCTAACAAATGTTGCTCCAAATTCGCTGCAAAAGCTATATACGAGAAGTTTGGAGTGTGGGGAACAAGAATATCGCAAAAATTTTTCATTACGTGTAAGTCGATATTTCGACGATTCTCGGCTCCCTGGACACTAAATATACTCTGAACAATAGTTGCTCCAAATTCGCTGTAAAAGCTATATACGAGCAGTTTGGAGTGTGGGGAACAAGAATATCACAAAAATTTTTCATTTCGCCTAAGTCGATATTTCGCCGATTCTCAGCTCCCTGGTCAAGAAATATACATATACCAAAAGTTGCTCCAAATTCGTCTCAAATGCTATTTACGAGCGGTTTGGAGCCCGCGGAACAAGAGTATCATAAAAATGTTTCATTACGTGTAAGTCGATATTTGGACGATGCTCGGCTCCCTGGTCACGAAATATACATATAACAAAAGTTGTTCTAAATTCGCTGCTAAAGCTATATAAGAGCAGTTTGGTGTAAGGTAAACAACAATATCACAAAAATATTTCATTTCGTGTAAGTCGATATTTCGCCGATTCTCAGCTCCCTGGTCACGAAATATACATATACCAAAAGTTGCTCCAAATTCGTCTCAAATGCTATTTACGAGCAGTTTGGAGCCCGGTGAACAAGAGTATCATAAAAATGTTTCATTACGTGTAAGTCGATATTTGGACGATGCTCGGCTCCCTGGTCACGAAATATACATTTAACAAAAGTTGTTCTAAATTCGCTGCAAAAGCTATATAAGAGCAGTTTGGAGTAAGGTAAACAAGAAATTAACAAAAATATTTCATTTCGTGTAAGTCGATATTTCGACGATTCTCGGCTCCCTGGTAACGAAATATACATATAACAAAAGTTGCTCCAAATTCGCTGCAAATGCTATTTACGAGCAGTTTGGAGCGCGGGGAACAAGAATATCACAAAAATATTTCATTTCGTGTAAGTTGTTATTTCGACAATTCTCGGCTCCCTGGACACCAAAAATACATATAACAAAAGTTAAAAATTCGCAGCAAATGCTATATGCGAGCTGTTTGGAGCGTGGGGAAGAAGAATATCACAAAAATTTTTCATTTCGCGTAAGTCGATTTTTCGAGGATTCTTAGCTCCCTGGACACGAACTATATTATCCTAACAAACGTTGCTCCAAATTCACTGTAAAAGCTATATATGAAAAGTTTGGAGTGTGGGGAACAAGAATATCACAAAAATATTTCATTTCGTGTAAGTTGATATTTCGAGGATTCTCAGCTCCCTGGACACGAAATATATTATCCTAACAAACGTTGCTCCAATTCGCTGCAAAAGCTATATACAAGAAGTTTGGAGTGTGGGGAACAAGAATATCACAAAAATTTTTCATTTCGTGTAAGTCGATATTTCGACGATTCTCGGCTCACTGGACACTAAATATACTCTGAACAAAAGTTGCTCCAAATTGGCTGCAAAAGCTATATAAGAGCAGTTTGGAGTAAGGTTAACAAGAATATCACAAAAATATTTCATTTCGTGTAAGTTGATATTTCGACGATTCTCGGCTCCCTGGACACGAAAAATACATATAACAAAAGTTGCTCCAAATTCGCTGCAAATGCTATCTATATACGAGCAGTTTGGAGCGTGGGGAAAAAGAATATCACAAAAATTTTTCATTTCGCGTAAGTCGAATTTTCGAGGATTCTCAGCTCCCTGGACACGAAATATTTTATCCTAACAAACGTTGCTCCAAATTCGCTGCAAAAGCTATATACGAGAAGTTTGGAGTCTGGGGAACAAGAATATCACAAAAATTTTTCATTTCGTGTAAGTCGATATTTCGACGATTCTCGGCTCACTGGACACTAAATATACTCTGAACAAAAGTTGCTCCAAAATCGCTGCAAAAGCTATATAAGAGCAGTTTGGAGTAAGGTTAACAAGAATATCACAAAAATATTTCATTTCGTGTAAGTTGATATTTCGACGATTCTCGGCTCCCTGGACACGAAAAATACATATAACAAAAGTTGCTCCAAATTCGCTGCAAATGCTATATACGAGCAGTTTGGAGTAAGGTAAACAAGAATATCACAAAAATATTTCATTTCGTGTAAGTCGATATTTCGACGATTCTCAGCTCCCTGGTCACGAAATATACATATACCAAACGTTGCTCCAAATTCGCCTCAAATGCTATTTACGAGCAGTTTGGAGCGCGGGGAACAAGAATATCATAAAAATGTTTCATTACGTGTAGGTCGATATTTCGACGATTCTCGGCTCCCTGGTCACGAAATATACATATAACAAAAGTTGCTCCAAATTCGCCTCAAATGCTATTTACGAGCAGTTTGGAGCCCGGGGAACAAGAGTATCATAAAAATGTTTCATTACGTGTAAGTCGATATTTGGACGATGCTCGGCTCCCTGGTCACGAAATATACATATAACAAAAGTTGTTCTAAATTCGCTGCAAAAGCTATATAAGAGCAGTTTGGAGTAAGGTAAACAAGAATATCACAAAAATATTTCATTTCGTGTAAGTCGATATTTCGACGATTCTCGGCTCCCTGGTAACGAAATATACATATAACAAAAGTTGCTCCAAATTCGCTGCTAATGCTATTTACGAGCAGTTTGGAGCGCGGGGAACAAGAATATCACAAAATATTTCATTTCGTGTAAGTTGATTTTTCGACAATTCTCGGCTCCCTGGACACCAAAAATACATATAACAAAAGTTCCAAATTCGCTGCAAATGCTATATACGAGCAGTTTGGAGCTAGGGGAAGAAGAATATCACAAAAATTTTTCATTTCGCGTAAGTCGATTTTTGGAGGATTCTCAGCTCCCTGGACACGAACTACATTATCCTAACAAACGTAGATCCAAATTCATTGTAAAACTATAATGAAAAGTTTGGAGTGTGGGGAACAAGAATATCACAAAAATATTTCATTTCGTGTAAGTTGATATTTCGAGGATTCTCAGCTCCCTGGACACGAAATATATTATTCTAACAAACGTTGCTCCAAATTCGCTGCAAAAGCTATATACAAGAAGTTTGGAGTGTGGGGAACAAGAATATCACAAAAATTTTTCATTTCGTGTAAGTCGATATTTCGACGATTCTCGGCTTACTGGACACTAAATATACTCTGAACAAAAGTTGCTCCAAAATCGCTGCAAAAGCTATATAAGAGCAGTTTGGAGTAAGGTTAACAAGAATATCACAAAAATATTTCATTTCGTGTAAGTTGATATTTCGACGATTCTCGGCTCCCTGGACACGAAAAATACATATAACAAAAGTTGCTCCAAATTCGCTGCAAATGCTATTAACGAGCAATTTGGAGCGTGGGGAACAAGAATATCACAAAAATATTTCATTTCGTGTAAGTTGATATTTCGAGGATTCTCAGCTCCCTGGATACGAAATATATTATCCTAACAAACAGTGCTCCAAATTCGCTGCAAAAGCTATATACAAGAAGTTTGGAGTGTGGGGAACAAGAATATCACAAAAATTTTTCATTTCGTGTAAGTCGATATTTCGACGATTCTCGGCTCACTGGACACTAAATATACTCTGAACAAAAGTTGCTCCAAATTCGCTGCAAAAGCTATATAAGAGCAGTTTGGAGTAAGGTTAACAAGAATATCACAAAAATATTTCATTTCGTTTAAGTTGATATTTCGAAGATTCTCGGCTCCCTGGACACGAAAAATACATATAACAAAAGTTGCTCCAAATTCGCTGCAAATGCTATCTATATACGAGCAGTTTGGAGCGTGGGGAACAAGAATATCACAAAAATATTTCATTTCGTGTAAGTTGATATTTCGACGATTCTCGGCTCCCTGGACACGAAAAATACATATAACAAAAGTTGCTTCAAATTCGCTAAATATGCTATATACGAGCAGTTTGGAGTAAGGTAAGCAAGAATATCACAAAAATATTTAATTTCGTGTAAGTCGATATTTCGACGATTCTCAGCTCCCTGGTCACGAAATATACATGTAACAAAAGTTGCTCCAAATTCGCTGCAAATGCTATATACCAGCAGTTTGGAGCGTGGGGAACAAGAATATCACAAACATTTTTCATTTCGCGTTAGTCGACTTTTCGAGGATTCTCTGCTCCCTGGACACGAAATTTATTATCCTAACAAATGTTGCTCCAAATTCGCTGCAAAAGCTATATACGAGAAGTTTGGAGTGTGGGGAACAAGAATATCGCAAAAATTTTTCATTTCGTGTAAGTCGATATTTGGACGATGCTCGGCTCCCTGGTCATGAAATATACATATAACAAAAGTTGTTCTAAATTCGCTGCAAAATCTATATAAGAGCAGTTTGGAGTAAGGTAAACAAGAAATTAACAAAAATATTTCATTTCGTGTAAGTCGATATTTCGACGATTCTCGGCTCCCTGGTAACGAAATATACATATAACAAAAGTTGCTCCAAATTCGCTGTAAATGCTATTTACGAGCAGTTTGGAGCGCGGGGAACAAGAATATCACAAAAATATTTCATTTCGTGTAAGTTGTTATTTCGACAATTCTCGGCTCCCTGGACACCAAAGATACATATAACAAAAGTTCCAAATTCGCTGCAAATGCTATATACGAGCAGTTTGGAGCGTGGGGAAGAAGAATATCACAAAAATTTTTCATTTCGCGTAAGTCGATTTTTCGAGGATTCTTAGCTCCCTGGACACGAACTATATTATCCTAACAAACGTTGCTCCAAATTCACTGTAAAAGCTATATATGAAAAGTTTGGAGTGTGGGTAACAAGAATATCACAAAAATATTTCATTTCGTGTAAGTTGATATTTCGAGGATTCTCAGCTCCCTGGACACGAAATATATTATCCTAACAAACGTTGCTCCAATTCGCTGCAAAAGCTATATACAAGAAGTTTGGAGTGTGGGGAACAAGAATATCACAAAAATTTTTCATTTCGTGTAAGTCGATATTTCGACGATTCTCGGCTCACTGGACACTAAATATACTCTGAACAAAAGTTGCTCCAAATTGGCTGCAAAAGCTATATAACAGCAGTTTGGAGTAAGGTTAACAAGAATATCACAAAAATATTTCATTTCGTGTAAGTTGATATTTCGACGATTCTCGGCTCCCGGGACACTAAAAATACATATAACAAAAGTTGCTCCAAATTCGCTGCAAATGCTATCTATATACGAGCAGTTTGGAGCGTGGGGAACAAGAATATCACAAAAATTTTTCATTTCGCCTAAGTCGAATTTTCGAGGATTCTCAGCTCCCTGGACACGAAATATTTTATCCTAACAAGCGTTGCTCCAAATTCGCTGCAAAAGCTATATACGAGAAGTTTGGAGTCTGGGGAACAAGAAAATCACAAAAATTTTTCATTTCGTGTAAGTCGATATTTCGACGATTCTCGGCTCCCTGGACACTAAATATACACTGAACAAAAATTGCTCCAAATTCGCTGCAAAAGCTATATAAGAGCAGTTTGGAGTAAGGTAAACAAGAATATCACAAAAATATTTCATTTCGTGTAAGTTGATATTTCGACGATTCTCGGCTCCCTGGTAACGAAATATACATATAACAAAAGTTGCTCCAGATTCGCTGCAAATGCTATTTACGAGTTGTTTGGAGCGTGGGGAACAAGAATATCACAAAAATATTTCATTTCGTGTAAGTTGATATTTCGACGATTCTCGGCTCCCTGGACACGAAAAATACATATAACAAAAGTTGCTGCAAATTCGCTAAATATGCTATATACGAGCAGTTTGGGGTAAGGTAAACAAGAATATCACAAAAATATTTAATTTCGTGTAAGTCGATATTTCGACGATTCTCAGCTCCCTGGTCACGAAATATACATATACCAAATGTTGCTCCAAATTCGCCTCAAATGCTATTTACGAGCAGTTTGGAGCGCGGGGAACAAGAATATCATAAAAATGTTTCATTACGTGTAAGTCGATATTTCGACGATTCTCGGCTCCCTGGACACGAAATATACATGTAACAAAAGTTGCCCCAAATTCGCTGCAATTGCTATATACCAGCAGTTTGGAGCGTGGGGAATAAGAATATCACAAACATTTTTCATTTCGCGTTAGTCGACTTTTCGAGGATTCTCTGCTCCCTGGACACGAAATATATTATCCTAACAAATGTTGCTCCAAATTCGCTGCAAAAGCTATATACGAGAAGTTTGGAGTGTGGGGAACAAGAATATCACAAAAATTTTTCATTTCGTGTAAGTCGATATTTCGACGATTCTCGGCTCCCTGGACACTAAATATACTCTGAACAATAGTTGCTCCAAATTCGCTGCAAAAGCTATATACGAGCAGTTTGGAGTAAGGTAAACAAGAATATCACAAAAATTTTTCATTTCGCCTAAGTCGATATTTCGCCGATTTTCAGCTCCCTGCTCACGAAATATACATATACCAAAAGTTGCTCCAAATTCGTCTCAAATGATATTTTCGAGCAGTTTGGAGCCCGGGGACCAAGAGTATCATAAAAATGTTTCATTACGTGTAAGTCGATATTTGGACGATGCTCGGCTCCCTGGTCACGAAATATACATATAACAAAAGTTGTTCTAAATTCGCTGCAAAAGCTATATAAGAGCAGTTTGGAGTAAGGTAAACAAGAAATTCACAAAAATATTTCATTTCGTGTAAGTCGATATTTCGACGATTCTTGACTCCCTGGTAACGAAATATACATATAACAAAAGTTGCTCCAAATTCGCTGCTAATGCTATTTACGAGCAGTTTGGAGCTAGGGGAAGAAGAATATCACAAAAATTTTTCATTTCGCGTAAGTCGATTTTTGGAGGATTCTCAGCTCCCTGGACATGAACTACATTATCCTAACAAACGTAGCTCCAAATTCACTGTAAAAGCTATAATGAAAAGTTTGGAGTGTGGGAACAAGAATATAACAAAAATATTTCATTTCGTGTAAGTCGATATTTCGACGATTCTCGGCACACTGGACACTAAATATACTCTGAACAAAAGTTGCTCCAAAATCGCTGCAAAAGCTATATAAGAGCAGTTTGGAGTAAGGTTAACAAGAATATCACAAAAATATTTCATTTCGTGTAAGTTGATATTTCGACGATTCTCGGCTCCCTGGACACGAAAAATACATATAACAAAAGTTGCTCCAAATTCGCTGCAAATGCTATATACGAGCAGTTTGGAGTAAGGTAAACAAGAATATCACAAAAATATTTCATTTCGTGTAAGTCGATACTTCGACGATTCTCAGCTCCCTGGTCACGAAATATACATATACCAAACGTTGCTCCAAATTCGCCTCAAATGCTATTTACGAGCAGTTTGGAGCGCGGGGAACAAGAATATCATAAAAATGTTTCATTACGTGTAGGTCGATATTTCGACGATTCTCGGCTCCCTGGTCACGAAATATACATATAACAAAAGTTGCTCCAAATTCGCTGCAAATGCTATTTACGAGCAGTTTGGAGCGCGGGGAACAAGAATATCACAAAAATATTTCATTTCGTGTAAGTTGATATTTCGAGGATTCTCAGCTCCCTGGACACGAAATATATTATCCTAACAAACGTTGCTCCAAATTCGCTGCAAAAGCTATATACAAGAAGTTTGGAGTGTGGGGAACAAGAATATCGCAAAAAATTTTTCATTTCGTGTAAGTCGATATTTCGACGATTCTCGGCTCCCTGGACACTAAATATACTCTGAACAATAGTTGCTCCAAATTCGCTGTAAAAGCTATATACGAGCAGTTTGGAGTGTGGGGAACAAGAATATCACAAAAATTTTTCATTTCGCCTAAGTCGATATTTCGCCGATTCTCAGCTCCCTGGTCACGAAATATACATATACCAAAAGTTGCTCCAAATTCGTCTCAAATGCTATTTACGAGCAGTTTGGAGCCCGGGGAACAAGAGTATCATAAAAATGTTTCATTACGTGTAAGTCGATATTTGGACGATGCTCGGCTCCCTGGTCACGAAATATACATATAACAAAAGTTGTTCTAAATTCGCTGCAAAAGCTATATAAGAGCAGTTTGGAGTAAGGTAAACAAGAATATCACAAAAATATTTCATTTCGTGTAAGTCGATATTTCGACGATTCTCGGCTCCCTGGTAACGAAATATACATATAACAAAAGTTGCTCCAAATTCGCTGCTAATGCTATTTACGAGCAGTTTGGAGCGCGGGGAACAAGAATATCACAAACATATTTCATTTCGTGTAAGTTGATTTTTCGACAATTCTCGGCTCCCTGGACACCAAAAATACATATAACAAAAGTTCCAAATTCGCTGCAAATGCTATATACAGGCAGTTTGGAGCTAGGGGAAGAAGAATATCACAAAAATTTTTCATTTCGCGTAAGTCGATTTTTGGAGGATTCTCAGCTCCCTGGACACGAACTACATTATCCTAACAAACGTAGATCCAAATTCATTGTAAAACTATAATGAAAAGTTTGGAGTGTGGGGAACAAGAATATCACAAAAATATTTCATTTCGTGTAAGTTGATATTTCGAGGATTCTCAGCTCCCTGGACACGAAATATATTATTCTAACAAACGTTGCTCCAAATTCGCTGCAAAAGCTATATACAAGAAGTTTGGAGTGTGGGGAACAAGAATATCACAAAAATTTTTCATTTCGTGTAAGTCGATATTTCGACGATTCTCGGCTCACTGGACACTAAATATACTCTGAACAAAAGTTGCTCCAAAATCGCTGCAAAAGCTATATAAGAGCAGTTTGGAGTAAGGTTAACAAGAATATCACAAAAATATTTCATTTCGTGTAAGTTGATATTTCGACGATTCTCGGCTCCCTGGACACGAAAAATACATATAACAAAAGTTGCTCCAAATTCGCTGCAAATGCTATTAACGAGCAATTTGGAGCGTGGGGAACAAGAATATCACAAAAATATTTCATTTCGTGTAAGTTGATATTTCGACGATTCTCGGCTCCCTGGACACGAAAAATACATATAACAAAAGTTGCTGCAAATTCGCTAAATATGCTATATACGAGCAGTTTGGAGTAAGGTAAACAAGAATATCACAAAAATATTTAATTTCGTGTAAGTCGATATTTCGACGATTCTCAGCTCCCTGGTCACGAAATATACATATACCAAACGTTGCTCCAAATTCGCCTCAAATGCTATTTACGAGCAGTTTGGAGCGCGGGGAACAAGAATATCATAAAAATGTTTCATTACGTGTAAGTCGATATTTCGACGATTCTCGCCTCCCTGGACACGAAATATACATGTAACAAAAGTTGCTCCAAATTCGCTGCAAATGCTATATACCAGCAGTTTGGAGCGTGGGGAACAAGAATATCACAAACATTTTTCATTTCGCGTTAGTCGACTTTTCGAGGATTCTCTGCTCCCTGGACACGAAATATATTATCCTAACAAATGTTCTCCAAATTCGCTGCAAAAGCTATATACGAGAAGTTTGGAGTGTGGGGAACAAGAATATCGCAAAAATTTTTCATTACGTGTAAGTCGATATTTCGACGATTCTCGGCTCCCTGGACACTAAATATACTCTGAACAATAGTTGCTCCAAATTCGCTGTAAAAGCTATATACGAGCAGTTTGGAGTGTGGGGAACAAGAATATCACAAAAATTTTTCATTTCGCCTAAGTCGATATTTCGCCGATTCTCAGCTCCCTGGTCAAGAAATATACATATACCAAAAGTTGCTCCAAATTCGTCTCAAATGCTATTTACGAGCGGTTTGGAGCCCGCGGAACAAGAGTATCATAAAAATGTTTCATTACGTGTAAGTCGATATTTGGACGATGCTCGGCTCCCTGGTCACGAAATATACATATAACAAAAGTTGTTCTAAATTCGCTGCTAAAGCTATATAAGAGCAGTTTGGTGTAAGGTAAACAACAATATCACAAAAATATTTCATTTCGTGTAAGTCGATATTACGCCGATTCTCAGCTCCCTGGTCACGAAATATACATATACCAAAAGTTGCTCCAAATTCGTCTCAAATGCTATTTACGAGCAGTTTGGAGCCCGGTGAACAAGAGTATCATAAAAATGTTTCATTACGTGTAAGTCGATATTTGGACGATGCTCGGCTCCCTGGTCACGAAATATACATTTAACAAAAGTTGTTCTAAATTCGCTGCAAAAGCTATATAAGAGCAGTTTGGAGTAAGGTAAACAAGAAATTAACAAAAATATTTCATTTCGTGTAAGTCGATATTTCGACGATTCTCGGCTCTCTGGTAACGAAATATACATATAACAAAAGTTGCTCCAAATTCGCTGCAAATGCTATTTACGAGCAGTTTGGAGCGCGGGGAACAAGAATATCACAAAAATATTTCATTTCGTGTAAGTTGTTATTTCGACAATTCTCGGCTCCCTGGACACCAAAAATACATATAACAAAAGTTCCAAATTCGCAGCAAATGCTATATGCGAGCTGTTTGGAGCGTGGGGAAGAAGAATATCACAAAAATTTTTCATTTCGCGTAAGTCGATTTTTCGAGGATTCTTAGCTCCCTGGACACGAACTATATTATCCTAACAAACGTTGCTCCAAATTCACTGTAAAAGCTATATATGAAAAGTTTGGAGTGTGGGGAACAAGAATATCACAAAAATATTTCATTTCGTGTAAGTTGATATTTCGAGGATTCTCAGCTCCCTGGACACGAAATATATTATCCTAACAAACGTTGCTCCAATTCGCTGCAAAAGCTATATACAAGAAGTTTGGAGTGTGGGGAACAAGAATATCACAAAAATTTTTCATTTCGTGTAAGTCGATATTTCGACGATTCTCGGCTCACTGGACACTAAATATACTCTGAACAAAAGTTGCTCCAAATTGGCTGCAAAAGCTATATAAGAGCAGTTTGGAGTAAGGTTAACAAGAATATCACAAAAATATTTCATTTCGTGTAAGTTGATATTTCGACGAGTCTCGGCTCCCTGGACACGAAAAATACATATAACAAAAGTTGCTCCAAATTCGCTGCAAATGCTATCTATATACGAGCAGTTTGGAGCGTGGGGAAAAAGAATATCACAAAAATTTTTCATTTCGCGTAAGTCGAATTTTCGAGGATTCTCAGCTCCCTGGACACGAAATATTTTATCCTAACAAACGTTGCTCCAAATTCGCTGCAAAAGCTATATACGAGAAGTTTGGAGTCTGGGGAACAAGAATATCACAAAAATTTTTCATTTCGTGTAAGTCGATATTTCGACGATTCTCGGCTCCCTGGACACTAAATATACTCTGAACAAAAATTGCTCCAAATTCGCTGCAAAAGCTATATAAGAGCAGTTTGGAGTAAGGTAAACAAGAATATCACAAAAATATTTCATTTCGTGTAAGTTGATATTTCGACGATTCTCGGCTCCCTGGTAACGAAATATACATATAACAAAAGTTGCTCCAGATTCGCTGCAAATGCTATTTACGAGCAGTTTGGAGCGTGGGGAACAAGAATATCACAAAAGTATTTCATTTCGTGTAAGTTGATATTTCGACGATTCTCGGCTCCCTGGACACGAAAAATACATATAACAAAAGTTGCTCCAAATTCGCTGCAAATGCTATATACGAGCAGTTTGGAGTAAGGTAAACAAGAATATCACAAAAATATTTCATTTCGTGTAAGTTGTTATTTCGAGGATTCTCAGCTCCCTGGACACGAAATATATTATCCTAACAAACGTTGCTCCAAATTCGCTGCAAAAGCTATATACAAGAAGTTTGGAGTGTGGGGAACAAGAATATCACAAAAATTTTTCATTTCGTGTAAGTCGATATTTCGACGATTCTCGGCTCACTGGACACTAAATATACTCTGAACAAAAGTTGCTCCAAAATCGCTGCAAAAGCTATATAAGAGCAGTTTGGAGTAAGGTTAACAAGAATATCACAAAAATATTTCATTTCGTGTAAGTTGATATTTCTACGATTCTCGGCTCCCTGGACACGAAAAATACATATAACAAAAGTTGCTCCAAATTCGCTGCAAATGCTATATACGAGCAGTTAGGAGTAAGGTAAACAAGAATATCACAAAAATATTTCATTTCGTGTAAGTTGTTATTTCGACAATTCTCGGCTCCCTGGACACCAAAAATACATATAACAAAAGTTCCAAATTCGCTGCAAATGCTATATACGAGCGGTTTGGAGCGTGGGGAAGAAGAATATCATAAACATTTTTCATTTCGTGTAAGTCGATTTTTCGAGGATTCTTAGCTCCCTGGACACGAACTATATTATCCTAACAAACGTTGCTCCAAATTCACTGTAAAAGCTATATATGAAAAGTTTGGAGTGTTGGGAACAAGAATATCACAAAAATATTTCATTTGGTGTAAGTTGATACTTCGAGGATTCTCAGCTCCCTGGACACGAAATATATTATCCTAACAAACGTTGCTCCAAATTCGCTGCAAAAGCTATATACAAGAAGTTTGGAGTGTGGGGAACAAGAATATCACAAAAATTTTTCATTTCGTGTAAGTTGATATTTCGACGATTCTCGGCTCACTGGACACTAAATATACTCTGAACAAAAGTTGCTCCAAAATCGCTGCAAAAGCTATATAAGAGCAGTTTGGAGTAAGGTTAACAAGAATATCACAAAAATATTTCATTTCGTGTAAGTTGATATTTCGACGATTCTCGGCTCCCTGGACACGAAAAATACATATAACAAAAGTTGCTCCAAATTCGCTGCAAATGCTATATACGAGCAGTTTGGAGTAAGGTAAACAAGAATATCACAAAAATATTTCATTTCGTGTAAGTCGATATTTCGACGATTCTCAGCTCCCTGGTCACGAAATACATATACCAAACGTTGCTCCAACTTCGCCTCAAATGCTATTTACGAGCAGTTTGGAGCGCGGGGAACAAGAATATCATAAAAATGTTTCATTACGTGTAGGTCGATATTTCGACGATTCTCGGCTCCCTGGTCACGAAATATACATATAACAAAAGTTGCTCCAAATTCGCTGCAAATGCTATTTACGAGCAGTTTGGAGCGCGGGGAACAAGAATATCACAAAAATATTTCATTTCGTGTAAGTTGATATTTCGAGGATTCTCAGCTCCCTGGACACGAAATATATTATCCTAACAAACGTTGCTCCAAATTCGCTGCAAAAGCTATATACAAGAAGTTTGGAGTGTGGGGAACAAGAATATCGCAAAAATTAGTCATTTCGTGTAAGTCGATATTTCGACTTTTCTCGGCTCCCTGGACACTAAATATACTCTGAACAATAGTTGCTCCAAATTCGCTGTAAAAGCTATATACGAGCAGTTTGGAGTGTGGGGAACAAGAATATCACAAAAATTTTTCATTTCGCCTAAGTCGATATTTCGCCGATTCTCAGCTCCCTGGTCACGAAATATACATATACCAAAAGTTGCTCCAAATTCGTCTCAAATGCTATTTACGAGCAGTTTGGAGCCCGGGGAACAAGAGTATCATAAAAATGTTTCATTACGTGTAAGTCGATATTTGGACGATGCTCGGCTCCCTGGTCACGAAATATACATATAACAAAAGTTGTTCTAAATTCGCTGCTAAAGCTATATAAGAGCAGTTTGGAGTTAGGTAAACAAGAATATCACAAAAATATTTCATTTCGTGTAAGTCGATATTTCGACGATTCTCGGCTCCCTGGTAACGAAATATTCATATACCAAAAGTTGCTCCAAATTCGTCTCAAATGCTATTTACGAGCAGTTTGGAGCCCGGGGAACAAGAGTATCATAAAAATGTTTCATTACGTGTAAGTCGATATTTGGACGATGCTCGGCTCCCTGGTCACGAAATATACATATAACAAAAGTTGCTCCAAAATCGCTGCAAAAGCTATATGAGAGCAGTTTGGAGTAAGGTTAACAAGAATATCACAAAAATATTTCATTTCGTGTAAGTTGATATTTCGACGATTCTCGGCTCCCTGGACACGAAAAATACATATAACAAAAGTTGCTCCAAATTCGCTGCAAATGCTATATACGAGCAGTTTGGAGTAAGGTAAACAAGAATATCACAAAAATATTTCATTTCGTGTAAGTCGATATTTCGACGATTCTCAGCTTCCTGGTCACGAAATACATATACCAAACGTTGCTCCAAATTCGCCTGAAATGCTATTTACGAGCAGTTTGGAGCGCGGGGAACAAGAATATCATAAAAATGTTTCATTACGTGTAGGTCGATATTTCGACGATTCTCGGCTCCCTGGTCACGAAATATACATATAACAAAAGTTGCTCCAAATTCGCTGCAAATGCTATTTACGAGCAGTTTGGAGCGCGGGGAACAAGAATATCACAAAAATATTTCATTTCGTGTAAGTTGATATTTCGAGGATTCTCAGCTCCCTGGACACGAAATATATTATCCTAACAAACGTTGCTCCAAATTCGCTGCAAAAGCTATATACAAGAAGTTTGGAGTGTGGGGAACAAGAATATCGCAAAAATTTGTCATTTCGTGTAAGTCGATAAATCGACGATTCTCGGCTCCCTGGACACTAAATATACTCTGAACAATAGTTGCTCCAAATTCGCTGTAAAAGCTATATACGAGCAGTTTGGAGTGTGGGGAACAAGAATATCACAAAAATATTTCATTTCGTGTAAGTTGATTTTTCGACAATTCTCGGCTCCCTGGACAACAAAAATACATATAACAAATGTTCCAAATTCGCTGCAAATGCTATATAAGAGCAGTTTGGAGTAAGGTAAACAAGAATATCACAAAAATATTTCATTTCGTGTAAGTCGATATTTCGACGATGCTCGGCTCCCTGGTCACGAAATATACATTTAACAAAAGTTGTTCTAAATTCGCTGCAAAAGCTATATAAGAGCAGTTTGGAGTAAGGTAAACAAGAAATTAACAAAAATATTTCATTTCGTGTAAGTCGATATTTCGACGATTCTCGGCTCTCTGGTAACGAAATATACATATAACAAAAGTTGCTCCAAATTCGCTGCAAATGCTATTTACGAGCAGTTTGGAGCGCGGGGAACAAGAATATCACAAAAATATTTCATTTCGTGTAAGTTGTTATTTCGACAATTCTCGGCTCCCTGGACACCAAAAATACATATAACAAAAGTTCCAAATTCGCAGCAAATGCTATATGCGAGCTGTTTGGAGCGTGGGGAAGAAGAATATCACAAAAATTTTTCATTTCGCGTAAGTCGATTTTTCGAGGATTCTTAGCTCCCTGGACACGAACTATATTATCCTAACAAACGTTGCTCCAAATTCACTGTAAAAGCTATATATGAAAAGTTTGGAGTGTGGGGAACAAGAATATCACAAAAACATTTCATTTCGTGTAAGTTGATATTTCGAGGATTCTCAGCTCCCTGGACACGAAATATATTATCCTAACAAACGTTGCTCCAATTCGCTGCAAAAGCTATATACAAGAAGTTTGGAGTGTGGGGAACAAGAATATCACAAAAATTTTTCATTTCGTGTAAGTCGATATTTCGACGATTCTCGGCTCACTGGACACTAAATATACTCTGAACAAAAGTTGCTCCAAATTGGCTGCAAAAGCTATATAAGAGCAGTTTGGAGTAAGGTTAACAAGAATATCACAAAAATATTTCATTTCGTGTAAGTTGATATTTCGACGATTCTCGGCTCCCTGGACACGAAAAATACATATAACAAAAGTTGCTCCAAATTCGCTGCAAATGCTATCTATATACGAGCAGTTTGGAGCGTGGGGAAAAAGAATATCACAAAAATTTTTCATTTCGCGTAAGTCGAATTTTCGAGGATTCTCAGCTCCCTGGACACGAAATATTTTATCCTAACAAACGTTGCTCCAAATTCGCTGCAAAAGCTATATACGAGAAGTTTGGAGTCTGGGGAACAAGAATATCACAAAAATTTTTCATTTCGTGTAAGTCGATATTTCGACGATTCTCGGCTCCCTGGACACTAAATATACTCTGAACAAAAATTGCTCCAAATTCGCTGCAAAAGCTATATAAGAGCAGTTTGGAGTAAGGTAAACAAGAATATCACAAAAATATTTCATTTCGTGTAAGTTGATATTTCGACGATTCTCGGCTCCCTGGTAACGAAATATACATATAACAAAAGTTGCTCCAGATTCGCTGCAAATGCTATTTACGAGCAGTTTGGAGCGTGGGGAACAAGAATATCACAAAAGTATTTCATTTCGTGTAAGTTGATATTTCGACGATTCTCGGCTCCCTGGACACGAAAAATACATATAACAAAAGTTGCTCCAAATTCGCTGCAAATGCTATATACGAGCAGTTTGGAGTAAGGTAAACAAGAATATCACAAAAATATTTCATTTCGTGTAAGTTGTTATTTCGAGGATTCTCAGCTCCCTGGACACGAAATATATTATCCTAACAAACGTTGCTCCAAATTCGCTGCAAAAGCTATATACAAGAAGTTTGGAGTGTGGGGAACAAGAATATCACAAAAATTTTTCATTTCGTGTAAGTCGATATTTCGACGATTCTCGGCTCACTGGACACTAAATATACTCTGAACAAAAGTTGCTCCAAAATCGCTGCAAAAGCTATATAAGAGCAGTTTGGAGTAAGGTTAACAAGAATATCACAAAAATATTTCATTTCGTGTAAGTTGATATTTCTACGATTCTCGGCTCCCTGGACACGAAAAATACATATAACAAAAGTTGCTCCAAATTCGCTGCAAATGCTATATACGAGCAGTTAGGAGTAAGGTAAACAAGAATATCACAAAAATATTTCATTTCGTGTAAGTTGTTATTTCGACAATTCTCGGCTCCCTGGACACCAAAAATACATATAACAAAAGTTCCAAATTCGCTGCAAATGCTATATACGAGCGGTTTGGAGCGTGGGGAAGAAGAATATCATAAACATTTTTCATTTCGTGTAAGTCGATTTTTCGAGGATTCTTAGCTCCCTGGACACGAACTATATTATCCTAACAAACGTTGCTCCAAATTCACTGTAAAAGCTATATATGAAAAGTTTGGAGTGTGGGGAACAAGAATATCACAAAAATATTTCATTTGGTGTAAGTTGATATTTCGAGGATTCTCAGCTCCCTGGACACGAAATATATTATCCTAACAAACGTTGCTCCAAATTCGCTGCAAAAGCTATATACAAGAAGTTTGGAGTGTGGGGAACAAGAATATCACAAAAATTTTTCATTTCGTGTAAGTCGATATTTCGACGATTCTCGGCTCACTGGACACTAAATATACTCTCAACAAAAGTTGCTCCAAAATCGCTGCAAAAGCTATATAAGAGCAGTTTGGAGTAAGGTTAACAAGAATATCACAAAAATATTTCATTTCGTGTAAGTTGATATTTCGACGATTCTCGGCTCCCTGGACACGAAAAATACATATAACAAAAGTTGCTCCAAATTCGCTGCAAATGCTATATACGAGCAGTTTGGAGTAAGGTAAACAAGAATATCACAAAAATATTTCATTTCGTGTAAGTCGATATTTCGACGATTCTCAGCTCCCTGGTCACGAAATACATATACCAAACGTTGCTCCAACTTCGCCTCAAATGCTATTTACGAGCAGTTTGGAGCGCGGGGAACAAGAATATCATAAAAATGTTTCATTACGTGTAGGTCGATATTTCGACGATTCTCGGCTCCCTGGTCACGAAATATACATATAACAAAAGTTGCTCCAAATTCGCTGCAAATGCTATTTACGAGCAGTTTGGAGCGCGGGGAACAAGAATATCACAAAAATATTTCATTTCGTGTAAGTTGATATTTCGAGGATTCTCAGCTCCCTGGACACGAAATATATTATCCTAACAAACGTTGCTCCAAATTCGCTGCAAAAGCTATATACAAGAAGTTTGGAGTGTGGGGAACAAGAATATCGCAAAAATTTGTCATTTCGTGTAAGTCGATATTTCGACTTTTCTCGGCTCCCTGGACACTAAATATACTCTGAACAATAGTTGCTCCAAATTCGCTGTAAAAGCTATATACGAGCAGTTTGGAGTGTGGGGAACAAGAATATCACAAAAATTTTTCATTTCGCCTAAGTCGATATTTCGCCGATTCTCAGCTCCCTGGTCACGAAATATACATACACCAAAAGTTGCTCCAAATTCGTCTCAAATGCTATTTACGAGCAGTTTGGAGCCCGGGGAACAAGAGTATCATAAAAATGTTTCATTACGTGTAAGTCGATATTTGGACGATGCTCGGCTCCCTGGTCACGAAATATACATATAACAAAAGTTGTTCTAAATTCGCTGCTAAAGCTATATAAGAGCAGTTTGGAGTTAGGTAAACAAGAATATCACAAAAATATTTCATTTCGTGTAAGTCGATATTTCGACGATTCTCGGCTCCCTGGTAACGAAATATTCATATACCAAAAGTTGCTCCAAATTCGTCTCAAAAGCTATATACAAGAAGTTTGGAGTGTGGGGAACAAGAATATCACAAAAATTTTTCATTTCGTGTAAGTCGATATTTCGACGATTCTCGGCTCACTGGACACTAAATATACTCTGAACAAAAGTTGCTCCAAATTCGCTGCAAAAGCTATATAAGACCAGATTGGAGTAAGGTTAACAAGAATATCACAAAAATTTTTCATTTCGTGTAAGTCGATATTTCGACGATTCTCGGTCCCTGGACACTAAATATACTCTGAACAATAGTTGCTCCAAATTCGCTGTAAAAGCTATATACGAGCAGTTTGGAGTGTGGGGAACAAGAATATCACAAAAATTTTTCATTTCGCCTAAGTCGATATTTCGCCGATTCTCAGCTCCCTGGTCACGAAATATACATATACCAAAAGTTACTCCAAATTCGTCTCAAATGCTATTTACGAGCAGTTTGGAGCGCGGGGAACAAGAATATCATAAAAATGTTTCATTACGTGTAGGTCGATATTTCGACGATTCTCGGCTCCCTGGTCACGAAATATACATATAACAAAAGTTGCTCCAAATTCGCTGCAAATGCTATTTACGAGCAGTTTGGAGCGCGGGGAACAAGAATATCACAAAAATATTTCATTTCGTGTAAGTTGATATTTCGAGGATTCTCAGCTCCCTGGACACGAAATATATTATCCTAACAAACGTTGCTCCAAATTCGCTGCAAAAGCTATATACAAGAAGTTTGGAGTGTGGGGAACAAGAATATCGCAAAAATTTGTCATTTCGTGTAAGTCGATAAATCGACGATTCTCGGCTCCCTGGACACTAAATATACTCTGAACAATAGTTGCTCCAAATTCGCTGTAAAAGCTATATACGAGCAGTTTGGAGTGTGGGGAACAAGAATATCACAAAAATATTTGATTTCGTGTAAGTTGATTTTTCGACAATTCTCGGCTCCCTGGACAACAAAAATACATATAACAAATGTTCCAAATTCGCTGCAAATGCTATATAAGAGCAGTTTGGAGTAAGGTAAACAAGAATATCACAAAAATATTTCATTTCGTGTAAGTCGATATTTCGACGATTCTCGGCTCCCTGGTAACGAAATATACATATAACAAAAGTTGCTCCAAATTCGCTGCAAATGCTATTTACGAGGAGTTTGGAGCGCGGGGAACAAGAATATCACAAAAATATTTCATTTCGTGTAAGTTGTTATTTCGACAATTCTCGGCTCCCTGGACACCAAAAATACATATAACAAAAGTTCCAAATTCGCTGCAAATGCTATATACGAGCAGTTTGGAGCGTGGGGAAGAAGAATATCATAAACATTTTTCATTTCGTGTAAGTCGATTTTTCGAGGATTCTTAGCTCCCTGGACACGAACTATATTATCCTAACAAACGTTGCTCCAAATTCACTGTAAAAGCTATATATGAAAAGTTTGGAGTGTGGGGAACAAGAATATCACAAAAATATTTCATTTGGTGTAAGTTGATATTTCGAGGATTCTCAGCTCCCTGGACACGAAATATATTATCCTAACAAACGTTGCTCCAAATTCGCTGCAAAAGCTATATACAAGAAGTTTGGAGTGTGGGGAACAAGAATATCACAAAAATTTTTCATTTCGTGTAAGTCGATATTTCGACGATTCTCGGCTCACTGGACACTAAATATACTCTGAACAAAAGTTGCTCCAAATTCGCTGCAAAAGCTATATAAGACCAGATTGGAGTAAGGTTAACAAGAATATCACAAAAATTTTTCATTTCGTGTAAGTCGATATTTCGACGATTCTCGGTCCCTGGACACTAAATATACTCTGAACAATAGTTGCTCCAAATTCGCTGTAAAAGCTATATACGAGCAGTTTGGAGTGTGGGGAACAAGAATATCACAAAAATTTTTCATTTCGCCTAAGTCGATATTTCGCCGATTCTCAGCTCCCTGGTCACGAAATATACATATACCAAAAGTTACTCCAAATTCGTCTCAAATGCTATTTACGAGCAGTTTGGAGCCCGGGGAACAAGAGTATCATAAAAATGTTTCATTACGTGTAAGTCGATATTTGGACGATGCTCGGCTCCCTGGTCACGAAATATACATTTAACAAAAGTTGTTCTAAATTCGCTGCAAAAGCTATATAAGAGCAGTTTGGAGTAAGGTAAACAAGAATATCACAAAAATATTTCATTTCCTGTAAGTCGATATTTCGACGATTCTCGGCTCCCTGGTAACGAAATATACATATAACAAAAGTTGCTCCAAATTCGCTGCAAATGCTATTTACGAGGAGTTTGGAGCGCGGGGAACAAGAGTATCACAAAAATATTTCATTTCGTGTAAGTTGTTATTTCGATAATTCTCGGCTCCCTGGACACCAAAAATACATATAACAAAAGTTCCAAATTCGCTGCAAATGCTATATACGAGCAGTTTGGAGCTAGGGGAAGAAGAATATCACAAAAATTTTTCATTTCGCGTAAGTCGATTTTTGGTGGATTCTCAGCTCCCTGGACACGAACTACATTATCCTAACAAACGTAGCTCCAAATTCACTGTAAAAGCTATAATGAAAAGTTTGGAGTGTGGGGAACAAGAATATCACAAAAATATTTCATTTCGTGTAAGTTGATATTTCGAGGATTCTCAGCTCCCTGGACACGAAATATTTTATCCTAACAAACGTTGCTCCAAATTCGCTGCAAAAGCTCTATACAAGAAGTTTGGAGTGTGGGGAACAAGAATATCACAAAAATTTTTCATTTCGTGTAAGTCGATATTTGGACGATTCTCGGCTCACTGGACACTAAATATACTCTGAACAAAAGTTGCTCCAAAATCGCTGCAAAAGCTATATAAGAGCAGTTTGGAGTAAGGTTAACAAGAATATCACAAAAATATTTCATTTCGTGTAAGTTGATATTTCGACGATTCTCGGCTCCCTGGACACGAAAAATACATATAACAAAAGTTGCTCCAAATTCGCTGCAAATGCTATTAACGAGCAATTTGGAGCGTGGGGAACAAGAATATCACAAAAATATTTCATTTCGTGTAAGTTGATATTTCGACGATTCTCGGCTCCCTGGACACTAAAAATACATATAACAAAAGTTGCTGCAAATTCGCTAAATATGCTATATACGAGCAGTTTGGAGTAAGGTAAACAAGAATATCACAAAAGTATTTAATTTCGTGTAAGTCGATATTTCGACGATTCTCAGCTCCCTGGTCACGAAATAAACATATACCAAACGTTGCTCCAAATTCGCCTCAAATGCTATTTACGAGCAGTTTGGAGCGCGGGGAACAAGAATATCATAAAAATGTTTCATTACGTGTAAGTCGATATTTCGACGATTCTCGGCTCCCTGGACACGAAATATACATGTAACAAAAGTTGCTCCAAATTCGCTGCAAATACCAGCAGTTTGGAGCGTGGGGAACAAGAATATCACAAACATTTTTCATTTCGCGTTAGTCGACTTTTCGAGGATTCTCTGCTCCCTGGACACGAAATATATTATCCTAACAAATGTTGCTCCAAATTCGCTGCAAAGCTATATACGATAATTTTGGAGTGTGGGGAACAAGAATATCGCAAAAATTTTTCATTTCGTGTAAGTCGATATTTCGACGATTCTCGGCTCCCTGGACACTAAATATACTCTGAACAATAGTTGCTCCAAATTCGCTGTAAAAGCTATATACGAGCAGTTTGGAGTGTGGGGAACAAGAATATCACAAAAATTTTTCATTTCGCCTAAGTCGATATTTCGCCGATTCTCAGCTCCCTGGTCACGAAATGTACATATACCAAAAGTTGCTCCAAATTCGTCTCAAATGCTATTTACGAGCAGTTTGGAGCCCGGGGAACAAGAGTATCATAAAAATGTTTCATTACGTGTAAGTCGATATTTGGACGATGCTCGGCTCCCTGGTCACGAAATATACATATAACAAAAGTTGTTCTAAATTCGCTGCAAAAGCTATATAAGAGCAGTTTGGAGTAAGGTAAACAAGAATATCACAAAAATATTTCATTTCGTGTAAGTCGATATTTCGACGATTCTCGGCTCCCTGGTAACGAAATATTCATATACCAAAAGTTGCTCCAAATTCGTCTCAAATGCTATTTACGAGCAGTTTGGAGCCCGGGGAACAAGAGTATCATAAAAATGTTTCATTACGTGTAAGTCGATATTTGGACGATGCTCGGCTCCCTGGTCACGAAATATACATATACCAAACGTTGCTCCAAATTCGCCTCAAATGCTATTTAGGAGCAGTTTGGAGCGCGGGGAACAAGAATATCATAAAAATGTTTCATTACGTGTAAGTCGATATTTCGACGATTCTCGGCTCCCTGGACACGAAATATACATGTAACAAAAGTTGCTCCAAATTCGCTGCAAATGCTATATACCAGCAGTTTGGAGCGTGGGGAACAAGAATATCACAAAAATATTTCATTTCGTGTAAGTTGATATTTCGAGGATTCTCAGCTCCCTGGACACGAAATATATTATCCTAACAAACGTTGCTCCAAATTCGCTGCAAAAGCTATATACAAGAACTTTGGAGTGTGGGGAACAAGAATATCACAAAAATTTTTCATTTCGTGTAAGTCGATATTTCGACGATTCTCGGCTCACTGGACACTAAATATACTCTGAACAAAAGTTGCTCCAAATTCGCTGCAAAAGCTATATAAGAGCAGTTTGGAGTAAGGTTAACAAGAATATCACAAAAATTTTTCATTTCGTGTAAGTCGATATTTCGACGATTCTCGGCTCCCTGGACACTAAATATACTCTGAACAATAGTTGCTCCAAATTCGCTGTAAAAGCTATATACGAGCAGTTTGGAGTGTGGGGAACAAGAATATCACAAAAATTTTTCATTTCGCCTAAGTCGATATTTCGCCGATTCTCAGCTCCATGGTCACGAAATATACATATACCAAAAGTTGCTCCAAATTCGTCTCAAATGCTATTTACGAGCAGTTTGGAGCCCGGGGAACAAGAGTATCATAAAAATGTTTCATTACGTGTAAGTCGATATTTGGACGATGCTCGGCTCCCTGGTCACGAAATATACATTTAACAAAAGTTGTTCTAAATTCGCTGCAAAAGCTATATAAGAGCAGTTTGGAGTAAGGTAAACAAGAATATCACAAAAATATTTCATTTCGTGTAAGTCGATATTTGGACGCTGCTCGGCTCCCTGGTCACGAAATATACATTTAACAAAAGTTGTTCTAAATTCGCTGCAAAAGCTATATAAGAGCAGTTTGGAGTAAGGTAAACAAGAATATCACAAAAATATTTAATTTCGTGTAAGTCGATATTTCGACGATTCTCAGCTCCCTGGTCACGAAATATACATATACCAAACATTGCTCCAAATTCGCCTCAAATGCTATTTACGAGCAGTTTGGAGCGCGGGGAACAAGAATATCATAAAAATGTTTCATTACGTGTAAGTCGATATTTCGACGATTCTCGGCTCCCTGGACACGAAATATACATGTAACAAAAGTTGCTCCAAATTCGCTGCAAATGCTATATACCAGCAGTTTGGAGCGTGGGGAACAAGAATATCACAAACATTTTTCATTTCGCGTTAGTCGACTTTTCGAGGATTCTCTGCTCCCTGGACACGAAATATATTATCCTAACAAATGTTGCTCCAAATTCGCTGCAAAGCTATATACGATAATTTTGGAGTGTGGGGAACAAGAATATCGCAAAAATTTTTCATTTCGTGTAAGTCGATATTTCGACGATTCTCGGCTCCCTGGACACTAAATATACTCTGAACAATAGTTGCTCCAATTTCGCTGTAAAAGCTATATACGAGCAGTTTGGAGTGTGGGGAACAAGAATATCACAAAAATTTTTCATTTCGCCTAAGTCGATATTTCGCCGATTCTCAGCTCCCTGGTCACGAAATGTACATATACCAAAAGTTGCTCCAAATTCGTCTCAAATGCTATTTACGAGCAGTTTGGAGCCCGGGGAACAAGAGTATCATAAAAATGTTTCATTACGTGTAAGTCGATATTTCGACGATGCTCGGCTCCCTGGTCACGAAATATACATATAACAAAAGTTGTTCTAAATTCGCTGCAAAAGCTATATAAGAGCAGTTTGGAGTAAGGTAAACAAGAATATCACAAAAATATTTCATTTCGTGTAAGTCGGTATTTCGACGATTCTCGGCTCCCTGGTAACGAAATATACATATAACAAAAGTTGCTCCCATTCGCTGCAAATGCTATTTACGAGCAGTTTGGAGCGCGGGGAACAAGAATATCACAAAAATATTTCATATCGTGTAAGTTGATATTTCGAGGATTCTCAGCTCCCTGGACACGAAATATATTATCCTAACAAACGTTGTTCCAAATTCGCTGCAAAAGCTATATACAAGAAGTTTGGAGTGTGGGGAACAAGTATATCGCAAAAATTTTTCATTTCGTGTAAGTCGATATTTCGACGATTCTCGGCTCCCTGGACACTAAATATACTCTGAACAATAGTTGCTCCAAATTCGCTGTAAAAGCTATATACGAGCAGTTTGGAGTGTGGGGAACAAGATTATCACAAAAATTTTTCATTTCGCCTAAGTCGATATTTCGCCGATTCTCAGCTCCCTGGTCACGAAATATACATATACCAAAAGTTGCTCCAAATTCGTCTCAAATGCTATTTACGAGCAGTTTGGAGCCCGGGGAACAAGAGTATCATAAAAATGTTTCATTACGTGTAAGTCGATATTTGGACGATGCTCGGCTCCCTGGTCACGAAATATACATATAACAAAAGTTGTTCTAAATTCGCTGCAAAAGCTATATAAGAGCAGTTTGGAGTAAGGTAAACAAGAATATCACAAAAATATTTCATTTCGTGTAAGTCGATATTTCGACGATTCTCGGCTCCCTGGTAACGAAATATACATATAACAAAAGTTGCTCCAAATTCGCTGCTAATGCTATTTACGAGCAGTTTGGAGCGCGGGGAACAAGAATATCACAAAAATATTTCATTTCGTGTAAGTTGTTATTTCGACAATTCTCGGTTCCCTTGACACCAAAAATACATATAACAAAAGTTCCAAAATCGCTGCAAATGCTATATACGAGCAGTTTGGAGCGTGGGGAAGAAGAATATCACAAAAAATTTTCATTTCGCGTAAGTCGATTTTTCGAGGATTCTTAGCTCCCTGGACACGAACTATATTATCCTAACAAACGTTGCTCCAAATTCACTGTAAAAGCTATATATGAAAAGTTTGGAGTGTGGGGAACAAGAATATCACAAAAATATTTCATTTCGTGTAAGTTGATATTTCGAGGATTCTCAGCTCCCTGGACACGAAATATATTATCCTAACAAACGTTGCTCCAAATTCGCTGCAAAAGCTATATACGAGAAGTTTGGAGTCTGGGGAACAAGAATATCACAAAAATTTTTCATTTCGTGTAAGTCGATATTTCGACGATTCTCGGCTACCTGGACACTAAATATACTCTGAACAAAAATTACTCCAAATTCGTTGCAAAAGCTATATAAGAACAGTTTGGAGTAAGGTAAACAAGAATATCACAAAAATATTTCATTTCGTGTAAGTTGATATTTCGACGATTCTCGGCTCCCTGGTAACGAAATATACATATAAGAAAAGTTGCTCCAGATTCGCTGCAAATGCTATTTACGAGCAGTTTGGAGCGTGGGGAACAAGAATATCACAAAAATATTTCATTTCGTGTAAGTTGATATTTCGACGATTCTCGGCTCCCTGGACACGAAAAATACATATAACAAAAGTTGCTCCAAATTCGCTGCAAATGCTATATACGAGCAGTTTGGAGTAAGGTAAACAAGAATATCACAAAAATATTTCATTTCGTGTAAGTCGATATTTCGACGATTCTCGGCTCCCTGTTAACGAAATATACATATAACAAAAGTTGCTCCAAATTCGCTGCAAATGCTATTTACGAGCAGTTTGGAGCGCGGGGAACAAGAATATCATAAAAATGTTTCATTACGTGTAAGTCGATATTTCGACGATTCTCGGCTCCCTGGACACGAAATATACATGTAACAAAAGTTGCTCCAAATTCGCTGCAAATGCTATTTACGAGCAGTTTGGAGCGTGGGGAACAAGAATATCACAAACATTTTTCATTTCGCGTTAGTCGACTTTTCGAGGATTCTCTGCTCCCTGGACACGAAATATATTATCCTAACAAATGTTGCTCCAAATTCGCTGCAAAAGCTATATACGAGAAGTTTGGAGTGTGGGGAACAAGAATATCGCAAAAATTTTTCATTTCGTGTAAGTCGATATTTCGACGATTCTCGGCTCCCTGGACACTAAATATACTCTGAACAATAGTTGCTCCAAATTCGCTGTAAAACCTATATACGAGCAGTTTTGAGTGTGGGGAACAGGAATATCACAAAAATTTTTCATTTCGCCTTAGTCGATATTTCGCCGATTCTCAGCTCCCTGGTCACGAAATATACATATACCAAAAGTTGCTCCAAATTCGTCTCAAATGCTATTTACGAGCAGTTTGGAGCCCGGGGAACAAGAGTATCATAAAAATGTTTCATTACGTGTAAGTCGATATTTCGACGATGCTCGGCTCCCTGGTCACGAAATATACATATAACAAAAGTTGTTCTAAATTCGCTGCAAAAGCTATATAAGAGCAGTTTGGAGTAAGGTAAACAAGAATATCACAAAAATATTTCATTTCGTGTAAGTCGGTATTTCGACGATTCTCGGCTCCCTGGTAACGAAATATACATATATCAAAAGTTGCTCCCATTCGCTGCAAATGCTATTTACGAGCAGTTTGGAGAGCGGGGAACAAGAATATCACAAAAATATTTCATATCGTGTAAGTTGATATTTCGAGGATTCTCAGCTCCCCGGAAACGAAATATATTATCCTAACAAACGTTGCTCCAAATTCGCTGCAAAAGCTATATACAAGAAGTTTGGAGTGTGGGGAACAAGAATATCGCAAAAATTTTTCATTTCGTGTAAGTCGATATTTCGACGATTCTCGGCTCCCTGGACACTAAATATACTCTGAACAATAGTTGCTCCAAATTCGCTGTAAAAGCTATATACGAGCAGTTTGGAGTGTGGGGAACAAGATTATCACAAAAATTTTTCATTTCGCCTAAGTCGATATTTCGCCGATTCTCAGCTCCCTGGTCACGAAATATACATATACCAAAAGTTGCTCCAAATTCGTCTCAAATGCTATTTACGAGCAGTTTGGAGCCCGGGGAACAAGAGTATCATAAAAATGTTTCATTACGTGTAAGTCGATATTTGGACGATGCTCGGCTCCCTGGTCACGAAATATACATATAACAAATGTTGTTCTAAATTCGCTGCAAAAGCTATATAAGAGCAGTTTGGAGTAAGGTTAACAAGAATATCACAAAAATTTTTCATTTCGTGTAAGTCGATATTTCGACGATTCTCGGCTCCCTGGACACTAAATATACTCTGAACAATAGTTGCTCCAAATTCGCTGTAAAAGCTATATACGAGCAGTTTGGAGTGTGGGGAACAAGAATATCACAAAAATATTTCATTTCGTGTAAGTCGATATTTGGACGCTGCTCGGCTCCCTGGTCACGAAATATACATTTAACAAAAGTTGTTCTAAATTCGCTGCAAAAGCTATATAAGAGCAGTTTGGAGTAAGGTAAACAAGAATATCACAAAAATATTTAATTTCGTGTAAGTCGATATTTCGACGATTCTCAGCTCCCTGGTCACGAAATATACATATACCAAACATTGCTCCAAATTCGCCTCAAATGCTATTTACGAGCAGTTTGGAGCGCGGGGAACAAGAATATCATAAAAATGTTTCATTACGTGTAAGTCGATATTTCGACGATTCTCGGCTCCCTGGACACGAAATATACATGTAACAAAAGTTGCTCCAAATTCGCTGCAAATGCTATATACCAGCAGTTTGGAGCGTGGGGAACAAGAATATCACAAACATTTTTCATTTCGCGTTAGTCGACTTTTCGAGGATTCTCTGCTCCCTGGACACGAAATATATTATCCTAACAAATGTTGCTCCAAATTCGCTGCAAAGCTATATACGATAATTTTGGAGTGTGGGGAACAAGAATATCGCAAAAATTTTTCATTTCGTGTAAGTCGATATTTCGACGATTCTCGGCTCCCTGGACACTAAATATACTCTGAACAATAGTTGCTCCAATTTCGCTGTAAAAGCTATATACGAGCAGTTTGGAGTGTGGGGAACAAGAATATCACAAAAATTTTTCATTTCGCCTAAGTCGATATTTCGCCGATTCTCAGCTCCCTGGTCACGAAATGTACATATACCAAAAGTTGCTCCAAATTCGTCTCAAATGCTATTTACGAGCAGTTTGGAGCCCGGGGAACAAGAGTATCATAAAAATGTTTCATTACGTGTAAGTCGATATTTCGACGATGCTCGGCTCCCTGGTCACGAAATATACATATAACAAAAGTTGTTCTAAATTCGCTGCAAAAGCTATATAAGAGCAGTTTGGAGTAAGGTAAACAAGAATATCACAAAAATATTTCATTTCGTGTAAGTCGGTATTTCGACGATTCTCGGCTCCCTGGTAACGAAATATACATATAACAAAAGTTGCTCCCATTCGCTGCAAATGCTATTTACGAGCAGTTTGGAGCGCGGGGAACAAGAATATCACAAAAATATTTCATATCGTGTAAGTTGATATTTCGAGGATTCTCAGCTCCCTGGACACGAAATATATTGTCCTAACAAACGTTGTTCCAAATTCGCTGCAAAAGCTATATACAAGAAGTTTGGAGTGTGGGGAACAAGTATATCGCAAAAATTTTTCATTTCGTGTAAGTCGATATTTCGACGATTCTCGGCTCCCTGGACACTAAATATACTCTGAACAATAGTTGCTCCAAATTCGCTGTAAAAGCTATATACGAGCAGTTTGGAGTGTGGGGAACAAGATTATCACAAAAATTTTTCATTTCGCCTAAGTCGATATTTCGCCGATTCTCAGCTCCCTGGTCACGAAATATACATATACCAAAAGTTGCTCCAAATTCGTCTCAAATGCTATTTACGAGCAGTTTGGAGCCCGGGGAACAAGAGTATCATAAAAATGTTTCATTACGTGTAAGTCGATATTTGGACGATGCTCGGCTCCCTGGTCACGAAATATACATATAACAAAAGTTGTTCTAAATTCGCTGCAAAAGCTATATAAGAGCAGTTTGGAGTAAGGTAAACAAGAATATCACAAAAATATTTCATTTCGTGTAAGTCGATATTTCGACGATTCTCGGCTCCCTGGTAACGAAATATACATATAACAAAAGTTGCTCCAAATTCGCTGCTAATGCTATTTACGAGCAGTTTGGAGCGCGGGGAACAAGAATATCACAAAAATATTTCATTTCGTGTAAGTTGTTATTTCGACAATTCTCGGTTCCCTTGACACCAAAAATACATATAACAAAAGTTCCAAAATCGCTGCAAATGCTATATACGAGCAGTTTGGAGCGTGGGGAAGAAGAATATCACAAAAAATTTTCATTTCGCGTAAGTCGATTTTTCGAGGATTCTTAGCTCCCTGGACACGAACTATATTATCCTAACAAACGTTGCTCCAAATTCACTGTAAAAGCTATATATGAAAAGTTTGGAGTGTGGGGAACAAGAATATCACAAAAATATTTCATTTCGTGTAAGTTGATATTTCGAGGATTCTCAGCTCCCTGGACACGAAATATATTATCCTAACAAACGTTGCTCCAAATTCGCTGCAAAAGCTATATACGAGAAGTTTGGAGTCTGGGGAACAAGAATATCACAAAAATTTTTCATTTCGTGTAAGTCGATATTTCGACGATTCTCGGCTACCTGGACACTAAATATACTCTGAACAAAAATTACTCCAAATTCGTTGCAAAAGCTATATAAGAACAGTTTGGAGTAAGGTAAACAAGAATATCACAAAAATATTTCATTTCGTGTAAGTTGATATTTCGACGATTCTCGGCTCCCTGGTAACGAAATATACATATAAGAAAAGTTGCTCCAGATTCGCTGCAAATGCTATTTACGAGCAGTTTGGAGCGTGGGGAACAAGAATATCACAAAAATATTTCATTTCGTGTAAGTTGATATTTCGACGATTCTCGGCTCCCTGGACACGAAAAATACATATAACAAAAGTTGCTCCAAATTCGCTGCAAATGCTATATACAAGCAGTTTGGAGTAAGGTAAACAAGAATATCACAAAAATATTTCATTTCGTGTAAGTCGATATTTCGACGATTCTCGGCTCCCTGGTAACGAAATATACATATAACAAAAGTTGCTCCAAATTCGCTGCAAATGCTATTTACGAGCAGTTTGGAGCGCGGGGAACAAGAATATCATAAAAATGTTTCATTACGTGTAAGTCGATATTTCGACGATTCTCGGCTCCCTGGACACGAAATATACATGTAACAAAAGTTGCTCCAAATTCGCTGCAAATGCTATTTACGAGCAGTTTGGAGCGTGGGGAACAAGAATATCACAAACATTTTTCATTTCGCGTTAGTCGACTTTTCGAGGATTCTCTGCTCCCTGGACACGAAATATATTATCCTAACAAATGTTGCTCCAAATTCGCTGCAAAAGCTATATACGAGAAGTTTGGAGTGTGGGGAACAAGAATATCGCAAAAATTTTTCATTTCGTGTAAGTCGATATTTCGACGATTCTCGGCTCCCTGGACACTAAATATACTCTGAACAATAGTTGCTCCAAATTCGCTGTAAAACCTATATACGAGCAGTTTTGAGTGTGGGGAACAGGAATATCACAAAAATTTTTCATTTCGCCTTAGTCGATATTTCGCCGATTCTCAGCTCCCTGGTCACGAAATATACATATACCAAAAGTTGCTCCAAATTCGTCTCAAATGCTATTTACGAGCAGTTTGGAGCCCGGGGAACAAGAGTATCATAAAAATGTTTCATTACGTGTAAGTCGATATTTCGACGATGCTCGGCTCCCTGGTCACGAAATATACATATAACAAAAGTTGTTCTAAATTCGCTGCAAAAGCTATATAAGAGCAGTTTGGAGTAAGGTAAACAAGAATATCACAAAAATATTTCATTTCGTGTAAGTCGGTATTTCGACGATTCTCGGCTCCCTGGTAACGAAATATACATATATCAAAAGTTGCTCCCATTCGCTGCAAATGCTATTTACGAGCAGTTTGGAGAGCGGGGAACAAGAATATCACAAAAATATTTCATATCGTGTAAGTTGATATTTCGAGGATTCTCAGCTCCCCGGAAACGAAATATATTATCCTAACAAACGTTGCTCCAAATTCGCTGCAAAAGCTATATACAAGAAGTTTGGAGTGTGGGGAACAAGAATATCGCAAAAATTTTTCATTTCGTGTAAGTCGATATTTCGACGATTCTCGGCTCCCTGGACACTAAATATACTCTGAACAATAGTTGCTCCAAATTCGCTGTAAAAGCTATATACGAGCAGTTTGGAGTGTGGGGAACAAGATTATCACAAAAATTTTTCATTTCGCCTAAGTCGATATTTCGCCGATTCTCAGCTCCCTGGTCACGAAATATACATATACCAAAAGTTGCTCCAAATTCGTCTCAAATGCTATTTACGAGCAGTTTGGAGCCCGGGGAACAAGAGTATCATAAAAATGTTTCATTACGTGTAAGTCAATATTTGGACGATGCTCGGCTCCCTGGTCACGAAATATACATATAACAAATGTTGTTCTAAATTCGCTGCAAAAGCTATATAAGAGCAGTTTGGAGTAAGGTAAACAAGAAAATCACAAAAATATTTCATTTCGTGTAAGTCGATATTTCGACGATTCTCGGCTCCCTGGTAACGAAATATACACATAACAAAAGTTGCTCCAAATTCGCTGCTAATGCTATTTACGAGCAGTTTGGAGCGCGGGGAACAAGAGTATCATAAAAATGTTTCATTACGTGTAAGTCGATATTTGGACGATGCTCGGCTCCCTGGCCACGAAATATACATATAACAAAAGTTGTTCTAAATTCGCTGCAAAAGCTATATAAGAGCAGTTTGGAGTAAGGTAAACAAGAATATCACAAAAATATTTCATTTGGTGTAAGTCGATATTTCGACGATTCTCGGCTCCCTGGTGACGAAATATACATATAACAAAAGTTGCGCCAAAATCGCTGCAAATGCTATTTACGAGCTGTTTGGAGCGCGGGGAACAAGAATATCACAAAAATATTTCATTTCGTGTAAGTTGTTATTTCGACAATTCTCGGTTCCCTGGACACCAAAAATACATATAACAAAAGTTCCAAATTCGCTGCAAATGCTATATACGAGCAGTGTGGAGCGTGGGGAAGAAGAATATCACAAAAATTTTTCATTTCGCGTAAGTCGATTTTTCGAGGATTCTCAGCTCCCTGGACACGAAATATATTATCCTAACAAACGTTGCTCCAAATTCGCTGCAAAAGCTATATACAAGAAGTTTGGAGTGTGGGGAACAAGAATATCACAAAAATTTTTCATTTCGCCTAAGTCGATATTTCGCCGATTCTCAGCTCCCTGGTCACGAAATATACATATACCAAAAGTTGCTCCAAATTCGTCTCAAATGCTATTTACGAGCAGTTTGGAGCCCGGGGAACAAGAGTATCATAAAAATGTTTCATTACGTGTAAGTCGATATTTCGACGATGCTCGGCTCCCTGGTAATGAAATATACATATAACAAAAGTTGCTCCAAATTCGCTGCAAATGCTATTTACGAGCAGTTTGGAGCGCGGGGAACAAGAATAACACAAAAATATTTCATTTCGTGTAAGTTGTTATTTCGACAATTCTCGGCTCCCTGGACACCAAAAATACATATAACAAAAGTTGCTCCAAATTCGCTGCAAATGCTATATACGAGCAGTGTGGAGCGTGGGGAAGAAGAATATCACAAAAATTTTTCATTTCGCGTAAGTCGATTTTTCGAGGATTCTTAGCTCCCTGGACACGAACTATATTATCCTAACAAACGTTGCTCCAAATTCACTGTAAAAGCTATATATGAAAAGTTTGGAGTGTGGGGAACAAGAATATCACAAAAATATTTCATTTCGTGTAAGTTGATATTTCGAGGATTCTAAGCTCCCTGGACACGAAATATATTATCCTAACAAACTTTGCTCCAAATTCGCTGCAAAAGCTATATACAAGAAGTTTGGAGTGTGGGGAACAAGAATATCACAAAAATTTTTCATTTCGTGTAAGTCGATATTTCGACGATTCTCGGCTCACTGGACACTAAATATACTCTGAACAAAAGTAGCTGCAAATTCGCTGCAAAAGCTATATAAGAGCAGTTTGGAGTAAGGTTAACAAGAATATCACAAAAATATTTCATTTCGTGTAAGTTGATATTTCGACGATTCTCGGCTCCCTGGACACGAAAAATACATATAACAAAAGTTGCTCCAAATTCGCTGCAAATGCTATCTATATACGAGCAGTTTGGAGCGTGGGGAACAAGAATATCACAAAAATTTTTCATTTCGCGTAAGTCGAATTTTCGAGGATTCTCAGCTCCCTGGACTCGAAATATTTTATCCTAACAAACGTTGCTCCAAATTCGCTGCAAAAGCTATATACGAGAAGTTTGGAGTCTGGGGAACAAGAATATCACAAAAATTTTTCATTTCGTGTAAGTCGATATTTCGACGATTCTCGGCTACCTGGACACTAAATATACTCTGAACAAAAATTGCTCCAAATTCGCTGCAAAAGCCATATAAGAGCAGTTTGGAGTAAGGTAAACAAGAATATCACAAAAATATTTCATTTCGTGTAAGTTGATATTTCGACGATTCTCGGCTCCCTGGTAACGAAATATTCATATACCAAAAGTTGCTCCAAATTCGTCTCAAATGCTATTTACGAGCAGTTTGGAGCCCGGGGAACAAGAGTATCATAAAAATGTTTCATTACGTGTAAGTCGATATTTGGACGATGCTCGGCTCCCTGGTCACGAAATATACATATACCAAACGTTGCTCCAAATTCGCCTCAAATGCTATTTACGAGCAGTTTGGAGCGCGGGGAACAAGAATATCATAAAAATGTTTCATTACGTGTAAGTCGATATTTCGACGATTCTCGGCTCCCTGGTCACGAAATATACATATACCAAACGTTGCTCCAAATTCGCCTCAAATGCTATTTAAGAGCAGTTTGGAGCGCGGGGAACAAGAATATCATAAAAATGTTTCATTTCGTGTAAGTTGATATTTCGAGGATTCTCAGCACCCTGGACACGAAATATATTATCCTAACAAACGTTGCTCCAAATTCGCTGCAAAAGCTATATACAAGAACTTTGGAGTGTGGGGAACAAGAATATCACAAAAATTTTTCATTTCGTGTAAGTCGATATTTCGACGATTCTCGGCTCCCTGGACACTAAATATACTCTGAACAATAGTTGCTCCAAATTCGCTGTAAAAGCTATATACGAGCAGTTTGGAGTGTGGGGAACAAGAATATCACAAAAATTTTTCATTTCGCCTAAGTCGATATTTCGCCGATTCTCAGCTCCCTGGTCACGAAATATACATATACCAAAAGTTGCTCCAAATTCGTCTCAAATGCTATTTACGAGCAGTTTGGAGCCCGGGGAACAAGAGTATCATAAAAATTTTTCATTACGTGTAAGTCGATATTTCGACGATGCTCGGCTCCCTGGTCACGAAATATACATATAACAAAAGTTGTTCTAAATTCGCTGCAAAAGCTATATAAGAGCAGTTTGGAGTAAGGTAAACAAGAATATCACAAAAATATTTCAATTCGTGTAAGTCGATATTTCGACGATTCTCGGCTCACTGGTAATGAAATATACATATAACAAAAGTTGCTCCAAATTCGCTGCAAATGCTATTTACGAGCAGTTTGGAGCGCGGGGAACAAGAATATCACAAAAATATTTCATTTCGCGTAAGTCGATTTTTCGAGGATTCTTAGCTCCCTGGACACGAACTATATTATCCTAACAAACGTGGCTCCAAATTCACTGTAAAAGCTATATATGAAAAGTTTGGAGTGTAGGGAACAAGATTATCACAAAAATATTTCATTTCGCGTAAGTCGAATTTTCGAGGATTCTCAGCTCCCTGGACACGAAATATTTTATCCTAACAAACGTTGCTCCAAATTCGCTGCAAAAGCTATATACGAGAGGTTTGGAGTCTGGGGAACAAGAATATCACAAAAATTTTTCATTTCGTGTAAGTCGATATTTCGACGATTCTCGGCTCCCTGGTAACGAAATATACATATAACAAAAGTTGCTCCCATTCGCTGCAAATGCTATTTACGAGCAGTTTGGAGCGCGGGGAACAAGAATATCACAAAAATATTTCATATCGTGTAAGTTGATATTTCGAGGATTCTCAGCTCCCTGGACACGAAATATATTATCCTAACCAACGTTGCTCCAAATTCGCTGCAAAAGCTATATACAAGAAGTTTGGAGTGTGGGGAACAAGAATATCGCAAAAATTTTTCATTTCGTGTAAGTCGATATTTCGACGATTCTCGGCTCCCTGGACACTAAATATACTCTGAACAATAGTTGCTCCAAATTCGCTGTAAAAGCTATATACGAGCAGTTTGGAGTGTGGGGAACAAGATTATCACAAAAATTTTTCATTTCGCCTAAGTCGATATTTCGCCGATTCTCAGCTCCCTGGTCATGAAATATACATATACCAAAAGTTGCTGCAAATTCGTCTCAAATGCTATTTACCAACAGTTTGGAGCCCGGGGAACAAGAGTATCACAAAAATGTTTCATAACGTGTAAGTCGATATTTGGACGATGCTCGGCTCCCTGGTCACGAAATATACATATAACAAATGTTGTTCTAAATTCGCTGCAAAAGCTATATAAGAGCAGTTTGGAGTATGGTAAACAAGAATATCACAAAAATATTTCATTTCGTGTAAGTCGATATTTCGACGATTCTCGGCTCCCTGGTAACGAAATATACATATAACAAAAGTTGCTCCAAATTCGCTGCAAATGCTATTTACGATCAGTTTGGAGCGCGGGGAACAAGAATATCACAAAAATATTTCATTTCGTGTAAGTTGATATTTCGACGATTCTCGGTTCCTGGACACGAAAAATACATATAACAAAAGTTGCTCCAAATTCGCTGCAAATGCTATCTATATACGAGCAGTTTGGAGCGTGGTGAACAAGAATATCACAAAAATTTTTCATTTCGCGTAAGTCGAATTTTCGAGGATTCTCAGCTCCCTGGACACGAAATATTTTATCCTAACAAACGTTGCTCCAAATTCGCTGCAAAAGCTATATACGAGAGGTTTGGAGTCTGGGGAACAAGAATATCACAAAAATTTTTCATTTCGTGTAAGTCGATATTTCGACGATTCTCGGCTACCTGGACACTAAATATACTCTGAACAAAAATTACTCCAAATTCGCTGCAAAAGCTATATAAGAGCAGTTTGGAGTAAGGTAAACAAGAATATCACAAAAATATTTCATTTCGTGTAAGTTGATATTTCGACGATTCTCGGCTCCCTGGTAACGAAATATACATATAACAAAAGTTGCTCCAGATTCGCTGCAAATGCTATTTACGAGCAGTTTGGAGCGTGGGGAACAAGAATATCACAAAAATATTTCATTTAGTGTAAGTTGATATTTCGACGATTCTCGCTCCCTGGACACGAAAAATACATATAACAAAAGTTGCTCCAAATTCGCTGCAAATGCTATATACGAGCAGTTTGGAGTAAGGTAAACAAGAATATCACAAAAATATTTAATTTCGTGTAAGTCCATATTTCGACGATTCTCAGCTCCCTGGTCACGAAATATACATATACCAAACGTTGCTCCAAATTCGCCTCAAATGCTATTTACGAGCAGTTTGGAGAGCGGGGAACAAGAATATCATAAAAATGTTTCATTACGTGTAAGTCGATATTTCGACGATTCTCGGCTCCCTGGACACGAAATATACATGTAACAAAAGTTGCTCAAAATTCGCTGCAAATGCTATATACCAGCAGTTTGGAGCGTGGGGAACAAGAATATCACAAACATTTTTCATTTCGCGTTAGTCGACTTTTCGAGGATTCTCTGCTCCCTGGACACGAAATATATTATCCTAACAAATGTTGCTCCAAATTCGCTGCAAAAGCTATATACGAGAAGTTTGGAGTGTGGGGAACAAGAATATCACAAAAATTTTTCATTTCGCCTAAGTCGATATTTCGCCGATTCTCAGCTCCCTGGTCATGAAATATACATATACCAAAAGTTGCTCCAAATTCGTCTCAAATGCTATTTACCAACAGTTTGGAGCCCGGGGAACAAGAGTATCACAAAAATGTTTCATAACGTGTAAGTCGATATTTGGACGATGCTCGGCTCCCTGGTCACGAAATATACATATAACAAAAGTTGTTCTAAATTCGCTGCAAAAGCTATATAAGAGCAGTTTGGTGTATGGTAAACAAGAATATCACAAAAATATTTCATTTCGTGTAAGTCGATATTTCGACGATTCTCGGCTCCTTGGTAACGAAATATACATATAACAAAAGTTGCTCCAAATTCGCTGCAAATGCTATTTACGATCAGTTTGGAGCGCGGGGAACAAGAATATCACAAAAATATTTCATTTCGTGTAAGTTGATATTTCGAGGATTCTCAGCTCCCTGGACACGAAATATATTATCCTAACAAACGTTGCTCCAAATTCGCTGCAAAAGCTATATACAAGAAGTTTGGAGTGTGGGGAACAAGAATATCGCAAAATTTTTTCATTTCGTGTAAGTCGATATTTCGACGATTCTCGGCTCCCTGGACACTAAATATACTCTGAACAATAGTTGCTCCAAATTCGCTGTAAAAGCTATATACGAGCAGTTTGGAGTGTGGGGAACAAGAATATCACAAAAATTTTTCATTTCGCCTAAGTCGATATTTCGCCGATTCTCAGCTCCCTGGTCACGAAATATACATATACCAAAAGTTGCTCCAAATTCGTCTCAAATGCTATTTACGAGCAGTTTGGAGCCCGGGGAACAAGAGTATCATAAAAATGTTTCATTACGTGTAAGTCGATATTTCGACGATGCTCGGCTCCCTGGTAATGAAATATACATATAACAAAAGTTGCTCCAAATTCACTGTAAAAGCTATATATGAAAAGTTTGGAGTGTGGGGAACAAGAATATCACAAAAATATTTCATTTCGTGTAAGTTGATATTTCGAGGATTCTAAGCTCCCTGGACACGAAATATATTATCCTAACAAACTTTGCTCCAAATTCGCTGCAAAAGCTATATACAAGAAGATTGGAGTGTGGGGAACAAGAATATCACAAAAATTTTTCATTTCGTGTAAGTCGATATTTCGACGATTCTCGGCTCACTGGACACTAAATATACTCTGAACAAAAGTAGCTGCAAATTCGCTGCAAAAGCTATATAAGAGCAGTTTGGAGTAAGGTTAACAAGAATATCACAAAAATATTTCATTTCGTGTAAGTTGATATTTCGACGATTCTCGGCTCCCTGGACACGAAAAATACATATAACAAAAGTTGCTCCAAATTCGCTGCAAATGCTATCTATATACGAGCAGTTTGGAGCGTGGTGAACAAGAATATCACAAAAATTTTTCATTTCGCGTAAGTCGAATTTTCGAGGATTCTCAGCTCCCTGGACACGAAATATTTTATCCTAACAAACGTTGCTCCAAATTCGCTGCAAAAGCTATATACGAGAAGTTTGGAGTCTGGGGAACAAGAATATCACAAAAATTTTTCATTTCGTGTAAGTCGATATTTCGACGATTCTCGGCTACCTGGACACTAAATATACTCTGAACAAAAATTGCTCCAAATTCGCTGCAAAAGCTATATAAGAGCAGTTTGCAGTAAGGTAAACAAGAATATCACAAAAATATTTCATTTCGTGTAAGTTGATATTTCGACGATTCTCGGCTCCCAGGTAACGAAATATACATATAACAAAAGTTGCTCCAGATCCGCTGCAAATGCTATTTACGAGCAGTTTGGAGCGTGGGGAACAAGAATATCACAAAAATATTTCATTTAGTGTAAGTTGATATTTCGACGATTCTCGCTCCCTGGACACGAAAAATACATATAACAAAAGTTGTTCCAAATTCGCTGCAAATGCTATATACGAGCAGTTTGGAGTAAGGTAAACAAGAATATCACAAAAATATTTAATTTCGTGTAAGTCGATATTTCGACGATTCTCAGCTCCCTGGTCACGAAATATACATATACCAAACGTTGCTCCAAATTCGCCTCAAATGCTATTTAGGAGCAGTTTGGAGAGCGGGGAACAAGAATATCATAAAAATGTTTCATTACGTGTAAGTCGATATTTCGACGATTCTCGGCTCCCTGGACACGAAATATACATGTAACAAAAGTTGCTCAAAATTCGCTGCAAATGCTATATACCAGCAGTTTGGAGCATGGGGAACAAGAATATCACAAACATTTTTCATTTCGCGTTAGTCGACTTTTCGAGGATTCTCTGCTCCCTGGACACGAAATATATTATCCTAACAAATGTTGCTCCAAATTCGCTGCAAAAGCTATATACGAGAAGTTTGGAGTGTGGGGAACAAGAATATCACAAAAATTTTTCATTTCGCCTAAGTCGATATTTCGCCGATTCTCAGCTCCCTGGTCATGAAATATACATATACCAAAAGTTGCTCCAAATTCGTCTCAAATGCTATTTACCAACAGTTTGGAGCCCGGGGAACAAGAGTATCATAAAAATGTTTCATAACGTGTAAGTCGATATTTGGACGATGCTCGGCTCCCTGGTCACGAAATATACATATAACAAAAGTTGTTCTAAATTCGCTGCAAAAGCTATATAAGAGCAGTTTGGAGTATGGTAAACAAGAATATCACAAAAATATTTCATTTCGTGTAAGTCGATATTTCGACGATTCTCGGCTCCCTGGTAACGAAATATACATATAACAAAAGTTGCTCCAAATTCGCTGCAAATGCTATTTACGATCAGTTTGGAGCGCGGGGAACAAGAATATCACAAAAATATTTCATTTCGTGTAAGTTGATATTATGAGGATTCTCAGCTCCCTGGACACGAAATATATTATCCTAACAAACGTTGCTCCAAATTCGCTACAAAAGCTATATACAAGAAGTTTGGAGTGTGGGGAACAAGAATATCGCAAAATTTTTTCATTTCGTGTAAGTCGATATTTCGACGATTCTCGGCTCCCTGGACACTAAATATACTCTGAACAATAGTTGCTCCAAATTCGCTGTAAAAGCTATATACGAGCAGTTTGGAGTGTGGGGAACAAGAATATCACAAAAATTTTTCATTTCGCCTAAGTCGATATTTCGCCGATTCTCAGCTCCCTGGTCACGAAATATACATATACCAAAAGTTGCTCCAAATTCGTCTCAAATGCTATTTACGAGCAGTTTGGAGCCCGGGGAACAAGAGTATCATAAAAATGTTTCATTAGGTGTAAGTCGATATTTCGACGATGCTCGGCTCCCTGGTAATGAAATATACATATAACAAAAGTTGCTCCAAATTCGCTGCGAATGCTATTTACGAGCAGTTTGGAGCGCGGGGAACAAGAATATCACAAAAATATTTCATTTCGTGTAAGTTGTTATTTCGACAATTCTCGGCTCCCTGGACACCAAAAATACATATAACAAAAGTTCCAAATTCGCTGCAAATGCTATATACGAGCAGTGTGGAGCGTGGGGAAGAAGAATATCACAAAAATTTTTCATTTCGCGTAAGTCGATTTTTCGAGGATTCTTAGCTCCCTGGACACGAACTATATTATCCTAACAAACGTTGCTCCAAATTCACTGTAAAAGCTATATATGAAAAGTTTGGAGTGTGGGGAACAAGAATATCACAAAAATATTTCATTTCGTGTAAGTTGATATTTCGAGGATTCTAAGCTCCCTGGACACGAAATATAATATCCTAACAAACTTTGCTCCAAATTCGCTGCAAAAGCTATATACAAGAAGATTGGAGTGTGGGGAACAAGAATATCACAAAAATTTTTCATTTCGTGTAAGTCGATATTTCGACGATTCTCGGCTCACTGGACACTAAATATACTCTGAACAAAAGTATCTGCAAATTCGCTGCAAAAGCTATATAAGAGCAGTTTGGAGTAAGGTTAACAAGAATATCACAAAAATATTTCATTTCGTGTAAGTTGATATTTCGACGATTCTCGGCTCCCTGGACACGAAAAATACATATAACAAAAGTTGCTCCAAATTCGCTGCAAATGCTATCTATATACGAGCAGTTTGGAGCGTGGTGAACAAGAATATCACAAAAGTTTTTCATTTCGCGTAAGTCGAATTTTCGAGGATTCTCAGCTCCCTGGACACGAAATATTTTATCCTAACAAACGTTGCTCCAAATTCGCTGCAAAAGCTATATACGAGAAGTTTGGAGTCTGGGGAACAAGAATATCACAAAAATTTTTCATTTCGTGTAAGTCGATATTTCGACGATTCTCGGCTACCTGGACACTAAATATACTCTGAACAAAAATTGCTCCAAATTCGCTGCAAAAGCTATATAAGAGCAGTTTGGAGTAAGGTAAACAAGAATATCACAAAAATATTTCATGTCGTGTAAGTTGATATTTCGACGATTCTCGGCTCCCTGGTAACGAAATATACATATAACAAAAGTTGCTCCAGATTCGCTGCAAATGCTATTTACGAGCAGTTTGGAGCGTGGGGAACAAGAATATCACAAAAATATTTCATTTAGTGTAAGTTGATATTTCGACGATTCTCGCTCCCTGGACACGAAAAATACATATAACAAAAGTTGCTCCAAATTCGCTGCAAATGCTATATACGAGCAGTTTGGAGTAAGGTAAACAAGAATATCACAAAAATATTTAATTTCGTGTAAGTCGATATTTCGACGATTCTCAGCTCCCTGGTCACGAAATATACATATACCAAACGTTGGTCCAAATTCGCCTCAAATGCTATTTACGAGCAGTTTGGAGAGCGGGGAACAAGAATATCATAAAAATGTTTCATTACGTGTAAGTCGATATTTCGACGATTCTCGGCTCCCTGGACACGAAATATACATGTAACAAAAGTTGCTCAAAATTCGCTGCAAATGCTATATACCAGCAGTTTGGAGCGTGGGGAACAAGAATATCACAAACATTTTTCATTTCGCGTTAGTCGACTTTTCGAGGATTCTCTGCTCCCTGGACACTAAATATACTCTGAACAAAAGTATCTGCAAATTCGCTGCAAAAGCTATATAAGAGCAGTTTGGAGTAAGGTTAACAAGAATATCACAAAAATATTTCATTTCGTGTAAGTTGATATTTCGACGATTCTCGGCTCCCTGGACACGAAAAATACATATAACAAAAGTTGCTCCAAATTCGCTGCAAATGCTATCTATATACGAGCAGTTTGGAGCGTGGTGAACAAGAATATCACAAAAGTTTTTCATTTCGCGTAAGTCGAATTTTCGAGGATTCTCAGCTCCCTGGACACGAAATATTTTATCCTAACAAACGTTGCTCCAAATTCGCTGCAAAAGCTATATACGAGAAGTTTGGAGTCTGGGGAACAAGAATATCACAAAAATTTTTCATTTCGTGTAAGTCGATATTTCGACGATTCTCGGCTACCTGGACACTAAATATACTCTGAACAAAAATTGCTCCAAATTCGCTGCAAAAGCTATATAAGAGCAGTTTGGAGTAAGGTAAACAAGAATATCACAAAAATATTTCATGTCGTGTAAGTTGATATTTCGACGATTCTCGGCTCCCTGGTAACGAAATATACATATAACAAAAGTTGCTCCAGATTCGCTGCAAATGCTATTTACGAGCAGTTTGGAGCGTGGGGAACAAGAATATCACAAAAATATTTCATTTAGTGTAAGTTGATATTTCGACGATTCTCGCTCCCTGGACACGAAAAATACATATAACAAAAGTTGCTCCAAATTCGCTGCAAATGCTATATACGAGCAGTTTGGAGTAAGGTAAACAAGAATATCACAAAAATATTTAATTTCGTGTAAGTCGATATTTCGACGATTCTCAGCTCCCTGGTCACGAAATATACATATACCAAACGTTGGTCCAAATTCGCCTCAAATGCTATTTACGAGCAGTTTGGAGAGCGGGGAACAAGAATATCATAAAAATGTTTCATTACGTGTAAGTCGATATTTCGACGATTCTCGGCTCCCTGGACACGAAATATACATGTAACAAAAGTTGCTGAAAATTCGCTGCAAATGCTATATACCAGCAGTTTGGAGCGTGGGGAACAAGAATATCACAAACATTTTTCATTTCGCGTTAGTCGACTTTTCGAGGATTCTCTGCTCCCTGGACACGAAATATATTATCCTAACAAATGTTGCTCCAAATTCGCTGCAAAAACTATATACGAGAAGTTTGGAGTGTGGGGAACAAGAATATCACAAAAATTTTTCATTTCGCCTAAGTCGATATTTCGCCGATTCTCAGCTCCCTGGTCATGAAATATACATATACCAAAAGTTGCTCCAAATTCGTTTCAAATGCTATTTACCAACAGTTTGGAGCCCGGGAAACAAGAGTATCATAAAAATGTTTCATAACGTGTAAGTCGATATTTGGACGATGCTCGGCTCCCTGGTCACGAAATATACATATAACAAAAGTTGTTCTAAATTCGCTGCAAAAGCTATATAAGAGCAGTTTGGAGTATGGTAAACAAGAATATCACAAAAATATTTCATTTCGTGTAAGTCGATATTTCGACGATTCTCGGCTCCCTGGTAACGAAATATACATATAACAAAAGTTGCTCCAAATTCGCTGCAAATGCTATTTACGATCAGTTTGGAGCGCGGGGAACAAGAATATCACAAAAATATTTCATTTCGTGTAAGTTGATATTATGAGGATTCTCAGCTCCCTGGACACGAAATATATTATCCTAACAAACGTTGCTCCAAATTCGCTACAAAAGCTATATACAAGAAGTTTGGAGTGTGGGGAACAAGAATATCGCAAAATTTTTTCATTTCGTGTAAGTCGATATTTCGACGATTCTCGGCTCCCTGGACACTAAATATACTCTGAACAATAGTTGCTCCAAATTCGCTGTAAAAGCTATATACGAGCAGTTTGGAGTGTGGGGAACAAGAATATCACAAAAATTTTTCATTTCGCCTAAGTCGATATTTCGCCGATTCTCAGCTCCCTGGTCACGAAATATACATATACCAAAAGTTGCTCCAAATTCGTCTCAAATGCTATTTACGAGTAGTTTGGAGCCCGGGGAACAAGAGTATCATAAAAATGTTTCATTAGGTGTAAGTCGATATTTCGACGATGCTCGGCTCCCTGGTAATGAAATATACATATAACAAAAGTTGCTCCAAATTCGCTGCGAATGCTATTTACGAGCAGTTTGGAGCGCGGGGAACAAGAATATCACAAAAATATTTCATTTCGTGTAAGTTGTTATTTCGACAATTCTCGGCTCCCTGGACACCAAAAATACATATAACAAAAGTTCCAAATTCGCTGCAAATGCTATATACGAGCAGTGTGGAGCGTGGGGAAGAAGAATATCACAAAAATTTTTCATTTCGCGTAAGTCGATTTTTCGAGGATTCTTAGCTCCCTGGACACGAACTATATTATCCTAACAAACGTTGCTCCAAATTCACTGTAAAAGCTATATATGAAAAGTTTGGAGTGTGGGGAACAAGAATATCACAAAAATATTTCATTTCGTGTAAGTTGATATTTCGAGGATTCTAAGCTCCCTGGACACGAAATATATTATCCTAACAAACTTTGCTCCAAATTCGCTGCAAAAGCTATATACAAGAAGATTGGAGTGTGGGGAACAAGAATATCACAAAAATTTTTCATTTCGTGTAAGTCGATATTTCGACGATTCTCGGCTCACTGGACACTAAATATACTCTGAACAAAAGTAGCTGCAAATTCGCTGCAAAAGCTATATAAGAGCAGTTTGGAGTAAGGTTAACAAGAATATCACAAAAATATTTCATTTCGTGTAAGTTGATATTTCGACGATTCTCGGCTCCCTGGACACGAAAAATACATATAACAAAAGTTGCTCCAAATTCGCTGCAAATGCTATCTATATACGAGCAGTTTGGGGCGTGGTGAACAAGAATATCACAAAAGTTTTTCATTTCGCGTAAGTCGAATTTTCGAGGATTCTCAGCTCCCTGGACACGAAATATTTTATCCTAACAAACGTTGCTCCAAATTCGCTGCAAAAGCTATATACGAGAAGTTTGGAGTCTGGGGAACAAGAATATCACAAAAATTTTTCATTTCGTGTAAGTCGATATTTCGACGATTCTCGGCTACCTGGACACTAAATATACTCTGAACAAAAATTGCTCCAAATTCGCTGCAAAAGCTATATAAGAGCAGTTTGAGGTAAGGTAAACAAGAATATCACAAAAATATTTCATGTCGTGTAAGTTGATATTTCGACGATTCTCGGCTCCCTGGTAACGAAATATACATATAACAAAAGTTGCTCCAGATTCGCTGCAAATGCTATTTACGAGCAGTTTGGAGCGTGGGGAACAAGAATATCACAAAAATATTTCATTTAGTGTAAGTTGATATTTCGACGATTCTCGCTGCCTGGACACGAAAAATACATATAACAAAAGTTGCTCCAAATTCGCTGCAAGTGCTATATACGAGCAGTTTGGAGTAAGGTAAACAAGAATATCACAAAAATATTTAATTTCGTGTAAGTCGATATTTCGACGATTCTCAGCTCCCTGGTCACGAAATATACATATACCAAACGTTGGTCCAAATTCGCCTCAAATGCTATTTACGAGCAGTTTGGAGAGCGGGGAACAAGAATATCATAAAAATGTTTCATTACGTGTAAGTCGATATTTCGACGATTCTCGGCTCCCTGGACACGAAATATACATGTAACAAAAGTTGCTCAAAATTCGCTGCAAATGCTATATACCAGCAGTTTGGAGCGTGGGGAACAAGAATATCACAAACATTTTTCATTTCGCGTTAGTCGACTTTTCGAGGATTCTCTGCTCCCTGGACACGAAATATATTATCCTAACAAATGTTGCTCCAAATTCGCTGCAAAAGCTATATACGAGAAGTTTGGAGTGTGGGGAACAAGAATATCGCAAAAATTTTTCATTTCGTGTAAGTCGATATTTCGACGATTCTCGGCTCCCTGGACACTAAATATACTCTGAACAATAGTTGCTCCAAATTCGCTGTAAAAGCTATATACGAGCAGTTTTGAGTGTGGGGAACAAGAATATCACAAAAATTTTTCATTTCGCCTAAGTCGATATTTCGCCGATTCTCAGCTCCCTGGTCACGAAATATACATATACCAAAAGATGCTCCAAATTCGTCTCAAATGCTATTTACCAACAGTTTGGAGCCCGGGGAACAAGAGTATCATAAAAATGTTTCATTACGTGTAAGTCGATATTTCGACGATGCTCGGCTCCCTGGTCACGAAATATACATATAACAAAAGTTGTTCTAAATTCGCTGCAAAAGCTAATTAAGAGCAGTTTGGAGTAAGGTAAACAAGAATATCACAAAAATATTTCAATTCGTGTAAGTCGATATTTCGACGATTCTCGGCTCCCAGGTAATGAAATATACATATAACAAAAGTTGCTCCAAATTCGCTGCAAATGCTATTTACGAGCAGTTTGGAGCGCGGGGAACAAGAATATCCCAAAAATATTTCATTTCGTGTAAGTTGTTATTTCGACAATTCTCTGCTCCCTGGACACCAAAAATACATATAACAAAAGTTCCAAATTCGCTGCAAATGCTATATACGAGCAGTTTGGAGCGTGGGGAAGAAGAATATCACAAAAATTTTTCATTTCGCGTAAGTCGATTTTTCGAGGATTCTTAGCTCCCTGGACACGAACTATATTATCCTAACAAACATTGCTCCAAATTCACTGTAAAAGCTATATATGAAAAGTTTGGAGTGTAGGGAACAAGAATATCACAAAAATATTTCATTTCGTGTAAGTCGATATTTCGACGATTCTCGGCTCACTGGACACTAAATATACTCTGAACAAAAGTTGCTCCAAATTCGCTGCAAAAGCTATATAAGAGCAGTTTGGCGTAAGGTTAACAAGAATATCACAAAAATATTTCATTTCGTGTAAGTTGATATTTCACGATTCTCGGCTCCCTGGACACGAAAAATACATATAACAAAAGTTGCTGCAAATTCGCTAAATATGCTATATACGAGCAGTTTGGAGTAAGGTAAACAAGAATATCACAAAAATATTTAATTTCTTGTAAGTTGATATTTCGACGATTCTCGGCTCCTTGGACACGAAAAATACATATAACAAAAGTTGCTCCAAATTCGCTGCAAATGCTATTTACGAGCAGTTTGGAGCGTGGGGAACAAGAATATCACAAAAATTTTTCATTTCGCGTAAGTCGATTTTTCGAGGATTCTCTGCTCCCTGGACACTAAATATACTCTGAACAAAAGTTGCTCCAAATTCGCTGCAAAAGCTATATAAGAGCAGTTTGGAGTAAGGTTAACAAGAATATCACAAAAATATTTCATTTCGTGTAAGTTGATATTTCGACGATTCTCGGCTCCCTGGACACGAAATATACATGTAACAAAAGTTGCTCCAAATTCGCTGCAAATGCTATATACCAGCAGTTTGGAGCGTGGGGAACAAGAATATCACAAAAATTTTTCATTTCGCGTTAGTCGATTTTTCGAGGATTCTCAGCTCCCTGGACACGAAATATATTATCCTAACAAATGTTGCTCCAAATTCGCTGCAAAAGCTATATACGAGAAGTTTGGAGTGTGGGGAACAAGAATATCGCAAAAATTTTTCATTTCGTGTAGGTCGATATTTCGACGATTCTCGGCTCCCTGGACACTAAATAAACTCTGAACAAAAGTTGCTCCAAATTCGCTGCAAAAGCTATATAAGAGCAGTTTGGAGTAAGGTAAACAAGAATATCACAAAAATATTTCATTTCGTGTAAGTCGATATTTCGACGATTCTCGGCTCCCTGGTAACGAAATATACATATAACAAAAGTTGCTCCAAATTCGCTGCAAATGCTATATACGAGCAGTTTGGAGTAAGGTAAACAAGAATATCACAAAAATATTTCATTTCGTGTAAGTCGATATTTCGACGATTCTCGGCTCCCTGGTAACGAAATATACATATAACAAAAGTTGCTCCAAATTCGCTGCAAATGCTATTTACGAGCAGTTTGGAGCGTGGGGAACATGAATATCACAAAAATATTTCATTTCGTGTAAGTTGATATTTCGACGATTCTCGGCTCCCTGGACACGAAAAATACATATAACAAAAGTTGCTGCAAATTCGCTAAATATGCTATATACGAGCAGTTTGGAGTAAGGTAAACAAGAATATCACAAAAATATTTAATTTCGTGTAAGTCGATATTTCGACGATTCTCAGCTCCCTGGTCACGAAATATACATATACCAAACGTTGCTCCAAATTCGCCTCAAATGCTATTTACGAGCAGTTTGGAGCGCGGAGAACAAGAATATCATAAAAATCTTTCATTACGTGTAAGTCGATATTTCGACGATTCTCGGCTCCCTGGACACGAAATATATTATCCTAACAAATGTTGCTCCAAATTCGCTGCAAAAGCTATATACGAGAAGTTTGGAGTGTATGGAACAAGAATATCGCAAAAATTTTTCATTTCGTGTAAGTCGATATTTCGACGATTCTCGGCTCCCTGGACACTAAATATACTCTGAACAATAGTTGCTCCAAATTCGCTGTAAAAGCTATATACGAGCAGTTTTGAGTGTGGGGAACAAGAATATCACAAAAATTTTTCATTTCTCCTAAGTCGATATTTCGCCGATTCTCAGCTCCCTGGTCACGAAATATACATATACCAAAAGTTGCTCCAAATTCGTCTCAAATGCTATTTACGAGCAGTTTGGAGCCCGGGGAACAAGAGTATCATAAAAATGTTTCATTACGTGTAAGTCGATATTTCGACCATGCTCGGCTCCCTGGTCACGAAATATACATATAACAAAAGTTGTTCTAAATTCGCTGCAAAAGCTATATAAGTGCAGTTTGGAGTAAGGTAAACAAGAATATCACAAAAATATTTCAATTCGTGTAAGTCGATATTTCGACGATTCTCGGCTCCCAGGTAATGAAATAAACATATAACAAAAGTTGCTCCAAATTCGCTGCAAATGCTATTTACGAGCAGTTTGGAGCGCGGGGAACAAGAATATCCCAAAAATATTTCATTTCGTGTAAGTTGTTATTTCGACAATTCTCTGCTCCCTGGACACCAAAAATACATATAACAAAAGTTCCAAATTCGCTGCAAATGCTATATACGAGCAGTTTGGAGCGTGGGGAAGAAGAATATCACAAAAATTTTTCATTTCGCGTAAGTCGATTTTTCGAGGATTCTTAGCTCCCTGGACACGAACTATATTATCCTAACAAACATTGCTCCAAATTCACTGTAAAAGCTATATATGAAAAGTTTGGAGTGTAGGGAACAAGAATATCACAAAAATATTTCATTTCGTGTAAGTCGATATTTCGACGATTCTCGGCTCACTGGACACTAAATATACTCTGAACAAAAGTTGCTCCAAATTCGCTGCAAAAGCTATATAAGAGCAGTTTGGCGTAAGGTTAACAAGAATATCACAAAAATATTTCATTTCGTGTAAGTTGATATTTCACGATTCTCGGCTCCCTGGACACGAAAAATACATATAACAAAAGTTGCTGCAAATTCGCTAAATATGCTATATACGAGCAGTTTGGAGTAAGGTAAACAAGAATATCACAAAAATATTTAATTTCGTGTAAGTTGATATTTCGACGATTCTCGGCTCCTTGGACACGAAAAATACATATAACAAAAGTTGCTCCAAATTCGCTGCAAATGCTATTTACGAGCAGTTTGGAGCGTGGGGAACAAGAATATCACAAAAATTTTTCATTTCGCGTAAGTCGATTTTTCGAGGATTCTCTGCTCCCTGGACACTAAATATACTCTGAACAAAAGTTGCTCCAAATTCGCTGCAAAAGCTATATAAGAGCAGTTTGGAGTAAGGTTAACAAGAATATCACAAAAATATTTCATTTCGTGTAAGTTGATATTTCGACGATTCTCGGCTCCCTGGACACGAAATATACATGTAACAAAAGTTGCTCCAAATTCGCTGCAAATGCTATATACCAGCAGTTTGGAGCGTGGGGAACAAGAATATCACAAAAATTTTTCATTTCGCGTTAGTCGATTTTTCGAGGATTCTCAGCTCCCTGGACACGAAATATATTATCCTAACAAATGTTGCTCCAAATTCGCTGCAAAAGCTATATACGAGAAGTTTGGAGTGTGGGGAACAAGAATATCGCAAAAATTTTTCATTTCGTGTAGGTCGATATTTCGACGATTCTCGGCTCCCTGGACACTAAATAAACTCTGAACAAAAGTTGCTCCAAATTCGCTGCAAAAGCTATATAAGAGCAGTTTGGAGTAAGGTAAACAAGAATATCACAAAAATATTTCATTTCGTGTAAGTCGATATTTCGACGATTCTCGGCTCCCTGGTAACGAAATATACATATAACAAAAGTTGCTCCAAATTCGCTGCAAATGCTATATACGAGCAGTTTGGAGTAAGGTAAACAAGAATATCACAAAAATATTTCATTTCGTGTAAGTCGATATTTCGACGATTCTCGGCTCCCTGGTAACGAAATATACATATAACAAAAGTTGCTCCAAATTCGCTGCAAATGCTATTTACGAGCAGTTTGGAGCGTGGGGAACATGAATATCACAAAAATATTTCATTTCGTGTAAGTTGATATTTCGACGATTCTCGGCTCCCTGGACACGAAAAATACATATAACAAAAGTTGCTGCAAATTCGCTAAATATGCTATATACGAGCAGTTTGGAGTAAGGTAAACAAGAATATCACAAAAATATTTAATTTCGTGTAAGTCGATATTTCGACGATTCTCAGCTCCCTGGTCACGAAATATACATATACCAAACGTTGCTCCAAATTCGCCTCAAATGCTATTTACGAGCAGTTTGGAGCGCGGAGAACAAGAATATCATAAAAATCTTTCATTACGTGTAAGTCGATATTTCGACGATTCTCGGCTCCCTGGACACGAAATATATTATCCTAACAAATGTTGCTCCAAATTCGCTGCAAAAGCTATATACGAGAAGTTTGGAGTGTATGGAACAAGAATATCGCAAAAATTTTTCATTTCGTGTAAGTCGATATTTCGACGATTCTCGGCTCCCTGGACACTAAATATACTCTGAACAATAGTTGCTCCAAATTCGCTGTAAAAGCTATATACGAGCAGTTTTGAGTGTGGGGAACAAGAATATCACAAAAATTTTTCATTTCTCCTAAGTCGATATTTCGCCGATTCTCAGCTCCCTGGTCACGAAATATACATATACCAAAAGTTGCTCCAAATTCGTCTCAAATGCTATTTACGAGCAGTTTGGAGCCCGGGGAACAAGAGTATCATAAAAATGTTTCATTACGTGTAAGTCGATATTTCGACCATGCTCGGCTCCCTGGTCACGAAATATACATATAACAAAAGTTGTTCTAAATTCGCTGCAAAAGCTATATAAGTGCAGTTTGGAGTAAGGTAAACAAGAATATCACAAAAATATTTCAATTCGTGTAAGTCGATATTTCGACGATTCTCGGCTCCCTGGTAATGAAATATACATATAACAAAAGTTGCTCCAAATTCGCTGCAAATGCTATTTACGAGCAGTTTGGAGCGCAGGGAACAAGAATATCACAAAAATATTTCATTTCGTGTAAGTTGTTATTTCGACAATTCTCTGCTCCCTGGACACCAAAAATTCATATAACAAAAGTTCCAAATTCGCTGCAAATGCTATATACGAGCAGTTTGGAGCGTGGGGAAGAAGAATATCACAAAAATTTTTCATTTCGCGTAAGTCGATTTTTCGAGGATTCTTAGCTCCCTGGACACGAACTATATTATCCTAACAAACGTTGCTCCAAAATCACTGTAAAAGCTATATATGAAAAGTTTGGAGTGTAGGGAACAAGAATATCACAAAAATATTTCATTTCGTGTAAGTTGATATTTCGAGGATTCTCAGCTCCCTGGACACGAAATATATTATCCTAACAAACGTTGCTCCAAATTCGCTGCAAAAGCTATATACAAGAAGTTTGGAGTGTGGGGAACAAGAATATCACAAAAATTTTTCATTTCGTGTAAGTCGATATTTCGACGATTCTCGGCTCACTGGACACTAAATATACTCTGAACAAAAGTTGCTCCAAATTCGCTGCAAAAGCTATATAAGAGCAGTTTGGAGTAAGGTTAACAAGAATATCACAAAAATATTTCATTTCGTGTAAGTTGATATTTCGACGATTCTCGGCTCCCTGGACACGAAAAATACATATAACAAAAGTTGCTCCAAATTCGCTGCAAATGCTATCTATATACGAGCAGTTTGGAGCGTGGGGAACAAGAATATCACAAAAATTTTTCATTTCGCGTAAGTCGAATTTTCGAGGATTCTCAGCTCCCTGGACACGAAATATTTTATCCTAACAAACGTTGCTCCAAATTCGCTGCAAAAGCTATATACGAGAAGTTTGGAGTCTGGGGAACAAGAATATCACAAACATTTTTCATTTCGTGTAAGTCGATATTTCGAAGATTCTCGGCTCCCTGGACACTAAATATACTCTGAACAAAAATTGCTCCAAATTCGCTGCAAAAGCTATATAAGAGCAGCTTGAAGTAAGGTAAACAAGAATATCACAAAAATATTTCATTTCGTGTAAGTCGATATTTCGACGATTCTCGGCTCCCTGGTAACGAAATATACATATAACAAAAGTTGCTCCAAATTCGCTGCAAATGCTATTTACGAGCAGTTTGGAGCGTGGGGAACAAGAATATCACAAAAATATTTCATTTAGTGTAAGTTGATATTTCGACGATTCTCGGCTCCCTGGACACGAAAAATACATATAACAAAAGTTGCTCCAAATTCGCTGCAAATGCTATATACGAGTAGTTTGGAGTAAGGTAAACAAGAATATCACAAAAATATTTCATTTCGTGTAAGTCGATATTTCGACGATTCTCAGCTCCCTGGTCACGAAATATACATATACCAAACGTTGCTCCAAATTCGCCTCAAATGCTATTTACGAGCAGTTTGGAGCGCGGGGAACAAGAATATCATAAAAATCTTTCATTACGTGTAGGTCGATATTTCGACGATTCTCGGCTCCCTGGTCACGAAATATACATATAACAAAAATTGCTCCAAATTCGCTGCAAATGCGATTTACGAGCAGTTTGGAGCGCGGGGAACAAGAATATCACAAAAATATTTCATTTCGTGTAAGTTGATATTTCGACGATTCTCGGCTCCCTGGACACGAAAAATACATATAACAAAAGTTGCTCCAAATTCGCTGCAAATGCTATATACGAGCAGTTTGGAGTAAGGTAAACAAGAATATCACAAAAATATTTCATTTCGTGTAAGTCGATATTTCGACGATTCTCGGCTCCCTGGACACTAAATATACTCTGAACAATAGTTGCTCCAAATTCGCTGTAAAAGCTATATACGAGCAGTTTGGAGTAAGGTTAACAAGAATATCACAAAAATATTTCATTTCGTGTAAGTCGATATTTCGACGATGCTCGGCTCCCTGGTCACGAAATATACATATACAAACGTTGCTCCAAATTCGCCTCAAATGCTATTTACGAGCAGATTGGAGCGCGGGGAACAAGAATGTCATAAAAATGTTTCATTACGTGTAAGTCGATATTTCGACGATTCTCGGCTCCCTGGTCATTTTTCATTTCGCGTAAGTCGATTTTTCGAGGATTCTCAGCTCCCTGGTCACGAAATATACATATACCAAAAGTTGCTCCAAATTCGTCTCAAATGCTATTTACGAGCAGTTTGGAGCCCGGGGTACAAGAGTATCATAAAAATGTTTCATTAGTTGTAGGTCGATATTTCGACGATTCTCGGCTCCCTGGACACGAAAAATACATATAACAAAAGTTGCTCCAAATTCGCTGCAAATGCTATATACGAGCAGTTTGGAGCGTGGGGAACAAGAATATCACAAACATTTTTCATTTCGCGTAAGTCGATTTTTCGACGATTCTCGGCTCCCTGGTCACGAAATATACATATACCAAAAGTTGCTCCAAATTCGCTGCAAATGCTACATACCAGCAGTTTGGAGCGTGGGGAACAAGAATATCACAAAAATTTTTCATTTCGCGTTAGTCGATTTTTCGAGGATTCTCAGCTCCTTGGACACGAAATATATTATCCTAACAAATGTTGCTCCAAATTCGCTGCAAAAGCTATATACGAGAATTTTGGAGTGTGGGGAACAAGAATATCGCAAAAATTTTTCATTTCGTGTAGGTCGATATTTCGACGATTCTCGGCTCCCTGGACACTAAATATACTCTGAACAAAAGTTGCTCCAAATTCGCTGCAAAAGCTATATAAGAGCAGTTTGGAGTAAGGTTAACAAGAATATCACAAAAATATTTCATTTCGTGTATGTTGATATTTCGACGATTCTCGGCTCCCTGGACACGAAAAATACATATAACAAAAATTGCTCCAAATTCGCTGCAAATGCTATTTACGAGCAGTTTGGAGCGTGGGGAACAAGAATATCACAAAAATTTTTCATTTCGCGTAAGTCGATTTTTCGAGGATTCTCAGCTCCCTGGACACTAAACATACTCTGAACAAAAGTTGCTCCAGATTCGCTGCAAAAGCTATATAAGAGCAGTTTGGAGTAAGGTTAACAAGAATATCACAAAAATATATCATTTCGTGTAAGTTGATATTTCGACGATTCTCGGCTCCCTGGACACGAAAAATACATATAACAAAAGTTGCTCCAAATTCGCTGCAAATGCTATTTACGAGTAGTTTGGAGCGTGGGGAACAAGAATATCATAAACATTTTTCATTTCGCGTAAGTCGATTTTTCGAGGATTCTCAGCTCCCTGGTCACGAAATATACATATACCAAAAGTTGCTCCAAATTCGTCTCAAATGCTATTTACGAGCAGTTTGGAGCCCGGGGAACAAGAGTATCATAAAAATGTTTCATTAGGTGTAAGTCGATATTTCGACGATGCTCGGCTCCCTGGACACGAAAAATACATATATCAAAAGTTGTTCCAAATTCGCTGCAAAAGCTATATAAGAGCAGTTTGGAGTAAGGTAAACAAGAATATCACAAAAATATTTCATTTCGTGTAAGTCGATATTTCGACGATTCTCGGCTCCCTGGTAACGAAATATACATATAACAAAAGTTGCTCCAAATTCGCTGCAAATGCTATTTACGAGCAGTTTGGAGCGCGGGGAACAAGAATATCACAAAAATATTTCATTTCGTGTAAGTAGATATTTCGAAAATTCTCGGCTCCCTGGACACCAAAAATACATATAACAAAAGTTCCAAATTCGCTGCAAATGCTATATACGAGCAGTTTGGAGCGTGGGGAAGAAGAATATCACAAACATTTTTCATTTCGCATAAGTCGATTTTTCGAGGAATCTCAGCTCCCTGGACACGAAATATATTATCCTAACAAATGTTGCTCCAAATTCGCTGCAAAAGCTATATACGAGAAGTTTGGAGTGTGGGGAACAAGAATATCGCAAAAATTTTTCATTTCGTGTAGGTCGATATTTCGACTATTCTCGGCTACCTGGACACTAAATATACTCTGAACAATAGTTGCTCCAAATTCGCTGCAAAAGCTATATACGAGCAGTTTGGAGTGTGGGGAACAAGAATATCACAAAAATTTTTCATTTCGTGTAAGTCGATATTTCGACGATTCTCGGCTCCCTGGACACTAAATATACTCTGAACAAAAGTTGACCCAAATTCGCTGCAAAAGCTATATAAGAGCAGTTTGGAGTAAGGTTAACAAGAATATCACAAAAATATTTCATTTCGTGTAAGTTGATATTTCGACGATTCTCGGCTCCCTGGACACGAAAAATACATATAACAAAAGTTGCTCCAAATTCGCTGCAAATGCTATTTACGAGCAGTTTGGAGCGTGGGGAACAAGAATATCACAAAAATTTTTCATTTCGCGTAAGTCGATTTTTCGAGGATTCTCTGCTCCCTGGACACTAAATATACTCTGAACAAAAGTTGCTCCAAATTCGCTGCAAAAGCTATATAAGAGCAGTTTGGAGTAAGGTTAACAAGAATATCACAAAAATATTTCATTTCGTGTAAGTTGATATTTCGACGATTCTCGGCTCCCTGGACACGAAATATACATGTAACAAAAGTTGCTCCAAATTCGCTGCAAATGCTATATACCAGCAGTTTGGAGCGTGGGGAACAAGAATATCACAAAAATTTTTCATTTCGCGTTAGTCGATTTTTCGAGGATTCTCAGCTCCCTGGACACGAAATATATTATCCTAACAAATGTTGCTCCAAATTCGCTGCAAAAGCTATATACGAGAAGTTTGGAGTGTGGGGAACAAGAATATCGCAAAAATTTTTCATTTCGTGTAGGTCGATATTTCGACTATTCTCGGCTCCCTGGACACTAAATATACTCTGAACAATAGTTGCTCCAAATTCGCTGCAAAAGCTATATACGAGCAGTTTGGAGTGTGGGGAACAAGAATATCACAAAAATTTTTCATTTCGTGTAAGTCGATATTTCGACGATTCTCGGCTCCCTGGACACGAAAAATACATATAACAAAAATTGCTCCAAATTCGCTGCAAATGCTATTTACGAGCAGTTTGGAGCGTGGGGAACAAGAATATCACAAAAATTTTTCATTTCGCGTAAGTCGATTTTTCGAGGATTCTCAGCTCCCTGGACACTAAATATACTCTGAACAAAAGTTGCTCCAGATTCGCTGCAAAAGCTATATAAGAGCAGTTTGGAGTAAGGTTAACAAGAATATCACAAAAATATATCATTTCGTGTAAGTTGATATTTCGACGATTCTCGGCTCCCTGGACACGAAAAATACATATAACAAAAGTTGCTCCAAATTCGCTGCAAATGCTATATACGAGTAGTTTGGAGTAAGGTAAACAAGAATATCACAAAAATATTTCATTTCGTGTAAGTCGATATTTCGACGATTCTCAGCTCCCTGGTCACGAAATATACATATACCAAACGTTGCTCCAAATTCGCCTCAAATGCTATTTACGAGCAGTTTGGAGCGCGGGAAACAAGAATATCATAAAAATCTTTCATTACGTGTAGGTCGATATTTCGACGATTCTCGGCTCCCTGGTCACGAAATATACATATAACAAAAATTGCTCCAAATTCGCTGCAAATGCGATTTACGAGCAGTTTGGAGTAAGGTAAACAAGAATATCACAAAAATATTTCATTTCGTGTAAGTCGATATTTCGACGATTCTCGGCTCCCTGGTAACGAAATATACATATAACAAAAGTTGCTCCAAATTCGCTGCAAATGCTATTTACGAGCAGTTTGGAGCGCGGGGAACAAGAATATCACAAAAATATTTCATTTCGTGTAAGTAGATATTTCGAAAATTCTCGGCTCCCTGGACACCAAAAATACATATAACAAAAGTTCCAAATTCGCTGCAAATGCTATATACGAGCAGTTTGGAGCGTGGGGAAGAAGAATATCACAAACATTTTTCATTTCGCATAAGTCGATTTTTCGAGGATTCTCAGCTCCCTGGACACGAAATATATTATCCTAACAAATGTTGCTCCAAATTCGCTGCAAAAGCTATATACGAGAAGTTTGGAGTGTGGGGAACAAGAATATCGCAAAAATTTTTCATTTCGTGTAGGTCGATATTTCGACTATTCTCGGCTCCCTGGACACTAAATATACTCTGAACAATAGTTGCTCCAAATTCGCTGCAAAGGCTATATACGAGCAGTTTGGAGTGTGGGGAACAAGAATATCACAAAAATTTTTCATTTCGTGTAAGTCGATATTTCGACGATTCTCGGCTCCCTGGACACTAAATATACTCTGAACAAAAGTTGACCCAAATTCGCTGCAAAAGCTATATAAGAGCAGTTTGGAGTAAGGTTAACAAGAATATCACAAAAATATTTCATTTCGTGTAAGTTGATATTTCGACGATTCTCGGCTCCCTGGACACGAAAAATACATATAACAAAAGTTGCTCCAAATTCGCTGCAAATGCTATTTACGAGCAGTTTGGAGCGTGGGGAACAAGAATATCACAAAAATTTTTCATTTCGCGTAAGTCGATTTTTCGAGGATTCTCTGCTCCCTGGACACTAAATATACTCTGAACAATAGTTGCTCCAAATTAGCTGCAAAAGCTATATACGAGCAGTTTGGAGTGTGGGAAACAAGAATATCACAAAAATTTTTCATTTCGTGTAAGTCGATATTTCGACGATTCTCGGCTCCCTGGACACTAAATATACTCTGAACAAAAGTTGCTCCAAATTCGCTGCAAAAGCTATATAAGAGCAGTTTGGAGTAAGGTTAACAAGAATATCACAAAAATATTTCATTTCGTGTAAGTTGATATTTCGACGATTCTCGGCTCCCTGGACACGAAAAATACATATAACAAAAGTTGCTCCAAATTCGCTGCAAATGCTATTTACGAGCAGTTTGGAGCGTGGGGAACAAGAATATCACAAAAATTTTTCATTTCGCGTAAGTCGATTTTTCGAGGATTCTCTGCTCCCTGGACACTAAATATACTCTGAACAAAAGTTGCTCCAAATTCGCTGCAAAAGCTATATAAGAGCAGTTTGGAGTAAGGTTAACAAGAATATCACAAAAATATTTCATTTCGTGTAAGTTGATATTTCGACGATTCTCGGCTCCCTGGACACGAAATATACATGTAACAAAAGTTGCTCCAAATTCGCTGCAAATGCTATATACCAGCAGTTTGGAGCGTGGGGAACAAGAATATCACAAAAATTTTTCATTTCGCGTTAGTCGATTTTTCGAGGATTCTCAGCTCCCTGGACACGAAATATATTATCCTAACAAATGTTGCTCCAAATTCGCTGCAAAAGCTATATACGAGAAGTTTGGAGTGTGGGGAACAAGAATATCGCAAAAATTTTTCCTTTCGTGTAGGTCGATATTTCGACCATTCTCGGCTCCCTGGACACTAAATATAATCTGAACAATAGTTGCTCCAAATTCGCTGCAAAAGCTATATACGAGCAGTTTGGAGTGTGGGGAACAAGAATATCACAAAAATTTTTCATTTCGCGTTAGTCGATTTTTCGAGGATTCTCAGCTCCCTGGACACGAAATATATTATCCTAACAAATGTTGCTCCAAATTCGCTGCAAAAGCTATATACGAGAAGTTTGGAGTGTGGGGAACAAGAATATCGCAAAAATTTTTCATTTCGTGTAGGTCGATATTTCGACTATTCTCGGCTCCCTGGACACTAAATATACTCTGAACAATAGTTGCTCCAAATTCGCTGCAAAAGCTATATACGAGCAGTTTGGAGTGTGGGGAACAAGAATATCACAAAAATTTTTCATTTCGTGTAAGTCGATATTTCGACGATTCTCGGCTCCCTGGACACTAAATATACTCTGAACAAAAGTTGACCCAAATTCGCTGCAAAAGCTATATAAGAGCAGTTTGGAGTAAGGTTAACAAGAATATCACAAAAATATTTCATTTCGTGTAAGTTGATATTTCGACGATTCTCGGCTCCCTGGACACGAAAAATACATATAACAAAAGTTGCTCCAAATTCGCTGCAAATGCTATTTACGAGCAGTTTGGAGCGTGGGGAACAAGAATATCACAAAAATTTTTCATTTCGCGTAAGTCGATTTTTCGAGGATTCTCTGCTCCCTGGACACTAACTATACTCTGAACAATAGTTGCTCCAAATTAGCTGCAAAAGCTATATACGAGCAGTTTGGAGTGTGGGAAACAAGAATATCACAAAAATTTTTCATTTCGTGTAAGTCGATATTTCGACGATTCTCGGCTCCCTGGACACTAAATATACTCTGAACAAAAAATGCTCCAAATTCGCTGCAAAAGCTATATAAGAGCAGTTTGGAGTAAGGTTAACAAGAATATCACAAAAATATTTCATTTCGTGTAAGTTGATATTTCGACGATTCTCGGCTCCCTGGACACGAAAAATACATATAACAAAAGTTGCTCCAAATTCGCTGCAAATGCTATTTACGAGCAGTTTGGAGCGTGGGGAACAAGAATATCACAAAAATTTTTCATTTCGCGTAAGTCGATTTTTCGAGGATTCTCTGCTCCCTGGACAATAAATATACTCTGAACAAAAGTTGCTCCAAATTCGCTGCAAAAGCTATATAAGAGCAGTTTGGAGTAAGGTTAACAAGAATATCACAAAAATATTTCATTTCGTGTAAGTTGATATTTCGACGATTCTCGGCTCCCTGGACACGAAATATACATGTAACAAAAGTTGCTCCAAATTCGCTGCAAATGCTATATACCAGCAGTTTGGAGCGTGGGGAACAAGAATATCACAAAAATTTTTCATTTCGCGTTAGTCGATTTTTCGAGGATTCTCAGCTCCCTGGACACGAAATATATTATCCTAACAAATGTTGCTCCAAATTCGCTGCAAAAGCTATATACGAGAAGTTTGGAGTGTGGGGAACAAGAATATCGCAAAAATTTTTCATTTCGTGTAGGTCGATATTTCGACTATTCTCGGCTCCCTGGACACTAAATATACTCTGAACAATAGTTGCTCCAAATTCGCTGCAAAAGCTATATACGAGCAGTTTGGAGTGTGGGGAACAAGAATATCACAAAAATTTTTCATTTCGTGTAAGTCGATATTTCGACGATTCTCGGCTCCCTGGACACTAAATATACTCTGAACAAAAGTTGCTCCAAATTCGCTGCAAAAGCTATATAAGAGCAGTTTGGAGTAAGGTTAACAAGAATATCACAAAAATATTTCATTTCGTGTAAGTTGATATTTCGACGATTCTCGGCTCCTTGGACACGAAAAATACATATAACAAAAGTTGCTCCAAATTCGCTGCAAATGCTATTTACGAGCAGTTTGGAGCGTGGGGAACAAGAATATCACAAAAATTTTTCATTTCGCGTAAGTCGATTTTTCGAGGATTCTCTGCTCCCTGGACACTAAATATACTCTGAACAAAAGTTGCTCCAAATTCGCTGCAAAAGCTATATAAGAGCAGTTTGGAGTAAGGTTAACAAGAATATCACAAAAATATTTCATTTCGTGTAAGTTGATATTTCGACGATTCTCGGCTCCCTGGACACGAAATATACATGTAACAAAAGTTGCTCCAAATTCGCTGCAAATGCTATATACCAGCAGTTTGGAGCGTGGGGAACAAGAATATCACAAAAATTTTTCATTTCGCGTTAGTCGATTTTTCGAGGATTCTCAGCTCCCTGGACACGAAATATATTATCCTAACAAATGTTGCTCCAAATTCGCTGCAAAAGCTATATACGAGAAGTTTGGAGTGTGGGGAACAAGAATATCGCAAAAATTTTTCATTTCGTGTAGGTCGATATTTCGACTATTCTCGGCTCCCTGGACACTAAATATACTCTGAACAATAGTTGCTCCAAATTCGCTGCAAAAGCTATATACGAGCAGTTTGGAGTGTGGGGAACAAGAATATCACAAAAATTTTTCATTTCGTGTAAGTCGATATTTCGACGATTCTCGGCTCCCTGGACACTAAATAAACTCTGAACAAAAGTTGCTCCAAATTCGCTGCAAAAGCTATATAAGAGCAGTTTGGAGTAAGGTAAACAAGAATATCACAAAAATATTTCATTTCGTGTAAGTCGATATTTCGACGATTCTCGGCTCCCTGGTAACGAAATATACATATAACAAAAGTTGCTCCAAATTCGCTGCAAATGCTATATACGAGCAGTTTGGAGTAAGGTAAACAAGAATATCACAAAAATATTTCATTTCGTGTAAGTCGATATTTCGACGATTCTCGGCTCCCTGGTAACGAAATATACATATAACAAAAGTTGCTCCAAATTCGCTGCAAATGCTATTTACGAGCAGTTTGGAGCGTGGGGAACATGAATATCACAAAAATATTTCATTTCGTGTAAGTTGATATTTCGACGATTCTCGGCTCCCTGGACACGAAAAATACATATAACAAAAGTTGCTGCAAATTCGCTAAATATGCTATATACGAGCAGTTTGGAGTAAGGTAAACAAGAATATCACAAAAATATTTAATTTCGTGTAAGTCGATATTTCGACGATTCTCAGCTCCCTGGTCACGAAATATACATATACCAAACGTTGCTCCAAATTCGCCTCAAATGCTATTTACGAGCAGTTTGGAGCGCGGAGAACAAGAATATCATAAAAATCTTTCATTACGTGTAAGTCGATATTTCGACGATTCTCGGCTCCCTGGACACGAAATATATTATCCTAACAAATGTTGCTCCAAATTCGCTGCAAAAGCTATATACGAGAAGTTTGGAGTGTATGGAACAAGAATATCGCAAAAATTTTTCATTTCGTGTAAGTCGATATTTCGACGATTCTCGGCTCCCTGGACACTAAATATACTCTGAACAATAGTTGCTCCAAATTCGCTGTAAAAGCTATATACGAGCAGTTTTGAGTGTGGGGAACAAGAATATCACAAAAATTTTTCATTTCTCCTAAGTCGATATTTCGCCGATTCTCAGCTCCCTGGTCACGAAATATACATATACCAAAAGTTGCTCCAAATTCGTCTCAAATGCTATTTACGAGCAGTTTGGAGCCCGGGGAACAAGAGTATCATAAAAATGTTTCATTACGTGTAAGTCGATATTTCGACCATGCTCGGCTCCCTGGTCACGAAATATACATATAACAAAAGTTGTTCTAAATTCGCTGCAAAAGCTATATAAGTGCAGTTTGGAGTAAGGTAAACAAGAATATCACAAAAATATTTCAATTCGTGTAAGTCGATATTTCGACGATTCTCGGCTCCCTGGTAATGAAATATACATATAACAAAAGTTGCTCCAAATTCGCTGCAAATGCTATTTACGAGCAGTTTGGAGCGCAGGGAACAAGAATATCACAAAAATATTTCATTTCGTGTAAGTTGTTATTTCGACAATTCTCTGCTCCCTGGACACCAAAAATTCATATAACAAAAGTTCCAAATTCGCTGCAAATGCTATATACGAGCAGTTTGGAGCGTGGGGAAGAAGAATATCACAAAAATTTTTCATTTCGCGTAAGTCGATTTTTCGAGGATTCTTAGCTCCCTGGACACGAACTATATTATCCTAACAAACGTTGCTCCAAAATCACTGTAAAAGCTATATATGAAAAGTTTGGAGTGTAGGGAACAAGAATATCACAAAAATATTTCATTTCGTGTAAGTTGATATTTCGAGGATTCTCAGCTCCCTGGACACGAAATATATTATCCTAACAAACGTTGCTCCAAATTCGCTGCAAAAGCTATATACAAGAAGTTTGGAGTGTGGGGAACAAGAATATCACAAAAATTTTTCATTTCGTGTAAGTCGATATTTCGACGATTCTCGGCTCACTGGACACTAAATATACTCTGAACAAAAGTTGCTCCAAATTCGCTGCAAAAGCTATATAAGAGCAGTTTGGAGTAAGGTTAACAAGAATATCACAAAAATATTTCATTTCGTGTAAGTTGATATTTCGACGATTCTCGGCTCCCTGGACACGAAAAATACATATAACAAAAGTTGCTCCAAATTCGCTGCAAATGCTATCTATATACGAGCAGTTTGGAGCGTGGGGAACAAGAATATCACAAAAATTTTTCATTTCGCGTAAGTCGAATTTTCGAGGATTCTCAGCTCCCTGGACACGAAATATTTTATCCTAACAAACGTTGCTCCAAATTCGCTGCAAAAGCTATATACGAGAAGTTTGGAGTCTGGGGAACAAGAATATCACAAAAATTTTTCATTTCGTGTAAGTCGATATTTCGAAGATTCGCGGCTCCCTGGACACTAAATATACTCTGAACAAAAATTGCTCCAAATTCGCTGCAAAAGCTATATAAGAGCAGCTTGAAGTAAGGTAAACAAGAATATCACAAACATTTTTCATTTCGCATAAGTCGATTTTTCGAGGAATCTCAGCTCCCTGGACACGAAATATATTATCCTAACAAATGTTGCTCCAAATTCGCTGCAAAAGCTATATACGAGAAGTTTGGAGTGTGGGGAACAAGAATATCGCAAAAATTTTTCATTTCGTGTAGGTCGATATTTCGACTATTCTCGGCTACCTGGACACTAAATATACTCTGAACAATAGTTGCTCCAAATTCGCTGCAAAAGCTATATACGAGCAGTTTGGAGTGTGGGGAACAAGAATATCACAAAAATATTTCATTTCGTGTAAGTCGATATTTCGACGATTCTCAGCTCCCTGGTCACGAAATATACATATACCAAACGTTGCTCCAAATTCGCCTCAAATAATATTTACGAGCAGTTTGGAGCGTGGGGAACAAGAATATCACAAAAATTTTTCATTTCGCGTAAGTCGATTTTTCGAGGATTCTCTGCTCCCTGGACACTAAATATACTCTGAACAAAAGTTGCTCCAAATTCGCTGCAAAAGCTATATAAGAGCAGTTTGGAGTAAGGTTAACAAGAATATCACAAAAATATTTCATTTCGTGTAAGTTGATATTTCGACGATTCTCGGCTCCCTGGACACGAAATATACATGTAACAAAAGTTGCTCCAAATTCGCTGCAAATGCTATATACCAGCAGTTTGGAGCGTGGGGAACAAGAATATCACAAAAATTTTTCATTTCGCGTTAGTCGATTTTTCGAGGATTCTCAGCTCCCTGGACACGAAATATATTATCCTAACAAATGTTGCTCCAAATTCGCTGCAAAAGCTATATACGAGAAGTTTGGAGTGTGGGGAACAAGAATATCGCAAAAATTTTTCATTTCGTGTAGGTCGATATTTCGACTATTCTCGGCTCCCTGGACACTAAATATACTCTGAACAATAGTTGCTCCAAATTCGCTGCAAAAGCTATATACGAGCAGTTTGGAGTGTGGGGAACAAGAATATCACAAAAATTTTTCATTTCGTGTAAGTCGATATTTCGACGATTCTCGGCTCCCTGGACACTAAATAAACTCTGAACAAAAGTTGCTCCAAATTCGCTGCAAAAGCTATATAAGAGCAGTTTGGAGTAAGGTAAACAAGAATATCACAAAAATATTTCATTTCGTGTAAGTCGATATTTCGACGATTCTCGGCTCCCTGGTAACGAAATATACATATAACAAAAGTTGCTCCAAATTCGCTGCAAATGCTATATACGAGCAGTTTGGAGTAAGGTAAACAAGAATATCACAAAAATATTTCATTTCGTGTAAGTCGATATTTCGACGATTCTCGGCTCCCTGGTAACGAAATATACATATAACAAAAGTTGCTCCAAATTCGCTGCAAATGCTATTTACGAGCAGTTTGGAGCGTGGGGAACATGAATATCACAAAAATATTTCATTTCGTGTAAGTTGATATTTCGACGATTCTCGGCTCCCTGGACACGAAAAATACATATAACAAAAGTTGCTGCAAATTCGCTAAATATGCTATATACGAGCAGTTTGGAGTAAGGTAAACAAGAATATCACAAAAATATTTAATTTCGTGTAAGTCGATATTTCGACGATTCTCAGCTCCCTGGTCACGAAATATACATATACCAAACGTTGCTCCAAATTCGCCTCAAATGCTATTTACGAGCAGTTTGGAGCGCGGAGAACAAGAATATCATAAAAATCTTTCATTACGTGTAAGTCGATATTTCGACGATTCTCGGCTCCCTGGACACGAAATATATTATCCTAACAAATGTTGCTCCAAATTCGCTGCAAAAGCTATATACGAGAAGTTTGGAGTGTATGGAACAAGAATATCGCAAAAATTTTTCATTTCGTGTAAGTCGATATTTCGACGATTCTCGGCTCCCTGGACACTAAATATACTCTGAACAATAGTTGCTCCAAATTCGCTGTAAAAGCTATATACGAGCAGTTTTGAGTGTGGGGAACAAGAATATCACAAAAATTTTTCATTTCTCCTAAGTCGATATTTCGCCGATTCTCAGCTCCCTGGTCACGAAATATACATATACCAAAAGTTGCTCCAAATTCGTCTCAAATGCTATTTACGAGCAGTTTGGAGCCCGGGGAACAAGAGTATCATAAAAATGTTTCATTACGTGTAAGTCGATATTTCGACCATGCTCGGCTCCCTGGTCACGAAATATACATATAACAAAAGTTGTTCTAAATTCGCTGCAAAAGCTATATAAGTGCAGTTTGGAGTAAGGTAAACAAGAATATCACAAAAATATTTCAATTCGTGTAAGTCGATATTTCGACGATTCTCGGCTCCCTGGTAATGAAATATACATATAACAAAAGTTGCTCCAAATTCGCTGCAAATGCTATTTACGAGCAGTTTGGAGCGCAGGGAACAAGAATATCACAAAAATATTTCATTTCGTGTAAGTTGTTATTTCGACAATTCTCTGCTCCCTGGACACCAAAAATTCATATAACAAAAGTTCCAAATTCGCTGCAAATGCTATATACGAGCAGTTTGGAGCGTGGGGAAGAAGAATATCACAAAAATTTTTCATTTCGCGTAAGTCGATTTTTCGAGGATTCTTAGCTCCCTGGACACGAACTATATTATCCTAACAAACGTTGCTCCAAAATCACTGTAAAAGCTATATATGAAAAGTTTGGAGTGTAGGGAACAAGAATATCACAAAAATATTTCATTTCGTGTAAGTTGATATTTCGAGGATTCTCAGCTCCCTGGACACGAAATATATTATCCTAACAAACGTTGCTCCAAATTCGCTGCAAAAGCTATATACAAGAAGTTTGGAGTGTGGGGAACAAGAATATCACAAAAATTTTTCATTTCGTGTAAGTCGATATTTCGACGATTCTCGGCTCACTGGACACTAAATATACTCTGAACAAAAGTTGCTCCAAATTCGCTGCAAAAGCTATATAAGAGCAGTTTGGAGTAAGGTTAACAAGAATATCACAAAAATATTTCATTTCGTGTAAGTTGATATTTCGACGATTCTCGGCTCCCTGGACACGAAAAATACATATAACAAAAGTTGCTCCAAATTCGCTGCAAATGCTATCTATATACGAGCAGTTTGGAGCGTGGGGAACAAGAATATCACAAAAATTTTTCATTTCGCGTAAGTCGAATTTTCGAGGATTCTCAGCTCCCTGGACACGAAATATTTTATCCTAACAAACGTTGCTCCAAATTCGCTGCAAAAGCTATATACGAGAAGTTTGGAGTCTGGGGAACAAGAATATCACAAAAATTTTTCATTTCGTGTAAGTCGATATTTCGAAGATTCTCGGCTCCCTGGACACTAAATATACTCTGAACAAAAATTGCTCCAAATTCGCTGCAAAAGCTATATAAGAGCAGCTTGAAGTAAGGTAAACAAGAATATCACAAACATTTTTCATTTCGCATAAGTCGATTTTTCGAGGAATCTCAGCTCCCTGGACACGAAATATATTATCCTAACAAATGTTGCTCCAAATTCGCTGCAAAAGCTATATACGAGAAGTTTGGAGTGTGGGGAACAAGAATATCGCAAAAATTTTTCATTTCGTGTAGGTCGATATTTCGACTATTCTCGGCTACCTGGACACTAAATATACTCTGAACAATAGTTGCTCCAAATTCGCTGCAAAAGCTATATACGAGCAGTTTGGAGTGTGGGGAACAAGAATATCACAAAAATATTTCATTTCGTGTAAGTCGATATTTCGACGATTCTCAGCTCCCTGGTCACGAAATATACATATACCAAACGTTGCTCCAAATTCGCCTCAAATGCTATTTACGAGCAGTTTGGAGCGCGGGGAACAAGAATATCATAAAAATCTTTCATTACGTGTAGGTCGATATTTCGACGATTCTCGGCTCCCTGGTCACGAAATATACATATAACAAAAATTGCTCCAAATTCGCTGCAAATGCGATTTACGAGCAGTTTGGAGCGCGGGGAACAAGAATATCACAAAAATATTTCATTTCGTGTAAGTTGATATTTCGACGATTCTCGGCTCCCTGGACACGAAAAATACATATAACAAAAGTTGCTCCAAATTCGCTGCAAATGCTATATACGAGCAGTTTGGAGTAAGGTAAACAAGAATATCACAAAAATATTTCATTTCGTGTAAGTCGATATTTCGACGATTCTCGGCTCCCTGGACACTAAATATACTCTGAACAATAGTTGCTCCAAATTCGCTGTAAAAGCTATATACGAGCAGTTTGGAGTAAGGTTAACAAGAATATCACAAAAATATTTCATTTCGTGTAAGTCGATATTTCGACGATTCTCGGCTCCCTGGACACTAAATAAACTCTGAACAAAAGTTGCTCCAAATTCGCTGCAAAAGCTATATAAGAGCAGTTTGGAGTAAGGTAAACAAGAATATCACAAAAATATTTCATTTCGTGTAAGTCGATATTTCGACGATTCTCGGCTCCCTGGTAACGAAATATACATATAACAAAAGTTGCTCCAAATTCGCTGCAAATGCTATATACGAGCAGTTTGGAGTAAGGTAAACAAGAATATCACAAAAATATTTCATTTCGTGTAAGTCGATATTTCGACGATTCTCGGCTCCCTGGTAACGAAATATACATATAACAAAAGTTGCTCCAAATTCGCTGCAAATGCTATTTACGAGCAGTTTGGAGCGTGGGGAACAAGAATATCACAAAAATATTTCATTTCGTGTAAGTTGATATTTCGACGATTCTCGGCTCCCTGGACACGAAAAATACATATAACAAAAGTTGCTGCAAATTCGCTGCAAATGCTATTTACGAGCAGTTTGGAGCGCGGGGAACAAGAATATCACAAAAATTTTTCATTTCGCCTAAGTCGATATTTCGCCGATTCTCAGCTCCCTGGTCACGAAATATACATATACCAAAAGTTGCTCCAAATTCGTCTCAAATGCTATTTACCAACAGTTTGGAGCCCGGGGAAGAAGAGTATCATAAAAATGTTTCATTACGTGTAAGTCGATATTTGGACGATGCTCGGCTCCCTGGTCACGAAATATACATATAACAAAAGTTAATTCAAAATCTTCTCTGATCAGTTCACCCTGAAGACGAGGAAGATGCACTTCTTCGAAACGTTGGTGTCAAGCCAAGTTATTACCTGGCTAGAAGCCCGAGAAGATTTTGAATTAACACGTCGCCAGGAAAGCTATAGTTCTTATTTTATAACAAAAGTTTTTCTAAATTCGCTGCAAAAGCTATATAGGAGCAGTTTGGAGTAAGATAAACAAGAATATCACAAAAATATTTCATTTCGTGTAAGTCGATATTTCGACGATTCTCGGCTCCCTGGTAACGAAATATACATATAACAAAAGTTGCTCCAAATTCGCTGCAAATGCTATTTACGAGCAGTTTGGAGCGCGGGGAACAAGAATATCACAAAAATATTTCATTTCGTGTAAGTTGATATTTCGAGGATTCTCAGCTCCCTGGACACGAAATATATTATCCTAACAAACGTTGCTCCAAATTAGCTGCAAAAGCTATATACAAGAAGTTTGGAGTAAGGTTAACAAGAATATCACAAGAATATTTCATTTCGTGTAAGTTGATATTTCGACGATTCTCGGCTCCCTGGACACGAAAAATACATATAACAAAAGTTGCTCCAAATTCGCTGCAAATGCTATCTATATACGAGCAGTTTGGAGCGTGGGGAACAAGAATTTCACAAAAATTTTTCATTTCGCGTAAGTCGATTTTTCGAGGATTCTCGGTTCACTGGACACTAAATATACTCTGAACAAAAGTTGCTCCAAAATCGCTGCAAAAGCTATATAAGAGCAGTTTGGAGTAAGGTTAACAAGAATATCACAAAAATATTTCATTTCGTGTAAGTTGATATTTCGACGATTCTCGGCTCCCTGGACACGAAAAATACATATAACAAAAGTTGCTCCAAATTCGCTGCAAATGCTATCTATATACGAGCAGTTTGGAGCGTGGGGAACAAGAATTTCACAAAAATTTTTCATTTCGCGTAAGTCGATTTTTCGAGGATTCTCAGCTCCCTGGACACGAAATATATTATCCTAACAAACGTTGCTGCAAATTCGCTGCAAAAGCTATATACGAGAAGTTTGGAGTCTGGGGAACAAGAATATCACAAAAATTTTTGATTTCGTGTAAGTCGATATTTCGACGATTCTCGGCTCCCTGGACACGAAAAATACATATAACAAAAGTTGCTGCAAATTCGCTAAATATGCTATATACGAGCAGTTTGGAGTAAGGTAAACAAGAATATCACAAAAATATTTCATTTCGTGTAAGTCGATATTTCGACGATTCTCGGCTCCCTGGTAACGAAATATACATATAACAAAAGTTGCTCCAAATTCGCTGCAAATGCTATTTACGAGCAGTTTGGAGCGTGGGGAACAAGAATATCACAAAAATATTTCATTTCGTGCAAGTTGATATTTCGACGATTCTCGGCTCCCTGGACACGAAAAATACATATAACAAAAGTTGCTCCAAATTCGCTGCAAAAGTTATATACGAGCAGTTTGCAGTGTGGTGAACAAGAATATCACAAAAATTTTTCATTTCGTGTAAGTCGATATTTCGACGATTCACGGCTCCCTGGACACTAAATATACTCTGAACAAAAGTTGCTCCAAATTCGCTGCAAAAGCTATATAAGAGCAGTTTGGAGTAAGGTTAACAAGAATATCACAAAAACATTTCATTTCGTGTAAGTTGATATTTCGACGATTCTCGGCTCCCTGGACACGAAAAATACATATAACAAAAGTTGCTCCAAATTCGCTGCAAATGCTATATACGAGCAGTTTGGAGCGTGGGGAACAAGAATATCACAAACATTTTTCATTTCGCGTAAGTCGATTTTTCCAGGATTCTCAGCTCCCTGGTCACGAAATATACATATACCAAAAGTTGCTCCAAATTCGTCTCAAATGCTATTTACGAGCAGTTTGGAGCCCGGGGAACAAGAATATCACAAACATTTTTCATTTCGCGTAAGTCGATTTTTCGAGGATTCTCAGCTCCCTGGTCACGAAATATACATATACCAAAAGTTGCTCCAAATTCGTCTCAAATGCTATTTACGAGCAGTTTGGAGCCCGGGGAACAAGAGTATCATAAAAATGTTTCATTAGGTGTAAGTCGATATTTCGACGATGCTCGGCTCCCTGGTCACGAAATATACATATACAAACGTTGCTCCAAATTCGCCTCAAATGCTATTTACGAGCAGATTGGAGCGCGGGGAACAAGAATGTCATAAAAATGTTTCATTACGTGTAAGTCGATATTTCGACGATTCTCGGCTCCCTGGTCATTTTTCATTTCGCGTAAGTCGATTTTTCGAGGATTCTCAGCTCCCTGGTCACGAAATATACATATACCAAAAGTTGCTCCAAATTCGTCTCAAATGCTATTTACGAGCAGTTTGGAGCCCGGGGTACAAGAGTATCATAAAAATGTTTCATTAGTTGTAGGTCGATATTTCGACGATTCTCGGCTCCCTGGACACGAAAAATACATATAACAAAAGTTGCTCCAAATTCGCTGCAAATGCTATATACGAGCAGTTTGGAGCGTGGGGAACAAGAATATCACAAACATTTTTCATTTCGCGTAAGTCGATTTTTCGACGATTCTCGGCTCCCTGGTCACGAAATATACATATACCAAAAGTTGCTCCAAATTCGCTGCAAATGCTACATACCAGCAGTTTGGAGCGTGGGGAACAAGAATATCACAAAAATTTTTCATTTCGCGTTAGTCGATTTTTCGAGGATTCTCAGCTCCTTGGACACGAAATATATCATCCTAACAAATGTTGCTCCAAATTCGCTGCAAAAGCTATATACGAGAATTTTGGAGTGTGGGGAACAAGAATATCGCAAAAATTTTTCATTTCGTGTAGGTCGATATTTCGACGATTCTCGGCTCCCTGGACACTAAATATACTCTGAACAAAAGTTGCTCCAAATTCGCTGCAAAAGCTATATAAGAGCAGTTTGGAGTAAGGTTAACAAGAATATCACAAAAATATTTCATTTCGTGTATGTTGATATTTCGACGATTCTCGGCTCCCTGGACACGAAAAATACATATAACAAAAATTGCTCCAAATTCGCTGCAAATGCTATTTACGAGCAGTTTGGAGCGTGGGGAACAAGAATATCACAAAAATTTTTCATTTCGCGTAAGTCGATTTTTCGAGGATTCTCAGCTCCCTGGACACTAAACATACTCTGAACAAAAGTTCCTCCAGATTCGCTGCAAAAGCTATATAAGAGCAGTTTGGAGTAAGGTTAACAAGAATATCACAAAAATATATCATTTCGTGTAAGTTGATATTTCGACGATTCTCGGCTCCCTGGACACGAAAAATACATATAACAAAAGTTGCTCCAAATTCGCTGCAAATGCTATTTACGAGTAGTTTGGAGCGTGGGGAACAAGAATATCATAAACATTTTTCATTTCGCGTAAGTCGATTTTTCGAGGATTCTCAGCTCCCTGGTCACGAAATATACATATACCAAAAGTTGCTCCAAATTCGTCTCAAATGCTATTTACGAGCAGTTTGGAGCCCGGGGAACAAGAGTATCATAAAAATGTTTCATTAGGTGTAAGTCGATATTTCGACGATGCTCGGCTCCCTGGACACGAAAAATACATATATCAAAAGTTGTTCCAAATTCGCTGCAAAAGCTATATAAGAGCAGTTTGGAGTAAGGTAAACAAGAATATCACAAAAATATTTCATTTCGTGTAAGTCGATATTTCGACGATTCTCGGCTCCCTGGTAACGAAATATACATATAACAAAAGTTGCTCCAAATTCGCTGCAAATGCTATTTACGAGCAGTTTGGAGCGCGGGGAACAAGAATATCACAAAAATATTTCATTTCGTGTAAGTAGATATTTCGAAAATTCTCGGCTCCCTGGACACCAAAAATACATATAACAAAAGTTCCAAATTCGCTGCAAATGCTATATACGAGCAGTTTGGAGCGTGGGGAAGAAGAATATCACAAACATTTTTCATTTCGCATAAGTCGATTTTTCGAGGAATCTCAGCTCCCTGGACACGAAATATATTATCCTAACAAATGTTGCTCCAAATTCGCTGCAAAAGCTATATACGAGAAGTTTGGAGTGTGGGGAACAAGAATATCGCAAAAATTTTTCATTTCGTGTAGGTCGATATTTCGACTATTCTCGGCTACCTGGACACTAAATATACTCTGAACAATAGTTGCTCCAAATTCGCTGCAAAAGCTATATACGAGCAGTTTGGAGTGTGGGGAACAAGAATATCACAAAAATTTTTCATTTCGTGTAAGTCGATATTTCGACGATTCTCGGCTCCCTGGACACTAAATATACTCTGAACAAAAGTTGACCCAAATTCGCTGCAAAAGCTATATAAGAGCAGTTTGGAGTAAGGTTAACAAGAATATCACAAAAATATTTCATTTCGTGTAAGTTGATATTTCGACGATTCTCGGCTCCCTGGACACGAAAAATACATATAACAAAAGTTGCTCCAAATTCGCTGCAAATGCTATTTACGAGCAGTTTGGAGCGTGGGGAACAAGAATATCACAAAAATTTTTCATTTCGCGTAAGTCGATTTTTCGAGGATTCTCTGCTCCCTGGACACTAAATATACTCTGAACAAAAGTTGCTCCAAATTCGCTGCAAAAGCTATATAAGAGCAGTTTGGAGTAAGGTTAACAAGAATATCACAAAAATATTTCATTTCGTGTAAGTTGATATTTCGACGATTCTCGGCTCCCTGGACACGAAATATACATGTAACAAAAGTTGCTCCAAATTCGCTGCAAATGCTATATACCAGCAGTTTGGAGCGTGGGGAACAAGAATATCACAAAAATTTTTCATTTCGCGTTAGTCGATTTTTCGAGGATTCTCAGCTCCCTGGACACGAAATATATTATCCTAACAAATGTTGCTCCAAATTCGCTGCAAAAGCTATATACGAGAAGTTTGGAGTGTGGGGAACAAGAATATCGCAAAAATTTTTCATTTCGTGTAGGTCGATATTTCGACTATTCTCGGCTCCCTGGACACTAAATATACTCTGAACAATAGTTGCTCCAAATTCGCTGCAAAAGCTATATACGAGCAGTTTGGAGTGTGGGGAACAAGAATATCACAAAAATTTTTCATTTCGTGTAAGTCGATATTTCGACGATTCTCGGCTCCCTGGACACGAAAAATACATATAACAAAAATTGCTCCAAATTCGCTGCAAATGCTATTTACGAGCAGTTTGGAGCGTGGGGAACAAGAATATCACAAAAATTTTTCATTTCGCGTAAGTCGATTTTTCGAGGATTCTCAGCTCCCTGGACACTAAATATACTCTGAACAAAAGTTGCTCCAGATTCGCTGCAAAAGCTATATAAGAGCAGTTTGGAGTAAGGTTAACAAGAATATCACAAAAATATATCATTTCGTGTAAGTTGATATTTCGACGATTCTCGGCTCCCTGGACACGAAAAATACATATAACAAAAGTTGCTCCAAATTCGCTGCAAATGCTATTTACGAGTAGTTTGGAGCGTGGGGAACAAGAATATCATAAACATTTTTCATTTCGCGTAAGTCGATTTTTCGAGGATTCTCAGCTCCCTGGTCACGAAATATACATATACCAAAAGTTGCTCCAAATTCGTCTCAAATGCTATTTACGAGCAGTTTGGAGCCCGGGGAACAAGAGTATCATAAAAATGTTTCATTAGGTGTAAGTCGATATTTCGACGATGCTCGGCTCCCTGGACACGAAAAATACATATATCAAAAGTTGTTCCAAATTCGCTGCAAAAGCTATATAAGAGCAGTTTGGAGTAAGGTAAACAAGAATATCACAAAAATATTTCATTTCGTGTAAGTCGATATTTCGACGATTCTCGGCTCCCTGGTAACGAAATATACATATAACAAAAGTTGCTCCAAATTCGCTGCAAATGCTATTTACGAGCAGTTTGGAGCGCGGGGAACAAGAATATCACAAAAATATTTCATTTCGTGTAAGTAGATATTTCGAAAATTCTCGGCTCCCTGGACACCAAAAATACATATAACAAAAGTTCCAAATTCGCTGCAAATGCTATATACGAGCAGTTTGGAGCGTGGGGAAGAAGAATATCACAAACATTTTTCATTTCGCATAAGTCGATTTTTCGAGGATTCTCAGCTCCCTGGACACGAAATATATTATCCTAACAAATGTTGCTCCAAATTCGCTGCAAAAGCTATATACGAGAAGTTTGGAGTGTGGGGAACAAGAATATCGCAAAAATTTTTCATTTCGTGTAGGTCGATATTTCGACTATTCTCGGCTCCCTGGACACTAAATATACTCTGAACAATAGTTGCTCCAAATTCGCTGCAAAGGCTATATACGAGCAGTTTGGAGTGTGGGGAACAAGAATATCACAAAAATTTTTCATTTCGTGTAAGTCGATATTTCGACGATTCTCGGCTCCCTGGACACTAAATATACTCTGAACAAAAGTTGACCCAAATTCGCTGCAAAAGCTATATAAGAGCAGTTTGGAGTAAGGTTAACAAGAATATCACAAAAATATTTCATTTCGTGTAAGTTGATATTTCGACGATTCTCGGCTCCCTGGACACGAAAAATACATATAACAAAAGTTGCTCCAAATTCGCTGCAAATGCTATTTACGAGCAGTTTGGAGCGTGGGGAACAAGAATATCACAAAAATTTTTCATTTCGCGTAAGTCGATTTTTCGAGGATTCTCTGCTCCCTGGACACTAAATATACTCTGAACAATAGTTGCTCCAAATTAGCTGCAAAAGCTATATACGAGCAGTTTGGAGTGTGGGAAACAAGAATATCACAAAAATTTTTCATTTCGTGTAAGTCGATATTTCGACGATTCTCGGCTCCCTGGACACTAAATATACTCTGAACAAAAGTTGCTCCAAATTCGCTGCAAAAGCTATATAAGAGCAGTTTGGAGTAAGGTTAACAAGAATATCACAAAAATATTTCATTTCGTGTAAGTTGATATTTCGACGATTCTCGGCTCCCTGGACACGAAAAATACATATAACAAAAGTTGCTCCAAATTCGCTGCAAATGCTATTTACGAGCAGTTTGGAGCGTGGGGAACAAGAATATCACAAAAATTTTTCATTTCGCGTAAGTCGATTTTTCGAGGATTCTCTGCTCCCTGGACACTAAATATACTCTGAACAAAAGTTGCTCCAAATTCGCTGCAAAAGCTATATAAGAGCAGTTTGGAGTAAGGTTAACAAGAATATCACAAAAATATTTCATTTCGTGTAAGTTGATATTTCGACGATTCTCGGCTCCCTGGACACGAAATATACATGTAACAAAAGTTGCTCCAAATTCGCTGCAAATGCTATATACCAGCAGTTTGGAGCGTGGGGAACAAGAATATCACAAAAATTTTTCATTTCGCGTTAGTCGATTTTTCGAGGATTCTCAGCTCCCTGGACACGAAATTTATTATCCTAACAAATGTTGCTCCAAATTCGCTGCAAAAGCTATATACGAGAAGTTTGGAGTGTGGGGAACAAGAATATCGCAAAAATTTTTCCTTTCGTGTAGGTCGATATTTCGACCATTCTCGGCTCCCTGGACACTAAATATAATCTGAACAATAGTTGCTCCAAATTCGCTGCAAAAGCTATATACGAGCAGTTTGGAGTGTGGGGAACAAGAATATCACAAAAATTTTTCATTTCGCGTTAGTCGATTTTTCGAGGATTCTCAGCTCCCTGGACACGAAATATATTATCCTAACAAATGTTGCTCCAAATTCGCTGCAAAAGCTATATACGAGAAGTTTGGAGTGTGGGGAACAAGAATATCGCAAAAATTTTTCATTTCGTGTAGGTCGATATTTCGACTATTCTCGGCTCCCTGGACACTAAATATACTCTGAACAATAGTTGCTCCAAATTCGCTGCAAAAGCTATATACGAGCAGTTTGGAGTGTGGGGAACAAGAATATCACAAAAATTTTTCATTTCGTGTAAGTCGATATTTCGACGATTCTCGGCTCCCTGGACACTAAATATACTCTGAACAAAAGTTGACCCAAATTCGCTGCAAAAGCTATATAAGAGCAGTTTGGAGTAAGGTTAACAAGAATATCACAAAAATATTTCATTTCGTGTAAGTTGATATTTCGACGATTCTCGGCTCCCTGGACACGAAAAATACATATAACAAAAGTTGCTCCAAATTCGCTGCAAATGCTATTTACGAGCAGTTTGGAGCGTGGGGAACAAGAATATCACAAAAATTTTTCATTTCGCGTAAGTCGATTTTTCGAGGATTCTCTGCTCCCTGGACACTAACTATACTCTGAACAATAGTTGCTCCAAATTAGCTGCAAAAGCTATATACGAGCAGTTTGGAGTGTGGGAAACAAGAATATCACAAAAATTTTTCATTTCGTGTAAGTCGATATTTCGACGATTCTCGGCTCCCTGGACACTAAATATACTCTGAACAAAAAATGCTCCAAATTCGCTGCAAAAGCTATATAAGAGCAGTTTGGAGTAAGGTTAACAAGAATATCACAAAAATATTTCATTTCGTGTAAGTTGATATTTCGACGATTCTCGGCTCCCTGGACACGAAAAATACATATAACAAAAGTTGCTCCAAATTCGCTGCAAATGCTATTTACGAGCAGTTTGGAGCGTGGGGAACAAGAATATCACAAAAATTTTTCATTTCGCGTAAGTCGATTTTTCGAGGATTCTCTGCTCCCTGGACAATAAATATACTCTGAACAAAAGTTGCTCCAAATTCGCTGCAAAAGCTATATAAGAGCAGTTTGGAGTAAGGTTAACAAGAATATCACAAAAATATTTCATTTCGTGTAAGTTGATATTTCGACGATTCTCGGCTCCCTGGACACGAAATATACATGTAACAAAAGTTGCTCCAAATTCGCTGCAAATGCTATATACCAGCAGTTTGGAGCGTGGGGAACAAGAATATCACAAAAATTTTTCATTTCGCGTTAGTCGATTTTTCGAGGATTCTCAGCTCCCTGGACACGAAATATATTATCCTAACAAATGTTGCTCCAAATTCGCTGCAAAAGCTATATACGAGAAGTTTGGAGTGTGGGGAACAAGAATATCGCAAAAATTTTTCATTTCGTGTAGGTCGATATTTCGACTATTCTCGGCTCCCTGGACACTAAATATACTCTGAACAATAGTTGCTCCAAATTCGCTGCAAAAGCTATATACGAGCAGTTTGGAGTGTGGGGAACAAGAATATCACAAAAATTTTTCATTTCGTGTAAGTCGATATTTCGACGATTCTCGGCTCCCTGGACACTAAATATACTCTGAACAAAAGTTGCTCCAAATTCGCTGCAAAAGCTATATAAGAGCAGTTTGGAGTAAGGTTAACAAGAATATCACAAAAATATTTCATTTCGTGTAAGTTGATATTTCGACGATTCTCGGCTCCTTGGACACGAAAAATACATATAACAAAAGTTGCTCCAAATTCGCTGCAAATGCTATTTACGAGCAGTTTGGAGCGTGGGGAACAAGAATATCACAAAAATTTTTCATTTCGCGTAAGTCGATTTTTCGAGGATTCTCTGCTCCCTGGACACTAAATATACTCTGAACAAAAGTTGCTCCAAATTCGCTGCAAAAGCTATATAAGAGCAGTTTGGAGTAAGGTTAACAAGAATATCACAAAAATATTTCATTTCGTGTAAGTTGATATTTCGACGATTCTCGGCTCCCTGGACACGAAAAATACATATAACAAAAGTTGCTCCAAATTCGCTGCAAATGCTTATTACGAGCAGTTTGGAGCGTGGGGAACAAGAATATCACAAACATTTTTCATTTCGCGTAAGTCGATTTTTCGAGGATTCTCAGCTCCCTGGTCACGAAATATATATATATACCAAAAGTTGCTCCAAATTCGTCTCAAATGCTATTTACGAGCAGTTTGGAGCCCGGGGAACAAGAGTATCATAAAAATGTTTCATTAGGTGTAAGTCGATATTTCGACGATGCTCGGCTCCCTGGACACGAAAAATACATATAACAAAAGTTGTTCCAAATTCGCTGCAAAAGCTATATAAGAGCAGTTTGGAGTAAGGTAAACAAGAATATCACAAAAATATTTCATTTCGTGTAAGTCGATATTTCGACGATTCTCGGCTCCCTGGTAACGAAATATACATATAACAAAAGTTGCTCCAAATTCGCTGCAAATGCTATTTACGAGAATTTTGGAGCGCGGGGAACAAGAATATCACAATAATATTTCATTTCGTGTAAGTAGATATTTCGAAAATTCTCGGCTCCCCGGAAACCAAAAATACATATAACAAAAGTTCCAAATTCACTGCAAATGCTATATACGAGCAGTTTGGAGCGTGGGGAAGAAGAATATCACAAAACTTTTTCATTTCGCGTAAGTCGATTTTTCGAGGATTCTCAGCTCCCTGGACACGAACTATATTATCCTAACAAACGTTGCTCCAAATTCGCTGCAAATGCTATTTACGATCAGTTTGGAGCGTGGGGAACAAGAATATCACAAAAATATTTCATTTCGTGCAAGTTGATATTTCGACGATTCTCGGCTCCCTGGACACGAAAAATACATATAACAAAAGTTGCTCCAAATTCGCTGCAAATGCTATATACGAGCAGTTTGGAGTAAGGTAAACAAGAATATCACAAAAATATTTCATTTCGTGTAAGTCGATATTTCGACGATTCTCGGCTCCCTGGACACTAAATATACTCTGAACAAAAGTTGCTCCAAATTCGCTGCAAAAGCTATATAAGAGCAGTTTGGAGTAAGGTTAACAAGAATATCACAAAAATATTTCATTTCGTGTAAGTTGATATTTCGACGATTCTCGGCTCCCTGGACACGAAAAATACATATAACAAAAGTTGCTCCAAATTCGCTGCAAATGCTATATACGAGCAGTTTGGAGCGTGGGGAACAAGAATATCACAAACATTTTTCATTTCGCGTAAGTCGATTTTTCGAGGATTCTCAGCTCCCTGGTCACGAAATATACATATACCAAAAGTTGCTCCAAATTCGTCTCAATTGCTATTTACGAGCAGTTTGGAGCCCGGGGAACAAGAGTATCATAAAAATGTTTCATTAGGTGTAAGTCGATATTTCGACGATGCTCGGCTCCCTGGTCACGAAATATACATATACCAAACGTTGCTCCAAATTCGCCTCAAATGCTATTTACGAGCAGTTTGGAGCGCGGGGAACAAGAATATCATAAAAATGTTTCATTATGTGTAAGTCGATATTTCGACGATTCTCGGCTCCCTGGTCACGAAATATACATGTAACAAAAGTTGCTCCAAATTCGCTGCAAATGCTATATACCAGCAGTTTGGAGCGTGGGTTACAAGAATATCACAAAAATTTTTCATTTCGCGTAAGTCGATTTTTCGAGGATTCTCTGCTCCCTGGACACTAAATATACTCTGAACAAAAGTTGCTCCAAATTCGCTGCAAAAGCTATATACGAGAAGTTTGGAGTGTGGGGAACAAGAATATCGCAAAAATTTTTCATTTCGTGTAGGTCGATATTTCGACTATTCTCGGCTCCCTGGACACTAAATATACTCTGAACAATAGTTGCTCCAAATTCGCTGCAAAAGCTATATACGAGCAGTTTGGAGTGTGGGGAACAAGAATATCACAAAAATTTTTCATTTCGTGTAAGTTGATATTTCGACGATTCTCGGCTCCCTGGACACTAAATATACTCTGAACAAAAGTTGCTGCAAATTCGCTGCAAAAGCTATATAAGAGCAGTTTGGAGTAAGGTTAACAAGAATATCACAAAAATATTTCATTTCGTGTAAGTTGATATTTCGACGATTCTCGGCTCCCTGGACACGAAAAATACATATAACAAAAGTTGCTCCAAATTCGCTGCAAATGCTATTTACGAGCAGTTTGGAGCGTGGGGAACAAGAATATCACAAAAATTTTTCATTTCGCGTAAGTCGATTTTTCGAGGATTCTCTGCTCCCTGGACACTAAATATACTCTGAACAATAGTTGCTCCAAATTAGCTGCAAAAGCTATATACGAGCAGTTTGGAGTGTGGGAAACAAGAATATCACAAAAATTTTTCATTTCGTGTAAGTCGATATTTCGACGATTCTCGGCTCCCTGGACACTAAATATACTCTGAACAAAAGTTGCTCCAAATTCGCTGCAAAAGCTATATAAGAGCAGTTTGGAGTAAGGTTAACAAGAATATCACAAAAATATTTCATTTCGTGTAAGTTGATATTTCGACGATTCTCGGCTCCCTGGACACGAAAAATACATATAACAAAAGTTGCTCCAAATTCGCTGCAAATGCTATTTTCGAGCAGTTTGGAGCGTGCGGAACAAGAATATCACAAAAATTTTTCATTTCGCGTAAGTCGATTTTTCGAGGATTCTCTGCTCCCTGGACACTAAATATACTCTGAACAAAAGTTGCTCCAAATTCGCTGCAAAAGCTATATAAGAGCAGTTTGGAGTAAGGTTAACAAGAATATCACAAAAATATTTCATTTCGTGTAAGTTGATATTTCGACGATTCTCGGCTCCCTGGACACGAAAAATACATATAACAAAAGTTGCTCCAAATTCGCTGCAAATGCTATATACGAGCAGTTTGGAGCGTGGGGAACAAGAATATCACAAACATTTTTCATTTCGCGTAAGTCGATTTTTCGAGGATTCTCAGCTCCCTGGTCACAAAATATACATATACCAAAAGTTGCTCCAAATTCGTCTCAAATGCTATTTACGAGCAGTTTGGAGCCCGGGGAACAAGAGTATCATAAAATGTTTCATTAGGTGTAAGTCGATATTTCGACGATGCTCGGCTCCCTGGTCACGAAATATACATATACCAAACGTTGCTCCAAATTCGCCTCAAATGCTATTTACGAGCAGTTTGGAGCGCGGGGAACAAGAATATCATAAAAATGTTTCATTACGTGTAAGTCGATATTTCGACGATTCTCGGCTCCCTGGTCACGAAATATACATGTAACAAAAGTTGCTCCAAATTCGCTGCAAATGCTATATACCAGCAGTTTGGAGCGTGGGGAACAAGATTATCACAAAAATTTTTCATTTCGCGTTAGTCGATTTTTCGAGGATTCTCAGCTCCCTGGACACGAAATAGATTATCCTAACAATTGTTGCTCCAAATTCGCTGCAAAAGCTATATACGAGAAGTTTGGAGTGTGGGGAACAAGAATATCGCAAAAATTTTTCATTTCGTGTAGGTCGATATTTCGACTATTCTCGGCTCCCTGGACACTAAATATACTCTGAACAATAGTTGCTCCAAATTAGCTGCAAAAGCTATATACGAGCAGTTTGGAGTGTGGGGAACAAGAATATCACAAAAATTTTTCATTTCGTGTAAGTCGATATTTCGACGATTCTCGGCTCCCTGGACACTAAATATACTCTGAACAAAAGTTGCTCCAAATTCGCTGCAAAAGCTATATAAGAGCAGTTAGGAGTAAGGTTAACAAGAATATCACAAAAATATTTCATTTCGTGTAAGTTGATATTTCGACGATTCTCGGCTCCCTGGACACGAAAAATACATATAACAAAAGTTGCTCCAAATTCGCTGCAAATGCTATTTACGAGCAGTTTGGAGCGTGGGGAACAAGAATATCACAAAAATTTTTCATTTCGCGTAAGTCGATTTTTCGAGGATTCTCTGCTCCCTGGACACTAAATATACTCTGAACAAAAGTTGCTCCAAATTCGCTGCAAAAGATATATAAGAGCAGTTAGGAGTAAGGTTAACAAGAATATCACAAAAATATTTCATTTCGTGTAAGTTGATATTTCGACGATTCTCGGCTCCCTGGACACGAAAAATACATATAACAAAAGTTGCTCCAAATTCGCTGCAAATGCTATTTACGAGCAGTTTGGAGCGTGGGGAACAAGAATATCACAAAAATTTTTCATTTCGCGTAAGTCGATTTTTCGAGGATTCTCTGCTCCCTGGACACTAAATATACTCTGAACAAAAGTTGCTCCAAATTCGCTGCAAAAGCTATATAAGAGCAGTTTGGAGTAAGGTTAACAAGAATATCACAAAAATATTTCATTTCGTGTAAGTTGATATTTCGACGATTCTCGGCTCCCTGGACACGAAAAATACATATAACAAAAGTTGCTCCAAATTCGCTGCAAATGCTATATACGAGCAGTTTGGAGCGTGGGGAACAAGAATATCACAAACATTTTTCATTTCGCGTAAGTCGATTTTTCGAGGATTCTCAGCTCCCTGGTCACAAAATATACATATACCAAAAGTTGCTCCAAATTCGTCTCAAATGCTATTTACGAGCAGTTTGGAGCCCGGGGAACAAGAGTATCATAAAATGTTTCATTAGGTGTAAGTCGATATTTCGACGATGCTCGGCTCCCTGGTCACGAAATATACATATACCAAACGTTGCTCCAAATTCGCCTCAAATGCTATTTACGAGCAGTTTGGAGCGCGGGGAACAAGAATATCATAAAAATGTTTCATTACGTGTAAGTCGATATTTTGACGATTCTCGGCTCCCTGGTCACGAAATATACATGTAACAAAAGTTGCTCCAAATTCGCTGCAAATGCTATATACCAGCAGTTTGGAGCGTGGGGAACAAGAATATCACAAAAATTTTTCATTTCGCGTTAGTCGATTTTTCGAGGATTCTCAGCTCCCTGGACACGAAATATATTATCCTAACAAATGTTGCTCCAAATTCGCTGCAAAAGCTATATACGAGAAGTTTGGAGTGTGGGGAACAAGAATAAGGCAAAAATTTTTCATTTCGTGTAGGTCGATATTTCGACTATTCTCGGCTCCCTGGACACTAAATATACTCTGAACAATAGTTGCTCCAAATTAGCTGCAAAAGCTATATACGAGCAGTTTGGAGTGTGGGGAGCAAGAATATCACAAAAATTTTTCATTTCGTGTAAGTCGATATTTCGACGATTCTCGGCTCCCTGGACACTAAATATACTCTGAACAAAAGTTGCTCCAAATTCGCTGCAAAAGCTATATAAGAGCAGTTTGGAGTAAGGTTAACAAGAATATCACAAAAATATTTCATTTCGTGTAAGTTGATATTTCGACGATTCTCGGCTCCCTGGACACGAAAAATACATATAACAAAAGTTGCTCCAAATTCGCTGCAAATGCTATTTACGAGCAGTTTGGAGCGTGGGGAACAAGAATATCACAAAAATTTTTCATTTCGCGTAAGTCGATTTTTCGAGGATTCTCTGCTCCCTGGACACTAAATATACTCTGAACAAAAGTTGCTCCAAATTCGCTGCAAAAGCTATATAAGAGCAGTTTGGAGTAAGGTTAACAAGAATATCACAAAAATATTTCATTTCGTGTAAGTTGATATTTCGACGATTCTCGGCTCCCTGGACACGAAATATACATGTAACAAAAGTTGCTCCAAATTCGCTGCAAATGCTATATACCAGCAGTTTGGAGCGTGGGGAACAAGAATATCACAAAAATTTTTCATTTCGCGTTAGTCGATTTTTCGAGGATTCTCAGCTCCCTGGACACGAAATATATTATCCTAACAAATGTTGCTCCAAATTCGCTGCAAAAGCTATATACGAGAAGTTTGGAGTGTGGGGAACAAGAATATCGCAAAAATTTTTCCTTTCGTGTAGGTCGATATTTCGACCATTCTCGGCTCCCTGGACACTAAATATAATCTGAACAATAGTTGCTCCAAATTCGCTGCAAAAGCTATATACGAGCAGTTTGGAGTGTGGGGAACAAGAATATCACAAAAATTTTTCATTTCGCGTTAGTCGATTTTTCGAGGATTCTCAGCTCCCTGGACACGAAATATATTATCCTAACAAATGTTGCTCCAAATTCGCTGCAAAAGCTATATACGAGAAGTTTGGAGTGTGGGGAACAAGAATATCGCAAAAATTTTTCATTTCGTGTAGGTCGATATTTCGACTATTCTCGGCTCCCTGGACACTAAATATACTCTGAACAATAGTTGCTCCAAATTCGCTGCAAAAGCTATATACGAGCAGTTTGGAGTGTGGGGAACAAGAATATCACAAAAATTTTTCATTTCGTGTAAGTCGATATTTCGACGATTCTCGGCTCCCTGGACACTAAATATACTCTGAACAAAAGTTGACCCAAATTCGCTGCAAAAGCTATATAAGAGCAGTTTGGAGTAAGGTTAACAAGAATATCACAAAAATATTTCATTTCGTGTAAGTTGATATTTCGACGATTCTCGGCTCCCTGGACACGAAAAATACATATAACAAAAGTTGCTCCAAATTCGCTGCAAATGCTATTTACGAGCAGTTTGGAGCGTGGGGAACAAGAATATCACAAAAATTTTTCATTTCGCGTAAGTCGATTTTTCGAGGATTCTCTGCTCCCTGGACACTAACTATACTCTGAACAATAGTTGCTCCAAATTAGCTGCAAAAGCTATATACGAGCAGTTTGGAGTGTGGGAAACAAGAATATCACAAAAATTTTTCATTTCGTGTAAGTCGATATTTCGACGATTCTCGGCTCCCTGGACACTAAATATACTCTGAACAAAAAATGCTCCAAATTCGCTGCAAAAGCTATATAAGAGCAGTTTGGAGTAAGGTTAACAAGAATATCACAAAAATATTTCATTTCGTGTAAGTTGATATTTCGACGATTCTCGGCTCCCTGGACACGAAAAATACATATAACAAAAGTTGCTCCAAATTCGCTGCAAATGCTATTTACGAGCAGTTTGGAGCGTGGGGAACAAGAATATCACAAAAATTTTTCATTTCGCGTAAGTCGATTTTTCGAGGATTCTCTGCTCCCTGGACAATAAATATACTCTGAACAAAAGTTGCTCCAAATTCGCTGCAAAAGCTATATAAGAGCAGTTTGGAGTAAGGTTAACAAGAATATCACAAAAATATTTCATTTCGTGTAAGTTGATATTTCGACGATTCTCGGCTCCCTGGACACGAAATATACATGTAACAAAAGTTGCTCCAAATTCGCTGCAAATGCTATATACCAGCAGTTTGGAGCGTGGGGAACAAGAATATCACAAAAATTTTTCATTTCGCGTTAGTCGATTTTTCGAGGATTCTCAGCTCCCTGGACACGAAATATATTATCCTAACAAATGTTGCTCCAAATTCGCTGCAAAAGCTATATACGAGAAGTTTGGAGTGTGGGGAACAAGAATATCGCAAAAATTTTTCATTTCGTGTAGGTCGATATTTCGACTATTCTCGGCTCCCTGGACACTAAATATACTCTGAACAATAGTTGCTCCAAATTCGCTGCAAAAGCTATATACGAGCAGTTTGGAGTGTGGGGAACAAGAATATCACAAAAATTTTTCATTTCGTGTAAGTCGATATTTCGACGATTCTCGGCTCCCTGGACACTAAATATACTCTGAACAAAAGTTGCTCCAAATTCGCTGCAAAAGCTATATAAGAGCAGTTTGGAGTAAGGTTAACAAGAATATCACAAAAATATTTCATTTCGTGTAAGTTGATATTTCGACGATTCTCGGCTCCTTGGACACGAAAAATACATATAACAAAAGTTGCTCCAAATTCGCTGCAAATGCTATTTACGAGCAGTTTGGAGCGTGGGGAACAAGAATATCACAAAAATTTTTCATTTCGCGTAAGTCGATTTTTCGAGGATTCTCTGCTCCCTGGACACTAAATATACTCTGAACAAAAGTTGCTCCAAATTCGCTGCAAAAGCTATATAAGAGCAGTTTGGAGTAAGGTTAACAAGAATATCACAAAAATATTTCATTTCGTGTAAGTTGATATTTCGACGATTCTCGGCTCCCTGGACACGAAAAATACATATAACAAAAGTTGCTCCAAATTCGCTGCAAATGCTTATTACGAGCAGTTTGGAGCGTGGGGAACAAGAATATCACAAACATTTTTCATTTCGCGTAAGTCGATTTTTCGAGGATTCTCAGCTCCCTGGTCACGAAATATATATATATACCAAAAGTTGCTCCAAATTCGTCTCAAATGCTATTTACGAGCAGTTTGGAGCCCGGGGAACAAGAGTATCATAAAAATGTTTCATTAGGTGTAAGTCGATATTTCGACGATGCTCGGCTCCCTGGACACGAAAAATACATATAACAAAAGTTGTTCCAAATTCGCTGCAAAAGCTATATAAGAGCAGTTTGGAGTAAGGTAAACAAGAATATCACAAAAATATTTCATTTCGTGTAAGTCGATATTTCGACGATTCTCGGCTCCCTGGTAACGAAATATACATATAACAAAAGTTGCTCCAAATTCGCTGCAAATGCTATTTACGAGAATTTTGGAGCGCGGGGAACAAGAATATCACAATAATATTTCATTTCGTGTAAGTAGATATTTCGAAAATTCTCGGCTCCCCGGAAACCAAAAATACATATAACAAAAGTTCCAAATTCACTGCAAATGCTATATACGAGCAGTTTGGAGCGTGGGGAAGAAGAATATCACAAAACTTTTTCATTTCGCGTAAGTCGATTTTTCGAGGATTCTCAGCTCCCTGGACACGAACTATATTATCCTAACAAACGTTGCTCCAAATTCGCTACAAATGCTATTTACGATCAGTTTGGAGCGTGGGGAACAAGAATATCACAAAAATATTTCATTTCGTGCAAGTTGATATTTCGACGATTCTCGGCTCCCTGGACACGAAAAATACATATAACAAAAGTTGCTCCAAATTCGCTGCAAATGCTATATACGAGCAGTTTGGAGTAAGGTAAACAAGAATATCACAAAAATATTTCATTTCGTGTAAGTCGATATTTCGACGATTCTCGGCTCCCTGGACACTAAATATACTCTGAACAAAAGTTGCTCCAAATTCGCTGCAAAAGCTATATAAGAGCAGTTTGGAGTAAGGTTAACAAGAATATCACAAAAATATTTCATTTCGTGTAAGTTGATATTTCGACGATTCTCGGCTCCCTGGACACGAAAAATACATATAACAAAAGTTGCTCCAAATTCGCTGCAAATGCTATATACGAGCAGTTTGGAGCGTGGGGAACAAGAATATCACAAACATTTTTCATTTCGCGTAAGTCGATTTTTCGAGGATTCTCAGCTCCCTGGTCACGAAATATACATATACCAAAAGTTGCTCCAAATTCGTCTCAAATGCTATTTACGAGCAGTTTGGAGCCCGGGGAACAAGAGTATCATAAAAATGTTTCATTAGGTGTAAGTCGATATTTCGACGATGCTCGGCTCCCTGGTCACGAAATATACATATACCAAACGTTGCTCCAAATTCGCCTCAAATGCTATTTACGAGCAGTTTGGAGCGCGGGGAACAAGAATATCATAAAAATGTTTCATTATGTGTAAGTCGATATTTCGACGATTCTCCGCTCCCTGGTCACGAAATATACATGTAACAAAAGTTGCTCCAAATTCGCTGCAAATGCTATATACCAGCAGTTTGGAGCGTGGGTTACAAGAATATCACAAAAATTTTTCATTTCGCGTAAGTCGATTTTTCGAGGATTCTCTGCTCCCTGGACACTAAATATACTCTGAACAAAAGTTGCTCCAAATTCGCTGCAAAAGCTATATACGAGAAGTTTGGAGTGTGGGGAACAAGAATATCGCAAAAATTTTTCATTTCGTGTAGGTCGATATTTCGACTATTCTCGGCTCCCTGGACACTAAATATACTCTGAACAATAGTTGCTCCAAATTAGCTGCAAAAGCTATATACGAGCAGTTTGGAGTGTGGGGAGCAAGAATATCACAAAAATTTTTCATTTCGTGTAAGTCGATATTTCGACGATTCTCGGCTCCCTGGACACTAAATATACTCTGAACAAAAGTTGCTCCAAATTCGCTGCAAAAGCTATATAAGAGCAGTTTGGAGTAAGGTTAACAAGAATATCACAAAAATATTTCATTTCGTGTAAGTTGATATTTCGACGATTCTCGGCTCCCTGGACACGAAAAATACATATAACAAAAGTTGCTCCAAATTCGCTGCAAATGCTATATACGAGCAGTTTGGAGCGTGGGGAACAAGAATATCACAAACATTTTTCATTTCGCGTAAGTCGATTTTTCGAGGATTCTCAGCTCCCTGGTCACAAAATATACATATACCAAAAGTTGCTCCAAATTCGTCTCAAATGCTATTTACGAGCAGTTTGGAGCCCGGGGAACAAGAGTATCATAAAATGTTTCATTAGGTGTAAGTCGATATTTCGACGATGCTCGGCTCCCTGGTCACGAAATATACATATACCAAACGTTGCTCCAAATTCGCCTCAAATGCTATTTACGAGCAGTTTGGAGCGCGGGGAACAAGAATATCATAAAAATGTTTCATTACGTGTAAGTCGATATTTCGACGATTCTCGGCTCCCTGGTCACGAAATATACATGTAACAAAAGTTGCTCCAAATTCGCTGCAAATGCTATATACCAGCAGTTTGGAGCGTGGGGAACAAGATTATCACAAAAATTTTTCATTTCGCGTTAGTCGATTTTTCGAGGATTCTCAGCTCCCTGGACACGAAATAGATTATCCTAACAAATGTTGCTCCAAATTCGCTGCAAAAGCTATATAAGAGCAGTTTGGAGTAAGGTTAACAAGAATATCACAAAAATATTTCATTTCGTGTAAGTTGATATTTCGACGATTCTCGGCTCCCTGGACACGAAAAATACATATAACAAAAGTTGCTCCAAATTCGCTGCAAATGCTATTTACGAGCAGTTTGGAGCGTGGGGAACAAGAATATCACAAAAATTTTTCATTTCGCGTAAGTCGATTTTTCGAGGATTCTCTGCTCCCTGGACACTAAATATACTCTGAACAAAAGTTGCTCCAAATTCGCTGCAAAAGCTATATAAGAGCAGTTTGGAGTAAGGTTAACAAGAATATCACAAAAATATTTCATTTCGTGTAAGTTGATATTTCGACGATTCTCGGCTCCCTGGACACGAAATATACATGTAACAAAAGTTGCTCCAAATTCGCTGCAAATGCTATATACCAGCAGTTTGGAGCGTGGGGAACAAGAATATCACAAAAATTTTTCATTTCGCGTTAGTCGATTTTTCGAGGATTCTCAGCTCCCTGGACACGAAATATATTATCCTAACAAATGTTGCTCCAAATTCGCTGCAAAAGCTATATACGAGAAGTTTGGAGTGTGGGGAACAAGAATATCGCAAAAATTTTTCCTTTCGTGTAGGTCGATATTTCGACCATTCTCGGCTCCCTGGACACTAAATATAATCTGAACAATAGTTGCTCCAAATTCGCTGCAAAAGCTATATACGAGCAGTTTGGAGTGTGGGGAACAAGAATATCACAAAAATTTTTCATTTCGCGTTAGTCGATTTTTCGAGGATTCTCAGCTCCCTGGACACGAAATATATTATCCTAACAAATGTTGCTCCAAATTCGCTGCAAAAGCTATATACGAGAAGTTTGGAGTGTGGGGAACAAGAATATCGCAAAAATTTTTCATTTCGTGTAGGTCGATATTTCGACTATTCTCGGCTCCCTGGACACTAAATATACTCTGAACAATAGTTGCTCCAAATTCGCTGCAAAAGCTATATACGAGCAGTTTGGAGTGTGGGGAACAAGAATATCACAAAAATTTTTCATTTCGTGTAAGTCGATATTTCGACGATTCTCGGCTCCCTGGACACGAAAAATACATATAACAAAAGTTGACCCAAATTCGCTGCAAAAGCTATATAAGAGCAGTTTGGAGTAAGGTTAACAAGAATATCACAAAAATATTTCATTTCGTGTAAGTTGATATTTCGACGATTCTCGGCTCCCTGGACACGAAAAATACATATAACAAAAGTTGCTCCAAATTCGCTGCAAATGCTATTTACGAGCAGTTTGGAGCGTGGGGAACAAGAATATCACAAAAATTTTTCATTTCGCGTAAGTCGATTTTTCGAGGATTCTCTGCTCCCTGGACACTAACTATACTCTGAACAATAGTTGCTCCAAATTAGCTGCAAAAGCTATATACGAGCAGTTTGGAGTGTGGGAAACAAGAATATCACAAAAATTTTTCATTTCGTGTAAGTCGATATTTCGACGATTCTCGGCTCCCTGGACACTAAATATACTCTGAACAAAAAATGCTCCAAATTCGCTGCAAAAGCTATATAAGAGCAGTTTGGAGTAAGGTTAACAAGAATATCACAAAAATATTTCATTTCGTGTAAGTTGATATTTCGACGATTCTCGGCTCCCTGGACACGAAAAATACATATAACAAAAGTTGCTCCAAATTCGCTGCAAATGCTATTTACGAGCAGTTTGGAGCGTGGGGAACAAGAATATCACAAAAATTTTTCATTTCGCGTAAGTCGATTTTTCGAGGATTCTCTGCTCCCTGGACAATAAATATACTCTGAACAAAAGTTGCTCCAAATTCGCTGCAAAAGCTATATAAGAGCAGTTTGGAGTAAGGTTAACAAGAATATCACAAAAATATTTCATTTCGTGTAAGTTGATATTTCGACGATTCTCGGCTCCCTGGACACGAAATATACATGTAACAAAAGTTGCTCCAAATTCGCTGCAAATGCTATATACCAGCAGTTTGGAGCGTGGGGAACAAGAATATCACAAAAATTTTTCATTTCGCGTTAGTCGATTTTTCGAGGATTCTCAGCTCCCTGGACACGAAATATATTATCCTAACAAATGTTGCTCCAAATTCGCTGCAAAAGCTATATACGAGAAGTTTGGAGTGTGGGGAACAAGAATATCGCAAAAATTTTTCATTTCGTGTAGGTCGATATTTCGACTATTCTCGGCTCCCTGGACACTAAATATACTCTGAACAATAGTTGCTCCAAATTCGCTGCAAAAGCTATATACGAGCAGTTTGGAGTGTGGGGAACAAGAATATCACAAAAATTTTTCATTTCGTGTAAGTCGATATTTCGACGATTCTCGGCTCCCTGGACACTAAATATACTCTGAACAAAAGTTGCTCCAAATTCGCTGCAAAAGCTATATAAGAGCAGTTTGGAGTAAGGTTAACAAGAATATCACAAAAATATTTCATTTCGTGTAAGTTGATATTTCGACGATTCTCGGCTCCTTGGACACGAAAAATACATATAACAAAAGTTGCTCCAAATTCGCTGCAAATGCTATTTACGAGCAGTTTGGAGCGTGGGGAACAAGAATATCACAAAAATTTTTCATTTCGCGTAAGTCGATTTTTCGAGGATTCTCTGCTCCCTGGACACTAAATATACTCTGAACAAAAGTTGCTCCAAATTCGCTGCAAAAGCTATATAAGAGCAGTTTGGAGTAAGGTTAACAAGAATATCACAAAAATATTTCATTTCGTGTAAGTTGATATTTCGACGATTCTCGGCTCCCTGGACACGAAAAATACATATAACAAAAGTTGCTCCAAATTCGCTGCAAATGCTTATTACGAGCAGTTTGGAGCGTGGGGAACAAGAATATCACAAACATTTTTCATTTCGCGTAAGTCGATTTTTCGAGGATTCTCAGCTCCCTGGTCACGAAATATATATATATACCAAAAGTTGCTCCAAATTCGTCTCAAATGCTATTTACGAGCAGTTTGGAGCCCGGGGAACAAGAGTATCATAAAAATGTTTCATTAGGTGTAAGTCGATATTTCGACGATGCTCGGCTCCCTGGACACGAAAAATACATATAACAAAAGTTGTTCCAAATTCGCTGCAAAAGCTATATAAGAGCAGTTTGGAGTAAGGTAAACAAGAATATCACAAAAATATTTCATTTCGTGTAAGTCGATATTTCGACGATTCTCGGCTCCCTGGTAACGAAATATACATATAACAAAAGTTGCTCCAAATTCGCTGCAAATGCTATTTACGAGAATTTTGGAGCGCGGGGAACAAGAATATCACAATAATATTTCATTTCGTGTAAGTAGATATTTCGAAAATTCTCGGCTCCCCGGAAACCAAAAATACATATAACAAAAGTTCCAAATTCACTGCAAATGCTATATACGAGCAGTTTGGAGCGTGGGGAAGAAGAATATCACAAAACTTTTTCATTTCGCGTAAGTCGATTTTTCGAGGATTCTCAGCTCCCTGGACACGAACTATATTATCCTAACAAACGTTGCTCCAAATTCGCTGCAAATGCTATTTACGATCAGTTTGGAGCGTGGGGAACAAGAATATCACAAAAATATTTCATTTCGTGCAAGTTGATATTTCGACGATTCTCGGCTCCCTGGACACGAAAAATACATATAACAAAAGTTGCTCCAAATTCGCTGCAAATGCTATATACGAGCAGTTTGGAGTAAGGTAAACAAGAATATCACAAAAATATTTCATTTCGTGTAAGTCGATATTTCGACGATTCTCGGCTCCCTGGACACTAAATATACTCTGAACAAAAGTTGCTCCAAATTCGCTGCAAAAGCTATATAAGAGCAGTTTGGAGTAAGGTTAACAAGAATATCACAAAAATATTTCATTTCGTGTAAGTTGATATTTCGACGATTCTCGGCTCCCTGGACACGAAAAATACATATAACAAAAGTTGCTCCAAATTCGCTGCAAATGCTATATACGAGCAGTTTGGAGCGTGGGGAACAAGAATATCACAAACATTTTTCATTTCGCGTAAGTCGATTTTTCGAGGATTCTCAGCTCCCTGGTCACGAAATATACATATACCAAAAGTTGCTCCAAATTCGTCTCAAATGCTATTTACGAGCAGTTTGGAGCCCGGGGAACAAGAGTATCATAAAAATGTTTCATTAGGTGTAAGTCGATATTTCGACGATGCTCGGCTCCCTGGTCACGAAATATACATATACCAAACGTTGCTCCAAATTCGCCTCAAATGCTATTTACGAGCAGTTTGGAGCGCGGGGAACAAGAATATCATAAAAATGTTTCATTATGTGTAAGTCGATATTTCGACGATTCTCCGCTCCCTGGTCACGAAATATACATGTAACAAAAGTTGCTCCAAATTCGCTGCAAATGCTATATACCAGCAGTTTGGAGCGTGGGTTACAAGAATATCACAAAAATTTTTCATTTCGCGTAAGTCGATTTTTCGAGGATTCTCTGCTCCCTGGACACTAAATATACTCTGAACAAAAGTTGCTCCAAATTCGCTGCAAAAGCTATATACGAGAAGTTTGGAGTGTGGGGAACAAGAATATCGCAAAAATTTTTCATTTCGTGTAGGTCGATATTTCGACTATTCTCGGCTCCCTGGACACTAAATATACTCTGAACAATAGTTGCTCCAAATTAGCTGCAAAAGCTATATACGAGCAGTTTGGAGTGTGGGGAGCAAGAATATCACAAAAATTTTTCATTTCGTGTAAGTCGATATTTCGACGATTCTCGGCTCCCTGGACACTAAATATACTCTGAACAAAAGTTGCTCCAAATTCGCTGCAAAAGCTATATAAGAGCAGTTTGGAGTAAGGTTAACAAGAATATCACAAAAATATTTCATTTCGTGTAAGTTGATATTTCGACGATTCTCGGCTCCCTGGACACGAAAAATACATATAACAAAAGTTGCTCCAAATTCGCTGCAAATGCTATATACGAGCAGTTTGGAGCGTGGGGAACAAGAATATCACAAACATTTTTCATTTCGCGTAAGTCGATTTTTCGAGGATTCTCAGCTCCCTGGTCACAAAATATACATATACCAAAAGTTGCTCCAAATTCGTCTCAAATGCTATTTACGAGCAGTTTGGAGCCCGGGGAACAAGAGTATCATAAAATGTTTCATTAGGTGTAAGTCGATATTTCGACGATGCTCGGCTCCCTGGTCACGAAATATACATATACCAAACGTTGCTCCAAATTCGCCTCAAATGCTATTTACGAGCAGTTTGGAGCGCGGGGAACAAGAATATCATAAAAATGTTTCATTACGTGTAAGTCGATATTTCGACGATTCTCGGCTCCCTGGTCACGAAATATACATGTAACAAAAGTTGCTCCAAATTCGCTGCAAATGCTATATACCAGCAGTTTGGAGCGTGGGGAACAAGATTATCACAAAAATTTTTCATTTCGCGTTAGTCGATTTTTCGAGGATTCTCAGCTCCCTGGACACGAAATAGATTATCCTAACAAATGTTGCTCCAAATTCGCTGCAAAAGCTATATAAGAGCAGTTTGGAGTAAGGTTAACAAGAATATCACAAAAATATTTCATTTCGTGTAAGTTGATATTTCGACGATTCTCGGCTCCCTGGACACGAAAAATACATATAACAAAAGTTGCTCCAAATTCGCTGCAAATGCTATTTACGAGCAGTTTGGAGCGTGGGGAACAAGAATATCACAAAAATTTTTCATTTCGCGTAAGTCGATTTTTCGAGGATTCTCTGCTCCCTGGACACTAAATATACTCTGAACAAAAGTTGCTCCAAATTCGCTGCAAAAGCTATATAAGAGCAGTTTGGAGTAAGGTTAACAAGAATATCACAAAAATATTTCATTTCGTGTAAGTTGATATTTCGACGATTCTCGGCTCCCTGGACACGAAATATACATGTAACAAAAGTTGCTCCAAATTCGCTGCAAATGCTATATACCAGCAGTTTGGAGCGTGGGGAACAAGAATATCACAAAAATTTTTCATTTCGCGTTAGTCGATTTTTCGAGGATTCTCAGCTCCCTGGACACGAAATATATTATCCTAACAAATGTTGCTCCAAATTCGCTGCAAAAGCTATATACGAGAAGTTTGGAGTGTGGGGAACAAGAATATCGCAAAAATTTTTCCTTTCGTGTAGGTCGATATTTCGACCATTCTCGGCTCCCTGGACACTAAATATAATCTGAACAATAGTTGCTCCAAATTCGCTGCAAAAGCTATATACGAGCAGTTTGGAGTGTGGGGAACAAGAATATCACAAAAATTTTTCATTTCGCGTTAGTCGATTTTTCGAGGATTCTCAGCTCCCTGGACACGAAATATATTATCCTAACAAATGTTGCTCCAAATTCGCTGCAAAAGCTATATACGAGAAGTTTGGAGTGTGGGGAACAAGAATATCGCAAAAATTTTTCATTTCGTGTAGGTCGATATTTCGACTATTCTCGGCTCCCTGGACACTAAATATACTCTGAACAATAGTTGCTCCAAATTCGCTGCAAAAGCTATATACGAGCAGTTTGGAGTGTGGGGAACAAGAATATCACAAAAATTTTTCATTTCGTGTAAGTCGATATTTCGACGATTCTCGGCTCCCTGGACACGAAAAATACATATAACAAAAGTTGACCCAAATTCGCTGCAAAAGCTATATAAGAGCAGTTTGGAGTAAGGTTAACAAGAATATCACAAAAATATTTCATTTCGTGTAAGTTGATATTTCGACGATTCTCGGCTCCCTGGACACGAAAAATACATATAACAAAAGTTGCTCCAAATTCGCTGCAAATGCTATTTACGAGCAGTTTGGAGCGTGGGGAACAAGAATATCACAAAAATTTTTCATTTCGCGTAAGTCGATTTTTCGAGGATTCTCTGCTCCCTGGACACTAACTATACTCTGAACAATAGTTGCTCCAAATTAGCTGCAAAAGCTATATACGAGCAGTTTGGAGTGTGGGAAACAAGAATATCACAAAAATTTTTCATTTCGTGTAAGTCGATATTTCGACGATTCTCGGCTCCCTGGACACTAAATATACTCTGAACAAAAAATGCTCCAAATTCGCTGCAAAAGCTATATAAGAGCAGTTTGGAGTAAGGTTAACAAGAATATCACAAAAATATTTCATTTCGTGTAAGTTGATATTTCGACGATTCTCGGCTCCCTGGACACGAAAAATACATATAACAAAAGTTGCTCCAAATTCGCTGCAAATGCTATTTACGAGCAGTTTGGAGCGTGGGGAACAAGAATATCACAAAAATTTTTCATTTCGCGTAAGTCGATTTTTCGAGGATTCTCTGCTCCCTGGACAATAAATATACTCTGAACAAAAGTTGCTCCAAATTCGCTGCAAAAGCTATATAAGAGCAGTTTGGAGTAAGGTTAACAAGAATATCACAAAAATATTTCATTTCGTGTAAGTTGATATTTCGACGATTCTCGGCTCCCTGGACACGAAATATACATGTAACAAAAGTTGCTCCAAATTCGCTGCAAATGCTATATACCAGCAGTTTGGAGCGTGGGGAACAAGAATATCACAAAAATTTTTCATTTCGCGTTAGTCGATTTTTCGAGGATTCTCAGCTCCCTGGACACGAAATATATTATCCTAACAAATGTTGCTCCAAATTCGCTGCAAAAGCTATATACGAGAAGTTTGGAGTGTGGGGAACAAGAATATCGCAAAAATTTTTCATTTCGTGTAGGTCGATATTTCGACTATTCTCGGCTCCCTGGACACTAAATATACTCTGAACAATAGTTGCTCCAAATTCGCTGCAAAAGCTATATACGAGCAGTTTGGAGTGTGGGGAACAAGAATATCACAAAAATTTTTCATTTCGTGTAAGTCGATATTTCGACGATTCTCGGCTCCCTGGACACTAAATATACTCTGAACAAAAGTTGCTCCAAATTCGCTGCAAAAGCTATATAAGAGCAGTTTGGAGTAAGGTTAACAAGAATATCACAAAAATATTTCATTTCGTGTAAGTTGATATTTCGACGATTCTCGGCTCCTTGGACACGAAAAATACATATAACAAAAGTTGCTCCAAATTCGCTGCAAATGCTATTTACGAGCAGTTTGGAGCGTGGGGAACAAGAATATCACAAAAATTTTTCATTTCGCGTAAGTCGATTTTTCGAGGATTCTCTGCTCCCTGGACACTAAATATACTCTGAACAAAAGTTGCTCCAAATTCGCTGCAAAAGCTATATAAGAGCAGTTTGGAGTAAGGTTAACAAGAATATCACAAAAATATTTCATTTCGTGTAAGTTGATATTTCGACGATTCTCGGCTCCCTGGACACGAAAAATACATATAACAAAAGTTGCTCCAAATTCGCTGCAAATGCTTATTACGAGCAGTTTGGAGCGTGGGGAACAAGAATATCACAAACATTTTTCATTTCGCGTAAGTCGATTTTTCGAGGATTCTCAGCTCCCTGGTCACGAAATATATATATATACCAAAAGTTGCTCCAAATTCGTCTCAAATGCTATTTACGAGCAGTTTGGAGCCCGGGGAACAAGAGTATCATAAAAATGTTTCATTAGGTGTAAGTCGATATTTCGACGATGCTCGGCTCCCTGGACACGAAAAATACATATAACAAAAGTTGTTCCAAATTCGCTGCAAAAGCTATATAAGAGCAGTTTGGAGTAAGGTAAACAAGAATATCACAAAAATATTTCATTTCGTGTAAGTCGATATTTCGACGATTCTCGGCTCCCCGGAAACCAAAAATACATATAACAAAAGTTCCAAATTCACTGCAAATGCTATATACGAGCAGTTTGGAGCGTGGGGAAGAAGAATATCACAAAACTTTTTCATTTCGCGTAAGTCGATTTTTCGAGGATTCTCAGCTCCCTGGACACGAACTATATTATCCTAACAAACGTTGCTCCAAATTCGCTGCAAATGCTATTTACGATCAGTTTGGAGCGTGGGGAACAAGAATATCACAAAAATATTTCATTTCGTGCAAGTTGATATTTCGACGATTCTCGGCTCCCTGGACACGAAAAATACATATAACAAAAGTTGCTCCAAATTCGCTGCAAATGCTATATACGAGCAGTTTGGAGTAAGGTAAACAAGAATATCACAAAAATATTTCATTTCGTGTAAGTCGATATTTCGACGATTCTCGGCTCCCTGGACACTAAATATACTCTGAACAAAAGTTGCTCCAAATTCGCTGCAAAAGCTATATAAGAGCAGTTTGGAGTAAGGTTAACAAGAATATCACAAAAATATTTCATTTCGTGTAAGTTGATATTTCGACGATTCTCGGCTCCCTGGACACGAAAAATACATATAACAAAAGTTGCTCCAAATTCGCTGCAAATGCTATATACGAGCAGTTTGGAGCGTGGGGAACAAGAATATCACAAACATTTTTCATTTCGCGTAAGTCGATTTTTCGAGGATTCTCAGCTCCCTGGTCACGAAATATACATATACCAAAAGTTGCTCCAAATTCGTCTCAAATGCTATTTACGAGCAGTTTGGAGCCCGGGGAACAAGAGTATCATAAAAATGTTTCATTAGGTGTAAGTCGATATTTCGACGATGCTCGGCTCCCTGGTCACGAAATATACATATACCAAACGTTGCTCCAAATTCGCCTCAAATGCTATTTACGAGCAGTTTGGAGCGCGGGGAACAAGAATATCATAAAAATGTTTCATTATGTGTAAGTCGATATTTCGACGATTCTCCGCTCCCTGGTCACGAAATATACATGTAACAAAAGTTGCTCCAAATTCGCTGCAAATGCTATATACCAGCAGTTTGGAGCGTGGGTTACAAGAATATCACAAAAATTTTTCATTTCGCGTAAGTCGATTTTTCGAGGATTCTCTGCTCCCTGGACACTAAATATACTCTGAACAAAAGTTGCTCCAAATTCGCTGCAAAAGCTATATACGAGAAGTTTGGAGTGTGGGGAACAAGAATATCGCAAAAATTTTTCATTTCGTGTAGGTCGATATTTCGACTATTCTCGGCTCCCTGGACACTAAATATACTCTGAACAATAGTTGCTCCAAATTCGCTGCAAAAGCTATATACGAGCAGTTTGGAGTGTGGGGAACAAGAATATCACAAAAATTTTTCATTTCGTGTAAGTCGATATTTCGACGATTCTCGGCTCCCTGGACACTAAATATACTCTGAACAAAAGTTGCTCCAAATTCGCTGCAAAAGCTATATAAGAGCAGTTTGGAGTAAGGTTAACAAGAATATCACAAAAATATTTCATTTCGTGTAAGTTGATATTTCGACGATTCTCGGCTCCCTGGACACGAAAAATACATATAACAAAAGTTGCTCCAAATTCGCTGCAAATGCTATTTTCGAGCAGTTTGGAGCGTGCGGAACAAGAATATCACAAAAATTTTTCATTTCGCGTAAGTCGATTTTTCGAGGATTCTCTGCTCCCTGGACACTAAATATACTCTGAACAAAAGTTGCTCCAAATTCGCTGCAAAAGCTATATAAGAGCAGTTTGGAGTAAGGTTAACAAGAATATCACAAAAATATTTCATTTCGTGTAAGTTGATATTTCGACGATTCTCGGCTCCCTGGACACGAAAAATACATATAACAAAAGTTGCTCCAAATTCGCTGCAAATGCTATATACGAGCAGTTTGGAGCGTGGGGAACAAGAATATCACAAACATTTTTCATTTCGCGTAAGTCGATTTTTCGAGGATTCTCAGCTCCCTGGTCACAAAATATACATATACCAAAAGTTGCTCCAAATTCGTCTCAAATGCTATTTACGAGCAGTTTGGAGCCCGGGGAACAAGAGTATCATAAAATGTTTCATTAGGTGTAAGTCGATATTTCGACGATGCTCGGCTCCCTGGTCACGAAATATACATATACCAAACGTTGCTCCAAATTCGCCTCAAATGCTATTTACGAGCAGTTTGGAGCGCGGGGAACAAGAATATCATAAAAATGTTTCATTACGTGTAAGTCGATATTTCGACGATTCTCGGCTCCCTGGTCACGAAATATACATGTAACAAAAGTTGCTCCAAATTCGCTGCAAATGCTATATACCAGCAGTTTGGAGCGTGGGGAACAAGATTATCACAAAAATTTTTCATTTCGCGTTAGTCGATTTTTCGAGGATTCTCAGCTCCCTGGACACGAAATAGATTATCCTAACAATTGTTGCTCCAAATTCGCTGCAAAAGCTATATACGAGAAGTTTGGAGTGTGGGGAACAAGAATATCGCAAAAATTTTTCATTTCGTGTAGGTCGATATTTCGACTATTCTCGGCTCCCTGGACACTAAATATACTCTGAACAATAGTTGCTCCAAATTAGCTGCAAAAGCTATATACGAGCAGTTTGGAGTGTGGGGAACAAGAATATCACAAAAATTTTTCATTTCGTGTAAGTCGATATTTCGACGATTCTCGGCTCCCTGGACACTAAATATACTCTGAACAAAAGTTGCTCCAAATTCGCTGCAAAAGCTATATAAGAGCAGTTAGGAGTAAGGTTAACAAGAATATCACAAAAATATTTCATTTCGTGTAAGTTGATATTTCGACGATTCTCGGCTCCCTGGACACGAAAAATACATATAACAAAAGTTGCTCCAAATTCGCTGCAAATGCTATTTACGAGCAGTTTGGAGCGTGGGGAACAAGAATATCACAAAAATTTTTCATTTCGCGTAAGTCGATTTTTCGAGGATTCTCTGCTCCCTGGACACTAAATATACTCTGAACAAAAGTTGCTCCAAATTCGCTGCAAAAGCTATATAAGAGCAGTTAGGAGTAAGGTTAACAAGAATATCACAAAAATATTTCATTTCGTGTAAGTTGATATTTCGACGATTCTCGGCTCCCTGGACACGAAAAATACATATAACAAAAGTTGCTCCAAATTCGCTGCAAATGCTATTTACGAGCAGTTTGGAGCGTGGGGAACAAGAATATCACAAAAATTTTTCATTTCGCGTAAGTCGATTTTTCGAGGATTCTCTGCTCCCTGGACACTAAATATACTCTGAACAAAAGTTGCTCCAAATTCGCTGCAAAAGCTATATAAGAGCAGTTTGGAGTAAGGTTAACAAGAATATCACAAAAATATTTCATTTCGTGTAAGTTGATATTTCGACGATTCTCGGCTCCCTGGACACGAAAAATACATATAACAAAAGTTGCTCCAAATTCGCTGCAAATGCTATATACGAGCAGTTTGGAGCGTGGGGAACAAGAATATCACAAACATTTTTCATTTCGCGTAAGTCGATTTTTCGAGGATTCTCAGCTCCCTGGTCACAAAATATACATATACCAAAAGTTGCTCCAAATTCGTCTCAAATGCTATTTACGAGCAGTTTGGAGCCCGGGGAACAAGAGTATCATAAAATGTTTCATTAGGTGTAAGTCGATATTTCGACGATGCTCGGCTCCCTGGTCACGAAATATACATATACCAAACGTTGCTCCAAATTCGCCTCAAATGCTATTTACGAGCAGTTTGGAGCGCGGGGAACAAGAATATCATAAAAATGTTTCATTACGTGTAAGTCGATATTTCGACGATTCTCGGCTCCCTGGTCACGAAATATACATGTAACAAAAGTTGCTCCAAATTCGCTGCAAATGCTATATACCAGCAGTTTGGAGCGTGGGGAACAAGATTATCACAAAAATTTTTCATTTCGCGTTAGTCGATTTTTCGAGGATTCTCAGCTCCCTGGACACGAAATAGATTATCCTAACAAATGTTGCTCCAAATTCGCTGCAAAAGCTATATACGAGAAGTTTGGAGTGTGGGGAACAAGAATATCGCAAAAATTTTTCATTTCGCGTAAGTCTATTTTTCGAGGATTCTCTGCTCCCTGGACACTAAATATACTCTGAACAAAAGTTGCTCCAAATTCGCTGCAAAAGCTATATAAGAGCAGTTTGGAGTAAGGTTAACAAGAATATCACAAAAATATTTCATTTCGTGTAAGTTGATATTTCGACGATTCTCGGCTCCCTGGACACGAAAAATACATATAACAAAAGTTGCTCCAAATTCGCTGCAAATGCTATTTACGAGCAGTTTGGAGCGTGGGGAACAAGAATATCACAAACATTTTTCATTTCGCCTAAGTCGATTTTTCGAGGATTCTCAGCTCCGTGGTCACGAAATATACATATACCAAAAGTTGCTCCAAATTCGTCTCAAATGCTATTTACGAGCAGTTTGGAGCCCGGGGAACAAGAGTATCATAAAAATGTTTCATTAGGTGTAAGTCGATATTTCGACGATGCTCGGCTCCCTGGACACGAAAAATACATATAACAAAAGTTGTTCCAAATTCGCTGCAAAAGCTAAATAAGAGCAGTTTGGAGTAAGGTAAACAAGAATATCACAAAAATATTTCATTTCGTGTAAGTCGATATTTCGACGATTCTCGGCTCCCTGGTAACGAAATATACATATAACAAAAGTTGCTCCAAATTCGCTGCAAATGCTATTTACGAGCAGTTTGGAGCGTGGGGAACAAGAATATCACAAAAATATTTCATTTCGTGCAAGTTGATATTTCGACGATTCTCGGCTCCCTGGACACGAAAAATACATATAACAAAAGTTGCTCCAAATTCGCTGCAAATGCTATATACGAGCAGTTTGGAGTAAGGTAAACAAGAATATCACAAAAATATTTCATTTCGTGTAAGTCGATATTTCGACGATTCTCGGCTCCCTGGACACTAAATATACTCTGAACAAAAGTTGCTCCAAATTCGCTGCAAAAGCTATATAAGAGCAGTTTGGAGTAAGGTTAACAAGAATATCACAAAAATATTTCTTTTCGTGTAAGTTGATATTTCGACGATTCTCGGCTCCCTGGACACGAAAAATACATATAACAAAAGTTGCTCCAAATTCGCTGCAAATGCTATATACGAGCAGTTTGGAGCGTGGGGAACAAGAATATCACAAACATTTTTCATTTCGCGTAAGTCGATTTTTCGAGGATTCTCAGCTCCCTGGTCACGAAATATACATATACCAAAAGTTGCTCCAAATTCGTCTCAAATGCTATTTACGAGCAGTTTGGAGCGCGGGGAACAAGAATATCATAAAAATGTTTCATTACGTGTAAGTCGATATTTCGACGATTCTTGGCTCCCTGGTCACGAAATATACATGTAACAAAAGTTGCTCCATATTCGCTGCAAATGCTATATACCAGCAGTTTGGAGCGTGGGGAACAAGAATATCACAAAAATTTTTCATTTCGCGTTAGTCGATTTTTCGAGGATTCTCAGCTCCCTGGACACGAAATATATTATCCTAACAAATGTTGCTCCAAATTCGCTGCAAAAGCTATATACGAGAAGTTTGGAGTGTGGGGAACAAGAATATCGCAAAAATTTTTCATTTCGTGTAGGTCGATATTTCGACTATTCTCGGCTCCCTGGACACTAAATATACTCTGAACAATAGTTGCTCCAAATTCGCTGCAAAAGCTATATACGAGCAGTTTGGAGTGTGGGGAACAAGAATATCACAAAAATTTTCCATTTCCTGTAAGTCGATATTTCGACGATTCTCGGCTCCCTGGTCACGAAATATACATGTAACAAAAGTTGCTCCAAATTCGCTGCAAATGCTATATACCAGCAGTTTGGAGCGTGGGGAACAAGATTATCACAAAAATTTTTCATTTCGCGTTAGTCGATTTTTCGAGGATTCTCAGCTCCCTGGACACGAAATAGATTATCCTAACAAATGTTGCTCCAAATTCGCTGCAAAAGCTATATACGAGAAGTTTGGAGTGTGGGGAACAAGAATATCGCAAAAATTTTTCATTTCGTGTAGGTCGATATTTCGACTATTCTCGGCTCCCTGGACACTAAATATACTCTGAACAATAGTTGCTCCAAATTAGCTGCAAAAGCTATATACGAGCAGTTTGGAGTGTGGGGAACAAGAATATCACAAAAATTTTTCATTTCGTGTAAGTCGATATTTCGACGATTCTCGGCTCCCTGGACACTAAATATACTCTGAACAAAAGTTGCTCCAAATTCGCTGCAAAAGCTATATAAGAGCAGTTAGGAGTAAGGTTAACAAGAATATCACAAAAATATTTCATTTCGTGTAAGTTGATATTTCGACGATTCTCGGCTCCCTGGACACGAAAAATACATATAACAAAAGTTGCTCCAAATTCGCTGCAAATGCTATTTACGAGCAGTTTGGAGCGTGGGGAACAAGAATATCACAAAAATTTTTCATTTCGCGTAAGTCGATTTTTCGAGGATTCTCTGCTCCCTGGACACTAAATATACTCTGAACAAAAGTTGCTCCAAATTCGCTGCAAAAGCTATATAAGAGCAGTTTGGAGTAAGGTTAACAAGAATATCACAAAAATATTTCATTTCGTGTAAGTTGATATTTCGACGATTCTCGGCTCCCTGGACACGAAAAATACATATAACAAAAGTTGCTCCAAATTCGCTGCAAATGCTATATACGAGCAGTTTGGAGCGTGGGGAACAAGAATATCACAAACATTTTTCATTTCGCGTAAGTCGATTTTTCGAGGATTCTCAGCTCCCTGGTCACAAAATATACATATACCAAAAGTTGCTCCAAATTCGTCTCAAATGCTATTTACGAGCAGTTTGGAGCCCGGGGAACAAGAGTATCATAAAATGTTTCATTAGGTGTAAGTCGATATTTCGACGATGCTCGGCTCCCTGGTCACGAAATATACATATACCAAACGTTGCTCCAAATTCGCCTCAAATGCTATTTACGAGCAGTTTGGAGCGCGGGGAACAAGAATATCATAAAAATGTTTCATTACGTGTAAGTCGATATTTTGACGATTCTCGGCTCCCTGGTCACGAAATATACATGTAACAAAAGTTGCTCCAAATTCGCTGCAAATGCTATATACCAGCAGTTTGGAGCGTGGGGAACAAGAATATCACAAAAATTTTTCATTTCGCGTTAGTCGATTTTTCGAGGATTCTCAGCTCCCTGGACACGAAATATATTATCCTAACAAATGTTGCTCCAAATTCGCTGCAAAAGCTATATACGAGAAGTTTGGAGTGTGGGGAACAAGAATATCGCAAAAATTTTTCATTTCGTGTAGGTCGATATTTCGACTATTCTCGGCTCCCTGGACACTAAATATACTCTGAACAATAGTTGCTCCAAATTAGCTGCAAAAGCTATATACGAGCAGTTTGGAGTGTGGGGAGCAAGAATATCACAAAAATTTTTCATTTCGTGTAAGTCGATATTTCGACGATTCTCGGCTCCCTGGACACTAAATATACTCTGAACAAAAGTTGCTCCAAATTCGCTTCAAAAGCTATATAAGAGCAGTTTGGAGTAAGGTTAACAAGAATATCACAAAAATATTTCATTTCGTGTAAGTTGATATTTCGACGATTCTCGGCTCCCTGGACACGAAAAATACATGTAACAAAAGTTGCTCCAAATTCGCTGCAAATGCTATATACCAGCAGTTTGGAGCGTGGGGAACAAGATTATCACAAAAATTTTTCATTTCGCGTTAGTCGATTTTTCGAGGATTCTCAGCTCCCTGGACACGAAATAGATTATCCTAACAAATGTTGCTCCAAATTCGCTGCAAAAGCTATATACGAGAAGTTTGGAGTGTGGGGAACAAGAATATCGCAAAAATTTTTCATTTCGTGTAGGTCGATATTTCGACTATTCTCGGCTCCCTGGACACTAAATATACTCTGAACAATAGTTGCTCCAAATTAGCTGCAAAAGCTATATACGAGCAGTTTGGAGTGTGGGGAACAAGAATATCACAAAAATTTTTCATTTCGTGTAAGTCGATATTTCGACGATTCTCGGCTCCCTGGACACTAAATATACTCTGAACAAAAGTTGCTCCAAATTCGCTGCAAAAGCTATATAAGAGCAGTTAGGAGTAAGGTTAACAAGAATATCACAAAAATATTTCATTTCGTGTAAGTTGATATTTCGACGATTCTCGGCTCCCTGGACACGAAAAATACATATAACAAAAGTTGCTCCAAATTCGCTGCAAATGCTATTTACGAGCAGTTTGGAGCGTGGGGAACAAGAATATCACAAAAATTTTTCATTTCGCGTAAGTCGATTTTTCGAGGATTCTCTGCTCCCTGGACACTAAATATACTCTGAACAAAAGTTGCTCCAAATTCGCTGCAAAAGCTATATAAGAGCAGTTTGGAGTAAGGTTAACAAGAATATCACAAAAATATTTCATTTCGTGTAAGTTGATATTTCGACGATTCTCGGCTCCCTTGACACGAAAAATACATATAACAAAAGTTGCTCCAAATTCGCTGCAAATGCTATATACGAGCAGTTTGGAGCGTGGGGAACAAGAATATCACAAACATTTTTCATTTCGCGTAAGTCGATTTTTCGAGGATTCTCAGCTCCCTGGTCACAAAATATACATATACCAAAAGTTGCTCCAAATTCGTCTCAAATGCTATTTACGAGCAGTTTGGAGCCCGGGGAACAAGAGTATCATAAAATGTTTCATTAGGTGTAAGTCGATATTTCGACGATGCTCGGCTCCCTGGTCACGAAATATACATATACCAAACGTTGCTCCAAATTCGCCTCAAATGCTATTTACGAGCAGTTTGGAGCGCGGGGAACAAGAATATCATAAAAATGTTTCATTACGTGTAAGTCGATATTTTGACGATTCTCGGCTCCCTGGTCACGAAATATACATGTAACAAAAGTTGCTCCAAATTCGCTGCAAATGCTATATACCAGCAGTTTGGAGCGTGGGGAACAAGATTATCACAAAAATTTTTCATTTCGCGTTAGTCGATTTTTCGAGGATTCTCAGCTCCCTGGACACGAAATAGATTATCCTAACAAATGTTGCTCCAAATTCGCTGCAAAAGCTATATACGAGAAGTTTGGAGTGTGGGGAACAAGAATATCGCAAAAATTTTTCATTTCGTGTAGGTCGATATTTCGACTATTCTCGGCTCCCTGGACACTAAATATACTCTGAACAATAGTTGCTCCAAATTAGCTGCAAAAGCTATATACGAGCAGTTTGGAGTGTGGGGAACAAGAATATCACAAAAATTTTTCATTTCGTGTAAGTCGATATTTCGACGATTCTCGGCTCCCTGGACACTAAATATACTCTGAACAAAAGTTGCTCCAAATTCGCTGCAAAAGCTATATAAGAGCAGTTAGGAGTAAGGTTAACAAGAATATCACAAAAATATTTCATTTCGTGTAAGTTGATATTTCGACGATTCTCGGCTCCCTGGACACGAAAAATACATATAACAAAAGTTGCACCAAATTCGCTGCAAATGCTATTTACGAGCAGTTTGGAGCGTGGGGAACAAGAATATCACAAAAATTTTTCATTTCGCGTAAGTCGATTTTTCGAGGATTCTCTGCTCCCTGGACAATAAATATACTCTGAACAAAAGTTGCTCCAAATTCGCTGCAAAAGCTATATAAGAGCAGTTTGGAGTAAGGTTAACAAGAATATCACAAAAATATTTCATTTCGTGTAAGTTGATATTTCGACGATTCTCGGCTCCCTGGACACGAAATATACATGTAACAAAAGTTGCTCCAAATTCGCTGCAAATGCTATATACCAGCAGTTTGGAGCGTGGGGAACAAGAATATCACAAAAATTTTTCATTTCGCGTTAGTCGATTTTTCGAGGATTCTCAGCTCCCTGGACACGAAATATATTATCCTAACAAATGTTGCGCCAAATTCGCTGCAAAAGCTATATACGAGAAGTTTGGAGTGTGGGGAACAAGAATATCGCAAAAATTTTTCATTTCGTGTAGGTCGATATTTCGACTATTCTCGGCTCCCTGGACACTAAATATACTCTGAACAATAGTTGCTCCAAATTAGCTGCAAAAGCTATATACGAGCAGTTTGGAGTGTGGGGAGCAAGAATATCACAAAAATTTTTCATTTCGTGTAAGTCGATATTTCGACGATTCTCGGCTCCCTGGACACTAAATATACTCTGAACAAAAGTTGCTCCAAATTCGCTGCAAAAGCTATATAAGAGCAGTTTGGAGTAAGGTTAACAAGAATATCACAAAAATATTTCATTTCGTGTAAGTTGATATTTCGACGATTCTCGGCTCCCTGGACACGAAAAATACATATAACAAAAGTTGCTCCAAATTCGCTGCAAATGCTATTTACGAGCAGTTTGGAGCGTGGGGAACAAGAATATCACAAAAATTTTTCATTTCGCGTAAGTCGATTTTTCGAGGATTCTCTGCTCCCTGGACACTAAATATACTCTGAACAATAGTTGCTCCAAATTCGCTGCAAAAGCTATATAAGAGCAGTTTGGAGTAAGGTTAACAAGAATATCACAAAAATATTTCATTTCGTGTAAGTTGATATTTCGACGATTCTCGGCTCCCTGGACACGAAAAATACATATAACAAAAGTTGCTCCAAATTCGCTGCAAATGCTATATACGAGCAGTTTGGAGCGTGGGGAACAAGAATATCACAAACATTTTTCATTTCGCCTAAGTCGATTTTTCGAGGATTCTCAGCTCCGTGGTCACGAAATATACATATACCAAAAGTTGCTCCAAATTCGTCTCAAATGCTATTTACGAGCAGTTTGGAGCCCGGGGAACAAGACTATCATAAAAATGTTTCATTAGGTGTAAGTCGATATTTCGACGATGCTCGGCTCCCTGGACACGAAAAATACATATAACAAAAGTTGTTCCAAATTCGCTGCAAAAGCTAAATAAGAGCAGTTTGGAGTAAGGTAAACAAGAATATCACAAAAATATTTCATTTCGTGTAAGTCGATATTTCGACGATTCTCGGCTCCCTGGTAACGAAATATACATATAACAAAAGTTGCTCCAAATTCGCTGCAAATGCTATTCACGAGCAGTTTGGAGCGTGGGGAACAAGAATATCACAAAAATATTTCATTTCGTGCAAGTTGATATTTCGACGATTCTCGGCTCCCTGGACACGAAAAATACATATAACAAAAGTTGCTCCAAATTCGCTGCAAATGCTATATACAAGCAGTTTGGAGTAAGGTAAACAAGAATATCACAAAAATATTTCATTTCGTGTAAGTCGATATTTCGACGATTCTCGGCTCCCTGGACACTAAATATATTCTGAACAAAAGTTGCTCCAAATTCGCTGCAAAAGCTATATGAGAGCAGTTTGGAGTAAGGTTAACAAGAATATCACAAAAATATTTCATTTCGTGTAAGTTGCTATTTCGACGATTCTCGGCTCCCTGGACACGAAAAATACATATAACAAAAGTTGCTCCAAATTCGCTGCAAATGCTATATACGAGCAGTTTGGAGTGTGGGGAACAAGAATATCACAAAAATTTTTCATTTCGTGTAAGTCGATATTTCGACGATTCTCGGCTCCCTGGACACTAAATATACTCTGAACAAAAGTTGCTCCAAATTCGCTGCAAAAGCTATATAAGAGCAGTTAGGAGTAAGGTTAACAAGAATATCACAAAAATATTTCATTTCGTGTAAGTTGATATTTCGACGATTCTCGGCTCCCTGGACACGAAAAATACATATAACAAAAGTTGCTCCAAATTCGCTGCAAATGCTATTTACGAGCAGTTTGGAGCGTGGGGAACAAGAATATCACAAAAATTTTTCATTTCGCGTAAGTCGATTTTTCGAGGATTCTCAGCTCCCTGGACACGAAATATATTATCCTAACAAATGTTGCTCCAAATTCGCTGCAAAAGCTATATACGAGAAGTTTGGAGTGTGGGGAACAAGAATATCGCAAAAATTTTTCATTTCGTGTAGGTCGATATTTCGACTATTCTCGGCTCCCTGGACACTAAATATACTCTGAACAATAGTTGCTCCAAATTAGCTGCAAAAGCTATATACGAGCAGTTTGGAGTGTGGGGAGCAAGAATATCACAAAAATTTTTCATTTCGTGTAAGTCGATATTTCGACGATTCTCGGCTCCCTGGACACTAAATATACTCTGAACAAAAGTTGCTCCAAATTCGCTGCAAAAGCTATATAAGAGCAGTTTGGAGTAAGGTTAACAAGAATATCACAAAAATATTTCATTTCGTGGAAGTTGATATTTCGACGATTCTCGGCTCCCTGGACACGAAAAATACATATAACAAAAGTTGCTCCAAATTCGCTGCAAATGCTATTTACGAGCAGTTTGGAGCGTGGGGAACAAGAATATCACAAACATTTTTCATTTCGCCTAAGTCGATTTTTCGAGGATTCTCAGCTCCGTGGTCACGAAATATACATATACCAAAAGTTGCTCCAAATTCGTCTCAAATGCTATTTACGAGCAGTTTGGAGCCCGGGGAACAAGACTATCATAAAAATGTTTCATTAGGTGTAAGTCGATATTTCGACGATGCTCGGCTCCCTGGACACGAAAAATACATATAACAAAAGTTGTTCCAAATTCGCTGCAAAAGCTAAATAAGAGCAGTTTGGAGTAAGGTAAACAAGAATATCACAAAAATATTTCATTTCGTGTAAGTCGATATTTCGACGATTCTCGGCTCCCTGGTAACGAAATATACATATAACAAAAGTTGCTCCAAATTCGCTGCAAATGCTATTTACGAGCAGTTTGGAGCGTGGGGAACAAGAATATCACAAAAATATTTCATTTCGTGCAAGTTGATATTTCGACGATTCTCGGCTCCCTGGACACGAAAAATACATATAACAAAAGTTGCTCCAAATTCGCTGCAAATGCTATATACAAGCAGTTTGGAGTAAGGTAAACAAGAATATCACAAAAATATTTCATTTCGTGTAAGTCGATATTTCGACGATTCTCGGCTCCCTGGACACTAAATATACTCTGAACAAAAGTTGCTCCAAATTCGCTGCAAAAGCTATATGAGAGCAGTTTGGAGTAAGGTTAACAAGAATATCACAAAAATATTTCATTTCGTGTAAGTTGCTATTTCGACGATTCTCGGCTCCCTGCACACGAAAAATACATATAACAAAAGTTGCTCCAAATTCGCTGCAAATGCTATATACGAGCAGTTTGGAGCGTGGGGAACAAGAATATCACAAACATTTTTCATTTCGCGTAAGTCGATTTTTCGAGGATTCTCAGCACCCTGGTCACGAAATATACATATACCAAAAGTTGCTCCAAATTCGTCTCAAATGCTATTTACGAGCAGTTTGGAGCCCGGGGAACAAGAGTATCATAAAAATGTTTCATTAGGTGTAAGTCGATATTTCGACGATGCTCGGCTCCCTGGTCACGAAATATACATATACCAAACGTTGCTCCAAATTCGCCTCAAATGCTATTTACGAGCAGTTTGGAGCGCGGGGAACAAGAATATCACAAAAATATTTCATTTCGTGTAAGTTGATATTTCGACGATTCTCGGCTCCCTGGACACGAAAAATACATATAACAAAAGTTGCTCCAAATTCGCTGCAAATGCTATATACGAGCAGTTTGGAGCGTGGGGAACAAGAATATCACAAACATTTTTCATTTCGCGTAAGTCGATTTTTCGAGGATTCTCAGTTCCCTGGTCACGAAATATACATATACCAAAAGTTGATCCAAATTCGTCTCAAATGCTATTTACGAGCAGTTTGGAGCCCGGGGAACAAGAGTATCATAAAAATGTTTCATTAGGTGTAAGTCGATATTTCGACGATGCTCGGCTCCCTGGTCACGAAATATACATATACCAAACGTTGCTCCAAATTCGCCTCAAATGCTATTTACGAGCAGTTTGGAGCGTGGGGAACAAGAATATCACAAAAATTTTTCATTTCGCGTTAGTCGATTTTTCGAGGATTCTCAGCTCCCTGGACACGAAATAGATTATCCTAACAAATGTTGCTCCAAATTCGCTGCAAAAGCTATATACGAGAAGTTTGGAGTGTGGGGAACAAGAATATCGCAAACATTTTTCATTTCGTGTAGGTCGATATTTCGACTATTCTCGGCTCCCTGGACACTAAATATACTCTGAACAATAGTTGCTCCAAATTAGCTGCAAAAGCTATATAAGAGCAGTTTGGAGTAAGGTTAACAAGAATATCACAAAAATATTTCATTTCGTGTAAGTTGATATTACGACGATTCTCGAGTCCCTGGACACGAAATATACATGTAACAAAAGTTGCTCCAAATTCGATGCAAATGCTATATACGAGCAGTTTGGAGCGTGGGGAACAAGAATATAACAAAAATTTTTCATTTCGCGTTAGTCGATTTTTCGAGGATTCTCAGCTCCCTGGACACGAAATATATTATCCTAACAAATGTTGCTCCAAATTCGCTGCAAAAGCTACTATATACGAGAAGTTTGGAGTGTGGGGAACAAGAATATCGCAAAAATTTTTCATTTCGTGTAGGTCGATATTTCGACTATTCTCGGCTCCCTGGACACTAAATATACTCTGAACAATAGTTGCTCCAAATTCGCTGCAAAAGCTATATATGAGCAGTTTGGAGTGTGGGGAACAAGAATATCACAAAAATTTTTCATTTCGTGTAAGTCGATATTTCGACGATTCTCGGCTCCCTGGACACTAAATATACTCTGAACAAAAGTTGACCCAAATTCGCTGCAAAAGCTATATAAGAGCAGTTTGGAGTAAGGTTAACAAGAATATCACAAAAATATTTCATTTCGTGTAAGTTGATATTTCGACGATTCTCGGCTCCCTGGACACGAAATATACATGTAACAAAAGTTGCTCCAAATTCGCTGCAAATGCTATATACCAGCAGTTTGGAGCGTGGGGAACAAGAATATCACAAAAATTTTTCATTTCGCGTTAGTCGATTTTTCGAGGATTCTCAGCTCCCTGGACACGAAATATATTATCCTAACAAATGTTGCTCCAAATTCGCTGCAAAAGCTATATACGAGAAGTTTGGAGTGTGGGGAACAAGAATATCGCAAAAATTTTTCATTTCGTGTAGGTCGATATTTCGACTATTCTCGGCTCCCTGGACACTAAATATACTCTGAACAATAGTTGCTCCAAATTAGCTGCAAAAGCTATATACGAGCAGTTTGGAGTGTGGGGAGCAAGAATATCACAAAAATTTTTCATTTCGTGTAAGTCGATATTTCGACGATTCTCGGCTCCCTGGACACTAAATATACTCTGAACAAAAGTTGCTCCAAATTCGCTGCAAAAGCTATATAAGAGCAGTTTGGAGTAAGGTTAACAAGAATATCACAAAAGTATTTCATTTCCTGTAAGTTGATATTTCGACGATTCTCGGCTCCCTGGACACGAAAAATACATATAACAAAAGTTGCTCCAAATTCGCTGCAAATGCTATTTACGAGCAGTTTGGAGCGTGGGGAACAAGAATATCACAAAAATTTTTCATTTCGCGTAAGTCGATTTTTCGAGGATTCTCTGCTCCCTGGACACTAAATATACTCTGAACAATAGTTGCTCCAAATTCGCTGCAAAAGCTATATAAGAGCAGTTTGGAGTAAGGTTAACAAGAATATCACAAAAATATTTCATTTCGTGTAAGTTGATATTTCGACGATTCTCGGCTCCCTGGACACGAAAAATACATATAACAAAAGTTGCTCCAAATTCGCTGCAAATGCTATTTACGAGCAGTTTGGAGCGTGGGGAACAAGAATATCACAAACATTTTTCATTTCGCCTAAGTCGATTTTTCGAGGATTCTCAGCTCCGTGGTCACGAAATATACATATACCAAAAGTTGCTCCAAATTCGTCTCAAATGCTATTTACGAGCAGTTTGGAGCCCGGGGAACAAGACTATCATAAAAATGTTTCATTAGGTGTAAGTCGATATTTCGACGATGCTCGGCTCCCTGGACACGAAAAATACATATAACAAAAGTTGTTCCAAATTCGCTGCAAAAGCTAAATAAGAGCAGTTTGGAGTAAGGTAAACAAGAATATCACAAAAATATTTCATTTCGTGTAAGTCGATATTTCGACGATTCTCGGCTCCCTGGTAACGAAATATACATATAACAAAAGTTGCTCCAAATTCGCTGCAAATGCTATTTACGAGCAGTTTGGAGCGTGGGGAACAAGAATATCACAAAAATATTTCATTTCGTGCAAGTTGATATTTCGACGATTCTCGGCTCCCTGGACACGAAAAATACATATAACAAAAGTTGCTCCAAATTCGCTGCAAATGCTATATACAAGCAGTTTGGAGTAAGGTAAACAAGAATATCACAAAAATATTTCATTTCGTGTAAGTCGATATTTCGACGATTCTCGGCTCCCTGGACACTAAATATATTCTGAACAAAAGTTGCTCCAAATTCGCTGCAAAAGCTATATGAGAGCAGTTTGGAGTAAGGTTAACAAGAATATCACAAAAATATTTCATTTCGTGTAAGTTGCTATTTCGACGATTCTCGGCTCCCTGGACACGAAAAATACATATAACAAAAGTTGCTCCAAATTCGCTGCAAATGCTATATACGAGCAGTTTGGAGTGTGGGGAACAAGAATATCACAAAAATTTTTCATTTCGTGTAAGTCGATATTTCGACGATTCTCGGCTCCCTGGACACTAAATATACTCTGAACAAAAGTTGCTCCAAATTCGCTGCAAAAGCTATATAAGAGCAGTTAGGAGTAAGGTTAACAAGAATATCACAAAAATATTTCATTTCGTGTAAGTTGATATTTCGACGATTCTCGGCTCCCTGGACACGAAAAATACATATAACAAAAGTTGCTCCAAATTCTCTGCAAATGCTATTTACGAGCAGTTTGGAGCGTGGGGAACAAGAATATCACAAAAATTTTTCATTTCGCGTAAGTCGATTTTTCGAGGATTCTCAGCTCCCTGGACACGAAATATATTATCCTAACAAATGTTGCTCCAAATTCGCTGCAAAAGCTATATACGAGAAGTTTGGAGTGTGGGGAACAAGAATATCGCAAAAATTTTTCATTTCGTGTAGGTCGATATTTCGACTATTCTCGGCTCCCTGGACACTAAATATACTCTGAACAATAGTTGCTCCAAATTAGCTGCAAAAGCTATATACGAGCAGTTTGGAGTGTGGGGAGCAAGAATATCACAAAAATTTTTCATTTCGTGTAAGTCGATATTTCGACGATTCTCGGCTCCCTGGACACTAAATATACTCTGAACAAAAGTTGCTCCAAATTCGCTGCAAAAGCTATATAAGAGCAGTTTGGAGTAAGGTTAACAAGAATATCACAAAAATATTTCATTTCGTGTAAGTTGATATTTCGACGATTCTCGGCTCCCTGGACACGAAAAATACATATAACAAAAGTTGCTCCAAATTCGCTGCAAATGCTATTTACGAGCAGTTTGGAGCGTGGGGAACAAGAATATCACAAACATTTTTCATTTCGCCTAAGTCGATTTTTCGAGGATTCTCAGCTCCGTGGTCACGAAATATACATATACCAAAAGTTGCTCCAAATTCGTCTCAAATGCTATTTACGAGCAGTTTGGAGCCCGGGGAACAAGACTATCATAAAAATGTTTCATTAGGTGTAAGTCGATATTTCGACGATGCTCGGCTCCCTGGACACGAAAAATACATATAACAAAAGTTGTTCCAAATTCGCTGCAAAAGCTAAATAAGAGCAGTTTGGAGTAAGGTAAACAAGAATATCACAAAAATATTTCATTTCGTGTAAGTCGATATTTCGACGATTCTCGGCTCCCTGGTAACGAAATATACATATAACAAAAGTTGCTCCAAATTCGCTGCAAATGCTATTTACGAGCAGTTTGGAGCGTGGGGAACAAGAATATCACAAAAATATTTCATTTCGTGCAAGTTGATATTTCGACGATTCTCGGCTCCCTGGACACGAAAAATACATATAACAAAAGTTGCTCCAAATTCGCTGCAAATGCTATATACAAGCAGTTTGGAGTAAGGTAAACAAGAATATCACAAAAATATTTCATTTCGTGTAAGTCGATATTTCGACGATTCTCGGCTCCCTGGACACTAAATATACTCTGAACAAAAGTTGCTCCAAATTCGCTGCAAAAGCTATATGAGAGCAGTTTGGAGTAAGGTTAACAAGAATATCACAAAAATATTTCATTTCGTGTAAGTTGCTATTTCGACGATTCTCGGCTCCCTGGACACGAAAAATACATATAACAAAAGTTGCTCCAAATTCGCTGCAAATGCTATATACGAGCAGTTTGGAGCGTGGGGAACAAGAATATCACAAACATTTTTCATTTCGCGTAAGTCGATTTTTCGAGGATTCTCAGCACCCTGGTCACGAAATATACATATACCAAAAGTTGCTCCAAATTCGTCTCAAATGCTATTTACGAGCAGTTTGGAGCCCGGGGAACAAGAGTATCATAAAAATGTTTCATTAGGTGTAAGTCGATATTTCGACGATGCTCGGCTCCCTGGTCACGAAATATACATATACCAAACGTTGCTCCAAATTCGCCTCAAATGCTATTTACGAGCAGTTTGGAGCGCGGGGAACAAGAATATCACAAAAATATTTCATTTCGTGTAAGTTGATATTTCGACGATTCTCGGCTCCCTGGACACGAAAAATACATATAACAAAAGTTGCTCCAAATTCGCTGCTAATGCTATATACGAGCAGTTTGGAGCGTGGGGAACAAGAATATCACAAACATTTTTCATTTCGCGTAAGTCGATTTTTCGAGGATTCTCAGTTCCCTGGTCACGAAATATACATATACCAAAAGTTGATCCAAATTCGTCTCAAATGCTATTTACGAGCAGTTTGGAGCCCGGGGAACAAGAGTATCATAAAAATGTTTCATTAGGTGTAAGTCGATATTTCGACGATGCTCGGCTCCCTGGTCACGAAATATACATATACCAAACGTTGCTCCAAATTCGCCTCAAATGCTATTTACGAGCAGTTTGGAGCGTGGGGAACAAGAATATCACAAAAATTTTTCATTTCGCGTTAGTCGATTTTTCGAGGATTCTCAGCTCCCTGGACACGAAATAGATTATCCTAACAAATGTTGCTCCAAATTCGCTGCAAAAGCTATATACGAGAAGTTTGGAGTGTGGGGAACAAGAATATCGCAAACATTTTTCATTTCGTGTAGGTCGATATTTCGACTATTCTCGGCTCCCTGGACACTAAATATACTCTGAACAATAGTTGCTCCAAATTAGCTGCAAAAGCTATATAAGAGCAGTTTGGAGTAAGGTTAACAAGAATATCACAAAAATATTTCATTTCGTGTAAGTTGATATTACGACGATTCTCGAGTCCCTGGACACGAAATATACATGTAACAAAAGTTGCTCCAAATTCGATGCAAATGCTATATACGAGCAGTTTGGAGCGTGGGGAACAAGAATATAACAAAAATTTTTCATTTCGCGTTAGTCGATTTTTCGAGGATTCTCAGCTCCCTGGACACGAAATATATTATCCTAACAAATGTTGCTCCAAATTCGCTGCAAAAGCTACTATATACGAGAAGTTTGGAGTGTGGGGAACAAGAATATCGCAAAAATTTTTCATTTCGTGTAGGTCGATATTTCGACTATTCTCGGCTCCCTGGACACTAAATATACTCTGAACAATAGTTGCTCCAAATTCGCTGCAAAAGCTATATATGAGCAGTTTGGAGTGTGGGGAACAAGAATATCACAAAAATTTTTCATTTCGTGTAAGTCGATATTTCGACGATTCTCGGCTCCCTGGACACTAAATATACTCTGAACAAAAGTTGACCCAAATTCGCTGCAAAAGCTATATAAGAGCAGTTTGGAGTAAGGTTAACAAGAATATCACAAAAATATTTCATTTCGTGTAAGTTGATATTTCGACGATTCTCGGCTCCCTGGACACGAAATATACATGTAACAAAAGTTGCTCCAAATTCGCTGCAAATGCTATATACCAGCAGTTTGGAGCGTGGGGAACAAGAATATCACAAAAATTTTTCATTTCGCGTTAGTCGATTTTTCGAGGATTCTCAGCTCCCTGGACACGAAATATATTATCCTAACAAATGTTGCTCCAAATTCGCTGCAAAAGCTATATACGAGAAGTTTGGAGTGTGGGGAACAAGAATATCGCAAAAATTTTTCATTTCGTGTAGGTCGATATTTCGACTATTCTCGGCTCCCTGGACACTAAATATACTCTGAACAATAGTTGCTCCAAATTAGCTGCAAAAGCTATATACGAGCAGTTTGGAGTGTGGGGAGCAAGAATATCACAAAAATTTTTCATTTCGTGTAAGTCGATATTTCGACGATTCTCGGCTCCCTGGACACTAAATATACTCTGAACAAAAGTTGCTCCAAATTCGCTGCAAAAGCTATATAAGAGCAGTTTGGAGTAAGGTTAACAAGAATATCACAAAAGTATTTCATTTCCTGTAAGTTGATATTTCGACGATTCTCGGCTCCCTGGACACGAAAAATACATATAACAAAAGTTGCTCCAAATTCGCTGCAAATGCTATTTACGAGCAGTTTGGAGCGTGGGGAACAAGAATATCACAAAAATTTTTCATTTCGCGTAAGTCGATTTTTCGAGGATTCTCTGCTCCCTGGACACTAAATATACTCTGAACAATAGTTGCTCCAAATTCGCTGCAAAAGCTATATAAGAGCAGTTTGGAGTAAGGTTAACAAGAATATCACAAAAATATTTCATTTCGTGTAAGTTGATATTTCGACGATTCTCGGCTCCCTGGACACGAAAAATACATATAACAAAAGTTGCTCCAAATTCGCTGCAAATGCTATTTACGAGCAGTTTGGAGCGTGGGGAACAAGAATATCACAAACATTTTTCATTTCGCCTAAGTCGATTTTTCGAGGATTCTCAGCTCCGTGGTCACGAAATATACATATACCAAAAGTTGCTCCAAATTCGTCTCAAATGCTATTTACGAGCAGTTTGGAGCCCGGGGAACAAGACTATCATAAAAATGTTTCATTAGGTGTAAGTCGATATTTCGACGATGCTCGGCTCCCTGGACACGAAAAATACATATAACAAAAGTTGTTCCAAATTCGCTGCAAAAGCTAAATAAGAGCAGTTTGGAGTAAGGTAAACAAGAATATCACAAAAATATTTCATTTCGTGTAAGTCGATATTTCGACGATTCTCGGCTCCCTGGTAACGAAATATACATATAACAAAAGTTGCTCCAAATTCGCTGCAAATGCTATTTACGAGCAGTTTGGAGCGTGGGGAACAAGAATATCACAAAAATATTTCATTTCGTGCAAGTTGATATTTCGACGATTCTCGGCTCCCTGGACACGAAAAATACATATAACAAAAGTTGCTCCAAATTCGCTGCAAATGCTATATACAAGCAGTTTGGAGTAAGGTAAACAAGAATATCACAAAAATATTTCATTTCGTGTAAGTCGATATTTCGACGATTCTCGGCTCCCTGGACACTAAATATACTCTGAACAAAAGTTGCTCCAAATTCGCTGCAAAAGCTATATGAGAGCAGTTTGGAGTAAGGTTAACAAGAATATCACAAAAATATTTCATTTCGTGTAAGTTGCTATTTCGACGATTCTCGGCTCCCTGGACACGAAAAATACATATAACAAAAGTTGCTCCAAATTCGCTGCAAATGCTATATACGAGCAGTTTGGAGTGTGGGGAACAAGAATATCACAAAAATTTTTCATTTCGTGTAAGTCGATATTTCGACGATTCTCGGCTCCCTGGACACTAAATATACTCTGAACAAAAGTTGCTCCAAATTCGCTGCAAAAGCTATATAAGAGCAGTTAGGAGTAAGGTTAACAAGAATATCACAAAAATATTTCATTTCGTGTAAGTTGATATTTCGACGATTCTCGGCTCCCTGGACACGAAAAATACATATAACAAAAGTTGCTCCAAATTCGCTGCAAATGCTATTTACGAGCAGTTTGGAGCGTGGGGAACAAGAATATCACAAAAATTTTTCATTTCGCGTAAGTCGATTTTTCGAGGATTCTCAGCTCCCTGGACACGAAATATATTATCCTAACAAATGTTGCTCCAAATTCGCTGCAAAAGCTATATACGAGAAGTTTGGAGTGTGGGGAACAAGAATATCGCAAAAATTTTTCATTTCGTGTAGGTCGATATTTCGACTATTCTCGGCTCCCTGGACACTAAATATACTCTGAACAATAGTTGCTCCAAATTAGCTGCAAAAGCTATATACGAGCAGTTTGGAGTGTGGGGAGCAAGAATATCACAAAAATTTTTCATTTCGTGTAAGTCGATATTTCGACGATTCTCGCCTCCCTGGACACTAAATATACTCTGAACAAAAGTTGCTCCAAATTCGCTGCAAAAGCTATATAAGAGCAGTTTGGAGTAAGGTTAACAAGAATATCACAAAAATATTTCATTTCGTGTAAGTTGATATTTCGACGATTCTCGGCTCCCTGGACACGAAAAATACATATAACAAAAGTTGCTCCAAATTCGCTGCAAATGCTATTTACGAGCAGTTTGGAGCGTGGGGAACAAGAATATCACAAACATTTTTCATTTCGCCTAAGTCGATTTTTCGAGGATTCTCAGCTCCGTGGTCACGAAATATACATATACCAAAAGTTGCTCCAAATTCGTCTCAAATGCTATTTACGAGCAGTTTGGAGCCCGGGGAACAAGACTATCATAAAAATGTTTCATTAGGTGTAAGTCGATATTTCGACGATGCTCGGCTCCCTGGACACGAAAAATACATATAACAAAAGTTGTTCCAAATTCGCTGCAAAAGCTAAATAAGAGCAGTTTGGAGTAAGGTAAACAAGAATATCACAAAAATATTTCATTTCGTGTAAGTCGATATTTCGACGATTCTCGGCTCCCTGGTAACGAAATATACATATAACAAAAGTTGCTCCAAATTCGCTGCAAATGCTATTTACGAGCAGTTTGGAGCGTGGGGAACAAGAATATCACAAAAATATTTCATTTCGTGCAAGTTGATATTTCGACGATTCTCGGCTCCCTGGACACGAAAAATACATATAACAAAAGTTGCTCCAAATTCGCTGCAAATGCTATATACAAGCAGTTTGGAGTAAGGTAAACAAGAATATCACAAAAATATTTCATTTCGTGTAAGTCGATATTTCGACGATTCTCGGCTCCCTGGACACTAAATATACTCTGAACAAAAGTTGCTCCAAATTCGCTGCAAAAGCTATATGAGAGCAGTTTGGAGTAAGGTTAACAAGAATATCACAAAAATATTTCATTTCGTGTAAGTTGCTATTTCGACGATTCTCGGCTCCCTGGACACGAAAAATACATATAACAAAAGTTGCTCCAAATTCGCTGCAAATGCTATATACGAGCAGTTTGGAGCGTGGGGAACAAGAATATCACAAACATTTTTCATTTCGCGTAAGTCGATTTTTCGAGGATTCTCAGCACCCTGGTCACGAAATATACATATACCAAAAGTTGCTCCAAATTCGTCTCAAATGCTTTTTACGAGCAGTTTGGAGCCCGGGGAACAAGAGTATCATAAAAATGTTTCATTAGGTGTAAGTCGATATTTCGACGATGCTCGGCTCCCTGGTCACGAAATATACATATACCAAACGTTGCTCCAAATTCGCCTCAAATGCTATTTACGAGCAGTTTGGAGCGCGGGGAACAAGAATATCACAAAAATATTTCATTTCGTGTAAGTTGATATTTCGACGATTCTCGGCTCCCTGGACACGAAAAATACATATAACAAAAGTTGCTCCAAATTCGCTGCAAATGCTATATACGAGCAGTTTGGAGCGTGGGGAACAAGAATATCACAAACATTTTTCATTTCGCGTAAGTCGATTTTTCGAGGATTCTCAGTTCCCTGGTCACAAAATATACATATACCAAAAGTTGATCCAAATTCGTCTCAAATGCTATTTACGAGCAGTTTGGAGCCCGGGGAACAAGAGTATCATAAAAATGTTTCATTAGGTGTAAGTCGATATTTCGACGATGCTCGGCTCCCTGGTCACGAAATATACATATACCAAACGTTGCTCCAAATTCGCCTCAAATGCTATTTACGAGCAGTTTGGAGCGTGGGGAACAAGAATATCACAAAAATTTTTCATTTCGCGTTAGTCGATTTTTCGAGGATTCTCAGCTCCCTGGACACGAAATAGATTATCCTAACAAATGTTGCTCCAAATTCGCTGCAAAAGCTATATACGAGAAGTTTGGAGTGTGGGGAACAAGAATATCGCAAACATTTTTCATTTCGTGTAGGTCGATATTTCGACTATTCTCGGCTCCCTGGACACTAAATATACTCTGAACAATAGTTGCTCCAAATTAGCTGCAAAAGCTATATAAGAGCAGTTTGGAGTAAGGTTAACAAGAATATCACAAAAATATTTCATTTCGTGTAAGTTGATATTACGACGATTCTCGAGTCCCTGGACACGAAATATACATGTAACAAAAGTTGCTCCAAATTCGATGCAAATGCTATATACGAGCAGTTTGGAGCGTGGGGAACAAGAATATAACAAAAATTTTTCATTTCGCGTTAGTCGATTTTTCGAGGATTCTCAGCTCCCTGGACACGAAATATATTATCCTAACAAATGTTGCTCCAAATTCGCTGCAAAAGCTACTATATACGAGAAGTTTGGAGTGTGGGGAACAAGAATATCGCAAAAATTTTTCATTTCGTGTAGGTCGATATTTCGACTATTCTCGGCTCCCTGGACACTAAATATACTCTGAACAATAGTTGCTCCAAATTCGCTGCAAAAGCTATATATGAGCAGTTTGGAGTGTGGGGAACAAGAATATCGCAAAAATTTTTCATTTCGTGTAAGTCGATATTTCGACGATTCTCGGCTCCCTGGACACTAAATATACTCTGAACAAAAGTTGACCCAAATTCGCTGCAAAAGCTATATAAGAGCAGTTTGGAGTAAGGTTAACAAGAATATCACAAAAATATTTCATTTCGTGTAAGTTGATATTTCGACGATTCTCGGCTCCCTGGACACGAAATATACATGTAACAAAAGTTGCTCCAAATTCGCTGCAAATGCTATATACCAGCAGTTTGGAGCGTGGGGAACAAGAATATCACAAAAATTTTTCATTTCGCGTTAGTCGATTTTTCGAGGATTCTCAGCTCCCTGGACACGAAATATATTATCCTAACAAATGTTGCTAAAATTCGCTGCAAAAGCTATATACGAGAAGTTTGGAGTGTGGGGAACAAGAATATCGCAAAAATTTTTCATTTCGTGTAGGTCGATATTTCGACTATTCTCGGCTCCCTGGACACTAAATATACTCTGAACAATAGTTGCTCCAAATTAGCTGCAAAAGCTATATACGAGCAGTTTGGAGTGTGGGGAGCAAGAATATCACAAAAATTTTTCATTTCGTGTAAGTCGATATTTCGACGATTCTCGGCTCCCTGGACACTAAATATACTCTGAACAAAAGTTGCTCCAAATTCGCTGCAAAAGCTATATAAGAGCAGTTAGGAGTAAGGTTAACAAGAATACCACAAAAATATTTCATTTCGTGTAAGTTGATATTTCGACGATTCTCGGCTCCCTGGACACGAAAAATACATATAACAAAAGTTGCTCCAAATTCGCTGCAAATGCTATTTACGAGCAGTTTGGAGCGTGGGGAACAAGAATATCACAAAAATTTTTCATTTCGCGTAAGTCGATTTTTCGAGGATTCTCTGCTCCCTGGACACTAAATATACTCTGAACAAAAGTTGCTCCAAATTCGCTGCAAAAGCTATATAAGAGCAGTTTGGAGTAAGGTTAACAAGAATATCACAAAAATATTTCATTTCGTGTAAGTTGATATTTCGACGATTCTCGGCTCCCTGGACACGAAAAATACATATAACAAAAGTTGCTCCAAATTCGCTGCAAATGCTATATACGAGCAGTTTGGAGCGTGGGGAACAAGAATATCACAAACATTTTTCATTTCGCGTAAGTCGATTTTTCGAGGATTCTCAGCTCCCTGGTCACAAAATATACATATACCAAAAGTTGCTCCAAATTCGTCTCAAATGCTATTTACGAGCAGTTTGGAGCCCGGGGAACAAGAGTATCATAAAATGTTTCATTGGGTGTAAGTCGATATTTCGACGATGCTCGGCTCCCTGGTCACGAAATATACATATACCAAACGTTGCTCCAAATTCGCCTCAAATGCTATTTACGAGCAGTTTGGAGCGCGGGGAACAAGAATATCATAAAAATGTTTCATTACGTGTAAGTCGATATTTTGACGATTCTCGGCTCCCTGGTCACGAAATATACATGTAACAAAAGTTGCTCCAAATTCGCTGCAAATGCTATATACCAGCAGTTTGGAGCGTGGGGAACAAGATTATCACAAAAATTTTTCATTTCGCGTTAGTCGATTTTTCGAGGATTCTCAGCTCCCTGGACACGAAATAGATTATCCTAACAAATGTTGCTCCAAATTCGCTGCAAAAGCTATATACGAGAAGTTTGGAGTGTGGGGAACAAGAATATCGCAAAAATTTTTCATTTCGTGTAGGTCCATATTTCGACTATTCTCGGCTCCCTGGACACTAAATATACTCTGAACAATAGTTGCTCCAAATTCGCTGCAAAAGCTATATAAGAGCAGTTAGGAGTAAGGTTAACAAGAATATCACAAAAATATTTCATTTCGTGTAAGTTGATATTTCGACGATTCTCGGCTCCCTGGACACGAAAAATACATATAACAAAAGTTGCTCCAAATTCGCTGCAAATGCTATTTACGAGCAGTTTGGAGCGTGGGGAACAAGAATATCACAAAAATTTTTCATTTCGCGTAAGTCGATTTTTCGAGGATTCTCTGCTCCCTGGACAATAAATATACTCTGAACAAAAGTTGCTCCAAATTCGCTGCAAAAGCTATATAAGAGCAGTTTGGAGTAAGGTTAACAAGAATATCACAAAAATATTTCATTTCGTGTAAGTTGATATTTCGACGATTCTCGGCTCCCTGGACACGAAATATACATGTAACAAAAGTTGCTCCAAATTCGCTGCAAATGCTATATACCAGCAGTTTGGAGCGTGGGGAACAAGAATATCACAAAAATTTTTCATTTCGCGTTAGTCGATTTTTCGAGGATTCTCAGCTCCCTGGACACGAAATATATTATCCTAACAAATGTTGCTCCAAATTCGCTGCAAAAGCTATATACGAGAAGTTTGGAGTGTGGGGAACAAGAATATCGCAAAAATTTTTCATTTCGTGTAGGTCGATATTTCGACTATTCTCGGCTCCCTGGACACTAAATATACTCTGAACAATAGTTGCTCCAAATTAGCTGCAAAAGCTATATACGAGCAGTTTGGAGTGTGGGGAGCAAGAATATCACAAAAATTTTTCATTTCGTGTAAGTCGATATTTCGACGATTCTCGGCTCCCTGGACACTAAATATACTCTGAACAAAAGTTGCTCCAAATTCGCTGCAAAAGCTATATAAGAGCAGTTTGGAGTAAGGTTAACAAGAATATCACAAAAATATTTCATTTCGTGTAAGTTGATATTTCGACGATTCTCGGCTCCCTGGACACGAAAAATACATATAACAAAAGTTGCTCCAAATTCGCTGCAAATGCTATTTACGAGCAGTTTGGAGCGTGGGGAACAAGAATATCACAAAAATTTTTCATTTCGCGTAAGTCGATTTTTCGAGGATTCTCTGCTCCCTGCACACTAAATATACTCTGAACAAAAGTTGACCCAAATTCGCTGCAAAAGCTATATAAGAGCAGTTTGGAGTAAGGTTAACAAGAATATCACAAAAATATTTCATTTCGTGTAAGTTGATATTTCGACGATTCTCGGCTCCCTGGACACGAAAAATACATATAACAAAAGTTGCTCCAAATTCGCTGCAAATGCTATTTACGAGCAGTTTGGAGCGTGGGGAACAAGAATATCACAAACATTTTTCATTTCGCCTAAGTCGATTTTTCGAGGATTCTCAGCTCCGTCGTCACGAAATATACATATACCAAAAGTTGCTCCAAATTCGTCTCAAATGCTATTTACGAGCAGTTTGGAGCCCGGGGAACAAGACTATCATAAAAATGTTTCATTAGGTGTAAGTCGATATTTCGACGATGCTCGGCTCCCTGGACACGAAAAATACATATAACAAAAGTTGTTCCAAATTCGCTGCAAAAGCTAAATAAGAGCAGTTTGGAGTAAGGTAAACAAGAATATCACAAAAATATTTCATTTCGTGTAAGTCGATATTTCGACGATTCTCGGCTCCCTGGTAACGAAATATACATGTAACAAAAGTTGCTCCAAATTCGCTGCAAATGCTATTTACGAGCAGTTTGGAGCGTGGGGAACAAGAATATCACAAAAATATTTCATTTCGTGCAAGTTGATATTTCGACGATTCTCGGCTCCCTGGACACGAAAAATACATATAACAAAAGTTGCTCCAAATTCGCTGCAAATGCTATATACAAGCAGTTTGGAGTAAGGTAAACAAGAATATCACAAAAATATTTCATTTCGTGTAAGTCGATATTTCGACGATTCTCGGCTCCCTGGACACTAAATATACTCTGAACAAAAGTTGCTCCAAATTCGCTGCAAAAGCTATATGAGAGCAGTTTGGAGTAAGGTTAACAAGAATATCACAAAAATATTTCATTTCGTGTAAGTTGCTATTTCGACGATTCTCGGCTCCCTGGACACGAAAAATACATATAACAAAAGTTGCTCCAAATTCGCTGCAAATGCTATATACGAGCAGTTTGGAGCGTGGGGAACAAGAATATCACAAACATTTTTCATTTCGCGTAAGTCGATTTTTCGAGGATTCTCAGCACCCTGGTCACGAAATATACATATACCAAAAGTTGCTCCAAATTCGTCTCAAATGCTATTTACGAGCAGTTTGGAGCCCGGGGAGCAAGAGTATCATAAAAATGTTTCATTAGGTGTAAGTCGTTATTTCGACGATGCTCGGCTCCCTGGTCACGAAATATACATATACCAAACGTTGCTCCAAATTCGCCTCAAATGCTATTTACGAGCAGTTTGGAGCGCGGGGAACAAGAATATCACAAAAATATTTCATTTCGTGTAAGTTGATATTTCGACGATTCTCGGCTCCCTGGACACGAAAAATACATATAACAAAAGTTGCTCCAAATTCGCTGCAAATGCTATATACGAGCAGTTTGGAGCGTGGGGAACAAGAATATCACAAACATTTTTCATTTCGGGTAAGTCGATTTTTCGAGGATTCTCAGTTCCCTGGTCACGAAATATACATATACCAAAAGTTGATCCAAATTCGTCTCAAATGCTATTTACGAGCAGTTTGGAGCCCGGGGAACAAGAGTATCATAAAAATGTTTCATTAGGTGTAAGTCGATATTTCGACGATGCTCGGCTCCCTGGTCACGAAATATACATATACCAAACGTTGCTCCAAATTCGCCTCAAATGCTATTTACGAGCAGTTTGGAGCGTGGGGAACAAGAATATCACAAAAATTTTTCATTTCGCGTTAGTCGATTTTTCGAGGATTCTCAGCTCCCTGGACACGAAATAGATTATCCTAACAAATGTTGCTCCAAATTCGCTGCAAAAGCTATATACGAGAAGTTTGGAGTGTGGGGAACAAGAATATCGCAAACATTTTTCATTTCGTGTAGGTCGATATTTCGACTATTCTCGGCTCCCTGGACACTAAATATACTCTGAACAATAGTTGCTCCAAATTAGCTGCAAAAGCTATATAAGAGCAGTTTGGAGTAAGGTTAACAAGAATATCACAAAAATATTTCATTTCGTGTAAGTTGATATTACGACGATTCTCGAGTCCCTGGACACGAAATATACATGTAACAAAAGTTGCTCCAAATTCGATGCAAATGCTATATACGAGCAGTTTGGAGCGTGGGGAACAAGAATATAACAAAAATTTTTCATTTCGCGTTAGTCGATTTTTCGAGGATTCTCAGCTCCCTGGACACGAAATATATTATCCTAACAAATGTTGCTCCAAATTCGCTGCAAAAGCTATATACGAGAAGTTTGGAGTGTGGGGAACAAGAATATCGCAAAAATTTTTCATTTCGTGTAGGTCGATATTTCGACTATTCTCGGCTCCCTGGACACTAAATATACTCTGAACAATAGTTGCTCCAAATTCGCTGCAAAAGCTATATATGAGCAGTTTGGAGCGTGGGGAACATGAATATCACAAAAATATTTCATTTCGTGCAAGTTGATATTTCGACGATTCTCGGCTCCCTGGACACGAAAAATACATATAACAAAAGTTGCTCCAAATTCGCTGCAAATGCTATATACAAGCAGTTTGGAGTAAGGTAAACAAGAATATCACAAAAATATTTCATTTCGTGTAAGTCGATATTTCGACGATTCTTGGCTCCCTGGACACTAAATATACTCTGAACAAAAGTTGCTCCAAATTCGCTGCAAAAGCTATATAAGAGCAGTTTGGAGTAAGGTTAACAAGAATATCACAAAAATATTTCATTTCGTGTAAGTTGATATTTCGACGATTCTCGGCTCCCTGGACACGAAAAATACATATAACAAAAGTTGCTCCAAATTCGCTGCAAATGCTATTTACGAGCAGTTTGGAGCGTGGGGAACAAGAATATCACAAACATTTTTCATTTCGCCTAAGTCGATTTTTCGAGGATTCTCAGCTCCGTGGTCACGAAATATACATATACCAAAAGTTGCTCCAAATTCGTCTCAAATGCTATTTACGAGCAGTTTGGAGCCCGGGGAACAAGAGTATCATAAAAATGTTTCATTAGGTGTAAGTCGATATTTCGACGATGCTCGGCTCCCTGGACACGAAAAATACATATAACAAAAGTTGTTCCAAATTCGCTGCAAAAGCTAAATAAGAGCAGTTTGGAGTAAGGTAAACAAGAATATCACAAAAATATTTCATTTCGTGTAAGTCGATATTTCGACGATTCTCGGCTCCCTGGTAACGAAATATACATGTAACAAAAGTTGCTCCAAATTCGCTGCAAATGCTATTTACGAGCAGTTTGGAGCGTGGGGAACAAGAATATCACAAAAATATTTCATTTCGTGCAAGTTGATATTTCGACGATTCTCGGCTCCCTGGACACGAAAAATACATATAACAAAAGTTGCTCCAAATTCGCTGCAAATGCTATATACGAGCAGTTTGGAGTAAGGTAAACAAGAATATCACAAAAATATTTCATTTCGTGTAAGTCGATATTTCGACGATTCTCGGCTCCCTGGACACTAAATATACTCTGAACAAAAGTTGCTCCAAATTCGCTGCAAAAGCTATATAAGAGCAGTTTGGAGTAAGGTTAACAAGAATATCACAAAAATATTTCTTTTCGTGTAAGTTGATATTTCGACGATTCTCGGCTCCCTGGACACGAAAAATACATATAACAAAAGTTGCTCCAAATTCGCTGCAAATGCTATATACGAGCAGTTTGGAGCGTGGGGAACAAGAATATCACAAACATTTTTCATTTCGCGTAAGTAGATTTTTCGAGGATTCTCAGTTCCCTGGTCACGAAATATACATATACCAAAAGTTGCTCCAAATTCGTCTCCAATGCTATTTACGAGCAGTTTGGAGCGCGGGGAACAAGAATATCATAAAAATGTTTCATTACGTGTAAGTCGATATTTCGACGATTCTTGGCTCCCTGGTCACGAAATATACATGTAACAAAAGTTGCTCCATATTCGCTGCAAATGCTATATACCAGCAGTTTGGAGCATGGGGAACAAGAATATCACAAAAATTTTTCATTTCGCGTTAGTCGATTTTTCGAGGATTCTCAGCTCCCTGGACACGAAATATATTATCCTAACAAATGTTGCTCCAAATTCGCTGCAAAAGCTATATACGAGAAGTTTGGAGTGTGGGGAACAAGAATATCGCAAAAATTTTTCATTTCGTGTAGGTCGATATTTCGACTATTCTCGGCTCCCTGGACACTAAATATACTCTGAACAATAGTTGCTCCAAATTCGCTGCAAAAGCTATATACGAGCAGTTTGGAGTGTGGGGAACAAGAATATCACAAAAATTTTCCATTTCCTGTAAGTCGATATTTCGACGATTCTCGGCTCCCTGGACACTAAATATACTCTGAACAAAAGTTGACCCAAATTCGCTGCAAAAGCTATATAAGAGCAGTTTGGAGTAAGGTTAACAAGAATATCACAAAAATATTTCATTTCGTGTAAGTTGATATTTCGACGATTCTCGGCTCCCTGGACACGAAAAATACATATAACAAAAGTTGCTCCAAATTCGCTGCAAATGCTATTTACGAGCAGTTTGGAGCGTGGGGAACAAGAATATCACAAAAATTTTTCATTTCGCGTAAGTCGATTTTACGAGGATTCTCTGCTCCCTGGACACTAAATATACTCTGAACAAAAGTTGCTCCAAATTCGCTGCAAAAGCTATATAAGAGCAGTTTGGAGTAAGGTTAACAAGAATATCACAAAAATATTTCTTTTCGTGTAAGTTGATATTTCGACGATTCTCGGCTCCCTGGACACGAAAAATACATATAACAAAAGTTGCTCCAAATTCGCTGCAAATGCTATATACGAGCAGTTTGGAGCGTGGGGAACAAGAATATCACAAACATTTTTCATTTCGCGTAACTCGATTTTTCGAGGATTCTCAGCTCCCTGGTCACGAAATATACATATACCAAAAGTTGCTCCAAATTCGTCTCAAATGTTATTTACGAGCAGTTTGGAGCGCGGGGAACAAGAATATCATAAAAATGTTTCATTACGTGTAAGTCGATATTTCGACGATTCTTGGCTCCCTGGTCACGAAATATACATGTAACAAAAGTTGCTCCATATTCGCTGCAAATGCTATATACCAGCAGTTTGGAGCGTGGGGAACAAGAATATCACAAAAATTTTTCATTTCGCGTTAGTCGATTTTTCGAGGATTCTCAGCTCCCTGGACACGAAATATATTATCCTAACAAATGTTGCTCCAAATTCGCTGCAAAAGCTATATACGAGAAGTTTGGAGTGTGGGGAACAAGAATATCGCAAAAATTTTTCATTTCGTGTAGGTCGATATTTCGACTATTCTCGGCTCCCTGGACACTAAATATACTCTGAACAATAGTTGCTCCAAATTCGCTGCAAAAGCTATATACGAGCAGTTTGGAGTGTAGGGAACAAGAATATCACAAAAATTTTCCATTTCCTGTAAGTCGATATTTCGACGATTCTCGGCTCCCTGGACACTAAATATACTCTGAACAAAAGTTGACCCAAATTCGCTGCAAAAGCTATATAAGAGCAGTTTGGAGTAAGGTTAACAAGAATATCACAAAAATATTTCATTTCGTGTAAGTTGATATTTCGACGATTCTCGGCTCCCTGGACACGAAAAATACATATAACAAAAGTTGCTCCAAATTCGCTGCAAATGCTATTTACGAGCAGTTTGGAGCGTGGGGAACAAGAATATCACAAAAATTTTTCATTTCGCGTAAGTCGATTTTTCGAGGATTCTCTGCTCCCTGGACACTAAATATACTCTGAACAAAAGATGCTCCAAATTCGCTGCAAAAGCTATATAAGAGCAGTTTGGAGTAAGGTTAACAAGAATATCACAAAAATATTTCTTTTCGTGTAAGTTGATATTTCGACGATTCTCGGCTCCCTGGACACGAAAAATACATATAACAAAAGTTGCTCCAAATTCGCTGCAAATGCTATATACGAGCAGTTTGGAGCGTGGGGAACAAGAATATCACAAACATTTTTCATTTCGCGTAAGTCGATTTTTCGAGGATTCTCAGCTCCCTGGTCACGAAATATACATATACCAAAAGTTGCTCCAAATTCGTCTCAAATGCTATTTACGAGCAGTTTGGAGCGCGGGGAACAAGAATATCATAAAAATGTTTCATTACGTGTAAGTCGATATTTCGACGATTCTTGGCTCCCTGGTCACGAAATATACATGTAACAAAAGTTGCTCCATATTCGCTGCAAATGCTATATACCAGCAGTTTGGAGCGTGGGGAACAAGAATATCACAAAAATTTTTCATTTCGCGTTAGTCGATTTTTCGAGGATTCTCAGCTCCCTGGACACGAAATATATTATCCTAACAAATGTTGCTCCAAATTCGCTGCAAAAGCTATATACGAGAAGTTTGGAGTGTGGGGAACAAGAATATCGCAAAAATTTTTCATTTCGTGTAGGTCGATATTTCGACTATTCTCGGCTCCCTGGACACTAAATATACTCTGAACAATAGTTGCTCCAAATTCGCTGCAAAAGCTATATACGAGCAGTTTGGAGTGTGGGGAACAAGAATATCACAAAAATTTTCCATTTCCTGTAAGTCGATATTTCGACGATTCTCGGCTCCCTGGACACTAAATATACTCTGAACAAAAGTTGACCCAAATTCGCTGCAAAAGCTATATAAGAGCAGTTTGGAGTAAGGTTAACAAGAATATCGCAAAAATTTTTCATTTCGTGTAGGTCGATATTTCGACTATTCTCGGCTCCCTGGACACTAAATATACTCTGAACAATAGTTGCTCCAAATTCGCTGCAAAAGCTATATATGAGCAGTTTGGAGTGTGGGGAACAAGAATATCACAAAAATTTTTCATTTCGTGTAAGTCGATATTTCGACGATTCTCGGCTCCCTGGACACTAAATATACTCTGAACAAAAGTTGACCCAAATTCGCTGCAAAAGCTATATAAGAGCAGTTTGGAGTAAGGTTAACAAGAATATCACAAAAATATTTCATTTCGTGTAAGTTGATATTTCGACGATTCTCGGCTCCCTGGACACGAAAAATACATATAACAAAAGTTGCTCCAAATTCGCTGCAAATGCTATTTACGAGCAGTTTGGAGCGTGGGGAACAAGAATATCACAAAAATTTTTCATTTCGCGTAAGTCGATTTTTCGAGGATTCTCTGCTCCCTGGACACTAAATATACTCTGAACAATAGTTGCTCCAAATTCGCTGCAAAAGCTATATAAGAGCAGTTTGGAGTAAGGTTAACAAGAATATCACAAAAATATTTCATTTCGTGTAAGTTGATATTTCGACGATTCTCGGCTCCCTGGACACGAAAAATACATATAACAAAAGTTGCTCCAAATTCGCTGCAAATGCTATTTACGAGCAGTTTGGAGCGTGGGGAACAAGAATATCACAAACATTTTTCATTTCGCCTAAGTCGATTTTTCGAGGATTCTCAGCTCCGTGGTCACGAAATATACATATACCAAAAGTTGCTCCAAATTCGTCTCAAATGCTATTTACGAGCAGTTTGGAGCCCGGGGAACAAGAGTATCATAAAAATGTTTCATTAGGTGTAAGTCGATATTTCGACGATGCTCGGCTCCCTGGACACGAAAAATACATATAACAAAAGTTGTTCCAAATTCGCTGCAAAAGCTAAATAAGAGCAGTTTGGAGTAAGGTAAACAAGAATATCACAAAAATATTTCATTTCGTGTAAGTCGATATTTCGACGATTCTCGGCTCCCTGGTAACGAAATATACATATAACAAAAGTTGCTCCAAATTCGCTGCAAATGCTATTTACGAGCAGTTCGGAGCGTGGGGAACAAGAATATCACAAAAATATTTCATTTCGTGCAAGTTGATATTTCGACGATTCTCGGCTCCCTGGACACGAAAAATACATATAACAAAAGTTGCTCCAAATTCGCTGCAAATGCTATATACAAGCAGTTTGGAGTAAGGTAAACAAGAATATCACAAAAATATTTCATTTCGTGTAAGTCGATATTTCGACGATTCTTGGCTCCCTGGACACTAAATATACTCTGAACAAAAGTTGCTCCAAATTCGCTGCAAAAGCTATATAAGAGCAGTTTGGAGTAAGGTTAACAAGAATATCACAAAAATATTTCATTTCGTGTAAGTTGATATTTCGACGATTCTCGGCTCCCTGGACACGAAAAATACATATAACAAAAGTTGCTCCAAATTCGCTGCAAATGCTATTTACGAGCAGTTTGGAGCGTGGGGAACAAGAATATCACAAACATTTTTCATTTCGCGTAAGTCGATTTTTCGAGGATTCTCAGCTCCGTGGTCACGAAATATACATATACCAAAAGTTGCTCCCAATTCGTCTCAAATGCTATTTACGAGCAGTTTGGAGCCCGGGGAACAAGAGTATCATAAAAATGTTTCATTAGGTGTAAGTCGATATTTCGACGATGCTCGGCTCCCTGGACACGAAAAATACATATAACAAAAGTTGTTCCAAATTCGCTGCAAAAGCTAAATAAGAGCAGTTTGGAGTAAGGTAAACAAGAATATCACAAAAATATTTCATTTCGTGTAAGTCGATATTTCGACGATTCTCGGCTCCCTGGTAACGAAATATACATATAACAAAAGTTGCTCCAAATTCGCTGCAAATGCTATTTACGAGCAGTTTGGAGCGTGGGGAACAAGAATATCACAAAAATATTTCATTTCGTGCAAGTTGATATTTCGACGATTCTCGGCTCCCTGGACACGAAAAATACATATAACAAAAGTTGCTCCAAATTCGCTGCAAATGCTATATACGAGCAGTTTGGAGTAAGGTAAACAAGAATATCACAAAAATATTTCATTTCGTGTAAGTCGATATTTCGACGATTCTCGGCTCCCTGGACACTAAATATACTCTGAACAAAAGTTGCTCCAAATTCGCTGCAAAAGCTATATAAGAGCAGTTTGGAGTAAGGTTAACAAGAATATCACAAAAATATTTCTTTTCGTGTAAGTTGATATTTCGACGATTCTCGGCTCCCTGGACACGAAAAATACATATAACAAAAGTTGCTCCAAATTCGCTGCAAATGCTATATACGAGCAGTTTGGAGCGTGGGGAACAAGAATATCACAAACATTTTTCATTTCGCGTAAGTCGATTTTTCGAGGATTCTCAGCTCCCTGGTCACGAAATATACATGTAACAAAAGTTGCTCCATATTCGCTGCAATTGCTATATACCAGCAGTTTGGAGCGTGGGGAACAAGAATATCACAAAAATTTTTCATTTCGCGTTAGTCGATTTTTCGAGGATTCTCAGCTCCCTGGACACGAAATATATTATCCTAACAAATGTTGCTCCAAATTCGCTGCAAAAGCTATATACGAGAAGTTTGTAGTGTGGGGAACAAGAATATCGCAAAAATTTTTCATTTCGTGTAGGTCGATATTTCGACTATTCTCGGCTCCCTGGACACTAAATATACTCTGAACAATAGTTGCTCCAAATTCGCTGCAAAAGCTATATACGAGCAGTTTGGAGTGTGGGGAACAAGAATATCACAAAAATTTTCCATTTCCTGTAAGTCGATATTTCGACGATTCTCGGCTCCCTGGACACTAAATATACTCTGAACAAAAGTTGACCCAAATTCGCTGCAAAAGCTATATAAGAGCAGTTTGGAGTAAGGTTAACAAGAATATCACAAAAATATTTCATTTCGTGTAAGTTGATATTTCGACGATTCTCGGCTCCCTGGACACGAAAAATACATATAACAAAAGTTGCTCCAAATTCGCTGCAAATGCTATTTACGAGCAGTTTGGAGCGTGGGGAACAAGAATATCACAAAAATTTTTCATTTCGCGTAAGTCGATTTTTCGAGGATTCTCTGCTCCCTGGACACTAAATATACTCTGAACAAAAGTTGCTCCAAATTCGCTGCAAAAGCTATATAAGAGCAGTTTGGAGTAAGGTTAACAAGAATATCACAAAAATATTTCTTTTCGTGTAAGTTGATATTTCGACGATTCTCGGCTCCCTGGACACGAAAAATACATATAACAAAAGTTGCTCCAAATTCGCTGCAAATGCTATATACGAGCAGTTTGGAGCGTGGGGAACAAGAATATCACAAACATTTTTCATTTCGCGTAAGTCGATTTTTCGAGGATTCTCAGCTCCCTGGTCACGAAATATACATATACCAAAAGTTGCTCCAAATTCGTCTCAAATGCTATTTACGAGCAGTTTGGAGCGCGGGGAACAAGAATATCATAAAAATGTTTCATTACGTGTAAGTCGATATTTCGACGATTCTTGGCTCCCTGGTCACGAAATATACATGTAACAAAAGTTGCTCCATATTCGCTGCAAATGCTATATACCAGCAGTTTGGAGCGTGGGGAACAAGAATATCACAAAAATTTTTCATTTCGCGTTAGTCGATTTTTCGAGGATTCTCAGCTCCCTGGACACGAAATATATTATCCTAACAAATGTTGCTCCAAATTCGCTGCAAAAGCTATATACGAGAAGTTTGGAGTGTGGGGAACAAGAATATCGCAAAAATTTTTCATTTCGTGTAGGTCGATATTTCGACTATTCTCGGCTCCCTGGACACTAAATATACTCTGAACAATAGTTGCTCCAAATTCGCTGCAAAAGCTATATACGAGCAGTTTGGAGTGTGGGGAACAAGAATATCACAAAAATTTTCCATTTCCTGTAAGTCGATATTTCGACGATTCTCGGCTCCCTGGACACTAAATATACTCTGAACAAAAGTTGACCCAAATTCGCTGCAAAAGCTATATAAGAGCAGTTTGGAGTAAGGTTAACAAGAATATCGCAAAAATTTTTCATTTCGTGTAGGTCGATATTTCGACTATTCTCGGCTCCCTGGACACTAAATATACTCTGAACAATAGTTGCTCCAAATTCGCTGCAAAAGCTATATATGAGCAGTTTGGAGTGTGGGGAACAAGAATATCACAAAAATTTTTCATTTCGTGTAAGTCGATATTTCGACGATTCTCGGCTCCCTGGACACTAAATATACTCTGAACAAAAGTTGACCCAAATTCGCTGCAAAAGCTATATAAGAGCAGTTTGGAGTAAGGTTAACAAGAATATCAGAAAAATATTTCATTTCGTGTAAGTTGATATTTCGACGATTCTCGGCTCCCTGGACACGAAAAATACATATAACAAAAGTTGATCCAAATTCGCTGCAAATGCTATTTACGAGCAGTTTGGAGCGTGGGGAACAAGAATATCACAAAAATTTTTCATTTCGCGTAAGTCGATTTTTCGAGGATTCTCTGCTCCCTGGACACTAAATATACTCTGAACAATAGTTGCTCCAAATTCGCTGCAAAAGCTATATAAGAGCAGTTTGGAGTAAGGTTAACAAGAATATCACAAAAATATTTCATTTCGTGTAAGTTGATATTTCGACGATTCTCGGCTCCCTGGACACGAAAAATACATATAACAAAAGTTGCTCCAAATTCGCTGCAAATGCTATTTACGAGCAGTTTGGAGCGTGGGGAACAAGAATATCACAAAAATTTTTCATTTCGCGTAAGTCGATTTTTCGAGGATTCTCTGCTCCCTGGACACTAAATATACTCTGAACAAAAGTTGCTCCAAATTCGCTGCAAAAGCTATATAAGAGCAGTTTGGAGTAAGGTTAACAAGAATATCACAAAAATATTTCTTTTCGTGTAAGTTGATATTTCGACGATTCTCGGCTCCCTGGACACGAAAAATACATATAACAAAAGTTGCTCCAAATTCGCTGCAAATGCTATATACGAGCAGTTTGGAGCGTGGGGAACAAGAATATCACAAACATTTTTCATTTCGCGTAAGTCGATTTTTCGAGGATTCTCAGCTCCCTGGTCACGAAATATACATATACCAAAAGTTGCTCCAAATTCGTCTCAAATGCTATTTACGAGCAGTTTGGAGCGCGGGGAACAAGAATATCATAAAAATGTTTCATTACGTGTAAGTCGATATTTCGACGATTCTTGGCTCCCTGGTCACGAAATATACATGTAACAAAAGTTGCTCCATATTCGCTGCAAATGCTATATACCAGCAGTTTGGAGCGTGGGGAACAAGAATATCACAAAAATTTTTCATTTCGCGTTAGTCGATTTTTCGAGGATTCTCAGCTCCCTGGACACGAAATATATTATCCTAACAAATGTTGCTCCAAATTCGCTGCAAAAGCTATATACGAGAAGTTTGGAGTGTGGGGAACAAGAATATCGCAAAAATTTTTCATTTCGTGTAGGTCGATATTTCGACTATTCTCGGCTCCCTGGACACTAAATATACTCTGAACAATAGTTGCTCCAAATTCGCTGCAAAAGCTATATACGAGCAGTTTGGAGTGTGGGGAACAAGAATATCACAAAAATTTTCCATTTCCTGTAAGTCGATATTTCGACGATTCTCGGCTCCCTGGACACTAAATATACTCTGAACAAAAGTTGACCCAAATTCGCTGCAAAAGCTATATAAGAGCAGTTTGGAGTAAGGTTAACAAGAATATCGCAAAAATTTTTCATTTCGTGTAGGTCGATATTTCGACTATTCTCGGCTCCCTGGACACTAAATATACTCTGAACAATAGTTGCTCCAAATTCGCTGCAAAAGCTATATATGAGCAGTTTGGAGTGTGGGGAACAAGAATATCACAAAAATTTTTCATTTCGTGTAAGTCGATATTTCGACGATTCTCGGCTCCCTGGACACTAAATATACTCTGAACAAAAGTTGACCCAAATTCGCTGCAAAAGCTATATAAGAGCAGTTTGGAGTAAGGTTAACAAGAATATCACAAAAATATTTCATTTCGTGTAAATTGATATTTCGACGATTCTCGGCTCCCTGGACACGAAAAATACATATAACAAAAGTTGATCCAAATTCGCTGCAAATGCTATTTACGAGCAGTTTGGAGCGTGGGGAACAAGAATATCACAAAAATTTTTCATTTCGCGTAAGTCGATTTTTCGAGGATTCTCTGCTCCCTGGACACTAAATATACTCTGAACAATAGTTGCTCCAAATTCGCTGCAAAAGCTATATAAGAGCAGTTTGGAGTAAGGTTAACAAGAATATCACAAAAATATTTCATTTCGTGTAAGTTGATATTTCGACGATTCTCGGCTCCCTGGACACGAAAAATACATATAACAAAAGTTGCTCCAAATTCGCTGCAAATGCTATTTACGAGCAGTTTGGAGCGTGGGGAACAAGAATATCACAAACATTTTTCATTTCGCCTAAGTCGATTTTTCGAGGATTCTCAGCTCCGTGGTCACGAAATATACATATACCAAAAGTTGCTCCAAATTCGTCTCAAATGCTATTTACGAGCAGTTTGGAGCCCGGGGAACAAGAGTATCATAAAAATGTTTCATTAGGTGTAAGTCGATATTTCGACGATGCTCGGCTCCCTGGACACGAAAAATACATATAACAAAAGTTGTTCCAAATTCGCTGCAAAAGCTAAATAAGAGCAGTTTGGAGTAAGGTAAACAAGAATATCACAAAAATATTTCATTTCGTGTAAGTCGATATTTCGACGATTCTCGGCTCCCTGGTAACGAAATATACATATAACAAAAGTTGCTCCAAATTCGCTGCAAATGCTATTTACGAGCAGTTTTGAGCGTGGGGAACAAGAATATCACAAAAATATTTCATTTCGTGCAAGTTGATATTTCGACGATTCTCGGCTCCCTGGACACGAAAAATACATATAACAAAAGTTGCTCCAAATTCGCTGCAAATGCTATATACAAGCAGTTTGGAGTAAGGTAAACAAGAATATCACAAAAATATTTCATTTCGTGTAAGTCGATATTTCGACGATTCTTGGCTCCCTGGACACTAAATATACTCTGAACAAAAGTTGCTCCAAATTCGCTGCAAAAGCTATATAAGAGCAGTTTGGAGTAAGGTTAACAAGAATATCACAAAAATATTTCATTTCGTGTAAGTTGATATTTCGACGATTCTCGGCTCCCTGGACACGAAAAATACATATAACAAAAGTTGCTCCAAATTCGCTGCAAATGCTATTTACGAGCAGTTTGGAGCGTGGGGAACAAGAATATCACAAACATTTTTCATTTCGCGTAAGTCGATTTTTCGAGGATTCTCAGCTCCGTGGTCACGAAATATACATATACCAAAAGTTGCTCCAAATTCGTCTCAAATGCTATTTACGAGCAGTTTGGAGCCCGGGGAACAAGAGTATCATAAAAATGTTTCATTAGGTGTAAGTCGATATTTCGACGATGCTCGGCTCCCTGGACACGAAAAATACATATAACAAAAGTTGTTCCAAATTCGCTGCAAAAGCTAAATAAGAGCAGTTTGGAGTAAGGTAAACAAGAATATCACAAAAATATTTCATTTCGTGTAAGTCGATATTTCGACGATTCTCGGCTCCCTGGTAACGAAATATACATATAACAAAAGTTGCTCCAAATTCGCTGCAAATGCTATATACGAGCAGTTTGGAGCGTGGGGAACAAGAATATCACAAAAATATTTCATTTCGTGCAAGTTGATATTTCGACGATTCTCGGCTCCCTGGACACGAAAAATACATATAACAAAAGTTGCTCCAAATTCGCTGCAAATGCTATATACGAGCAGTTTGGAGTAAGGTAAACAAGAATATCACAAAAATATTTCATTTCGTGTAAGTCGATATTTCGACGATTCTCGGCTCCCTGGACACTAAATATACTCTGAACAAAAGTTGCTCCAAATTCGCTGCAAAAGCTATATAAGAGCAGTTTGGAGTAAGGTTAACAAGAATATCACAAAAATATTTCTTTTCGTGTAAGTTGATATTTCGACGATTCTCGGCTCCCTGGACACCAAAAATACATATAACAAAAGTTGCTCCAAATTCGCTGCAAATGCTATATACGAGCAGTTTGGAGCGTGGGGAACAAGAATATCACAAACATTTTTCATTTCGCGTAAGTCGATTTTTCGAGGATTCTCAGCTCCCTGGTCACGAAATATACATATACCAAAAGTTGCTCCAAATTCGTCTCAAATGCTATTTACGAGCAGTTTGGAGCGCGGGGAACAAGAATATCATAAAAATGTTTCATTACGTGTAAGTCGATATTTCGACGATTCTTGGCTCCCTGGTCACGAAATATACATGTAACAAAAGTTGCTCCATATTCGCTGCAAATGCTATATACCAGCAGTTTGGAGCGTGGGGAACAAGAATATCACAAAAATTTTTCATTTCGCGTTAGTCGATTTTTCGAGGATTCTCAGCTCCCTGGACACGAAATATATTATCCTAACAAATGTTGCTCCAAATTCGCTGCAAAAGCTATATACGAGAAGTTTGGAGTGTGGGGAACAAGAATATCGCAAAAATTTTTCATTTCGTGTAGGTCGATATTTCGACTATTCTCGGCTCCCTGGACACTAAATATACTATGAACAATAGTTGCTCCAAATTCGCTGCAAAAGCTATATACGAGCAGTTTGGAGTGTGGGGAACAAGAATATCACAAAAATTTTCCATTTCCTGTAAGTCGATATTTCGACGATTCTCGGCTCCTTGGACACTAAATATACTCTGAACAAAAGTTGACCCAAATTCGCTGCAAAAGCTATATAAGAGCAGTTTGGAGTAAGTTTAACAAGAATATCACAAAAATATTTCATTTCGTGTAAGTTGATATTTCGACGATTCTCGGCTCCCTGGACACGAAAAATACATATAACAAAAGTTGCTCCAAATTCGCTGCAAATGCTATTTACGAGCAGTTTGGAGCGTGGGGAACAAGAATATCACAAACATTTTTCATTTCGCCTAAGTCGATTTTTCGAGGATTCTCAGCTCCGTGGTCACGAAATATACATATACCAAAAGTTGCTCCAAATTCGTCTCAAATGCTATTTACGAGCAGTTTGGAGCCCGGGGAACAAGAGTATCATAAAAATGTTTCATTAGGTGTAAGTCGATATTTCGACGATGCTCGGCTCCCTGGACACGAAAAATACATATAACAAAAGTTGTTCCAAATTCGCTGCAAAAGCTAAATAAGAGCAGTTTGGAGTAAGGTAAACAAGAATATCACAAAAATATTTCATTTCGTGTAAGTCGATATTTCGACGATTCTCGGCTCCCTGGTAACGAAATATACATATAACAAAAGTTGCTCCAAATTCGCTGCAAATGCTATTTACGAGCAGTTTGGAGCGTGGGGAACAAGAATATCACAAAAATATTTCATTTCGTGCAAGTTGATATTTCGACGATTCTCGGCTCCCTGGACACGAAAAATACATATAACAAAAGTTGCTCCAAATTCGCTGCAAATGCTATATACGAGCAGTTTGGAGTAAGGTAAACAAGAATATCACAAAAATATTTCATTTCGTGTAAGTCGATATTTCGACGATTCTCGGCTCCCTGGACACTAAATATACTCTGAACAAAAGTTGCTCCAAATTCGCTGCAAAAGCTATATAAGAGCAGTTTGGAGTAAGGTTAACAAGAATATCACAAAAATATTTCTTTTCGTGTAAGTTGATATTTCGACGATTCTCGGCTCCCTGGACACGAAAAATACATATAACAAAAGTTGCTCCAAATTCGCTGCAAATGCTATATACGAGCAGTTTGGAGCGTGGGGAACAAGAATATCACAAACATTTTTCATTTCGCGTAAGTCGATTTTTCGAGGATTCTCAGCTCCCTGGTCACGAAATATACATATACCAAAAGTTGCTCCAAATTCGTCTCAAATGCTATTTACGAGCAGTTTGGAGCGCGGGGAACAAGAATATCATAAAAATGTTTCATTACGTGTAAGTCGATATTTCGACGATTCTTGGCTCCCTGGTCACGAAATATACATGTAACAAAAGTTGCTCCATATTCGCTGCAAATGCTATATACCAGCAGTTTGGAGCGTGGGGAACAAGAATATCACAAAAATTTTTCATTTCGCGTTAGTCGATTTTTCGAGGATTCTCAGCTCCCTGGACACGAAATATATTATCCTAACAAATGTTGCTCCAAATTCGCTGCAAAAGCTATATACGAGAAGTTTGGAGTGTGGGGAACAAGAATATCGCAAAAATTTTTCATTTCGTGTAGGTCGATATTTCGACTATTCTCGGCTCCCTGGACACTAAATATACTCTGAACAATAGTTGCTCCAAATTCGCTGCAAAAGCTATATACGAGCAGTTTGGAGTGTGGGGAACAAGAATATCACAAAAATTTTCCATTTCCTGTAAGTCGATATTTCGACGATTCTCGGCTCCCTGGACACTAAATATACTCTGAACAAAAGTTGACCCAAATTCGCTGCAAAAGCTATATAAGAGCAGTTTGGAGTAAGGTTAACAAGAATATCACAAAAATATTTCATTTCGTGTAAGTTGATATTTCGACGATTCTCGGCTCCCTGGACACGAAAAATACATATAACAAAAGTTGCTCCAAATTCGCTGCAAATGCTATTTACGAGCAGTTTGGAGCGTGGGGAACAAGAATATCACAAAAATTTTTCATTTCGCGTAAGTCGATTTTTCGAGGATTCTCTGCTCCCTGGACACTAAATATACTCTGAACAAAAGTTGCTCCAAATTCGCTGCAAAAGCTATATAAGAGCAGTTTGGAGTAAGGTTAACAAGAATATCACAAAAATATTTCTTTTCGTGTAAGTTGATATTTCGACGATTCTCGGCTCCCTGGACACGAAAAATACATATAACAAAAGTTGCTCCAAATTCGCTGCAAATGCTATATACGAGCAGTTTGGAGCGTGGGGAACAAGAATATCACAAACATTTTTCATTTCGCGTAAGTCGATTTTTCGAGGATTCTCAGCTCCCTGGTCACGAAATATACATATACCAAAAGTTGCTCCAAATTCGTCTCAAATGCTATTTACGAGCAGTTTGGAGCGCGGGGAACAAGAATATCATAAAAATGTTTCATTACGTGTAAGTCGATATTTCGACGATTCTTGGCTCCCTGGTCACGAAATATACATGTAACAAAAGTTGCTCCATATTCGCTGCAAATGCTATATACCAGCAGTTTGGAGCGTGGGGAACAAGAATATCACAAAAATTTTTCATTTCGCGTTAGTCGATTTTTCGAGGATTCTCAGCTCCCTGGACACGAAATATATTATCCTAACAAATGTTGCTCCAAATTCGCTGCAAAAGCTATATACGAGAAGTTTGGAGTGTGGGGAACAAGAATATCGCAAAAATTTTTCATTTCGTGTAGGTCGATATTTCGACTATTCTCGGCTCCCTGGACACTAAATATACTCTGAACAATAGTTGCTCCAAATTCGCTGCAAAAGCTATATACGAGCAGTTTGGAGTGTGGGGAACAAGAATATCACAAAAATTTTCCATTTCCTGTAAGTCGATATTTCGACGATTCTCGGCTCCCTGGACACTAAATATACTCTGAACAAAAGTTGACCCAAATTCGCTGCAAAAGCTATATAAGAGCAGTTTGGAGTAAGGTTAACAAGAATATCACAAAAATATTTCATTTCGTGTAAGTTGATATTTCGACGATTCTCGGCTCCCTGGACACGAAAAATACATATAACAAAAGTTGCTCCAAATTCGCTGCAAATGCTATTTACGAGCAGTTTGGAGCGTGGGGAACAAGAATATCACAAACATTTTTCATTTCGCGTAAGTCGATTTTTCGAGGATTCTCAGCTCCGTGGTCACGAAATATACATATACCAAAAGTTGCTCCAAATTCGTCTCAAATGCTATTTACGAGCAGTTTGGAGCCCGGGGAACAAGAGTATCATAAAAATGTTTCATTAGGTGTAAGTCGATATTTCGACGATGCTCGGCTCCCTGGACACGAAAAATACATATAACAAAAGTTGTTCCAAATTCGCTGCAAAAGCTAAATAAGAGCAGTTTGGAGTAAGGTAAACAAGAATATCACAAAAATATTTCATTTCGTGTAAGTCGATATTTCGACGATTCTCGGCTCCCTGGTAACGAAATATACATATAACAAAAGTTGCTCCAAATTCGCTGCAAATGCTATATACGAGCAGTTTGGAGCGTGGGGAACAAGAATATCACAAAAATATTTCATTTCGTGCAAGTTGATATTTCGACGATTCTCGGCTCCCTGGACACGAAAAATACATATAACAAAAGTTGCTCCAAATTCGCTGCAAATGCTATATACGAGCAGTTTGGAGTAAGGTAAACAAGAATATCACAAAAATATTTCATTTCGTGTAAGTCGATATTTCGACGATTCTCGGCTCCCTGGACACTAAATATACTCTGAACAAAAGTTGCTCCAAATTCGCTGCAAAAGCTATATAAGAGCAGTTTGGAGTAAGGTTAACAAGAATATCACAAAAATATTTCTTTTCGTGTAAGTTGATATTTCGACGATTCTCGGCTCCCTGGACACGAAAAATACATATAACAAAAGTTGCTCCAAATTCGCTGCAAATGCTATATACGAGCAGTTTGGAGCGTGGGGAACAAGAATATCACAAACATTTTTCATTTCGCGTAAGTCGATTTTTCGAGGATTCTCAGCTCCCTGGTCACGAAATATACATATACCAAAAGTTGCTCCAAATTCGTCTCAAATGCTATTTACGAGCAGTTTGGAGCGCGGGGAACAAGAATATCATAAAAATGTTTCATTACGTGTAAGTCGATATTTCGACGATTCTTGGCTCCCTGGTCACGAAATATACATGTAACAAAAGTTGCTCCATATTCGCTGCAAATGCTATATACCAGCAGTTTGGAGCGTGGGGAACAAGAATATCACAAAAATTTTTCATTTCGCGTTAGTCGATTTTTCGAGGATTCTCAGCTCCCTGGACACGAAATATATTATCCTAACAAATGTTGCTCCAAATTCGCTGCAAAAGCTATATACGAGAAGTTTGGAGTGTGGGGAACAAGAATATCGCAAAAATTTTTCATTTCGTGTAGGTCGATATTTCGACTATTCTCGGCTCCCTGGACACTAAATATACTCTGAACAATAGTTGCTCCAAATTCGCTGCAAAAGCTATATACGAGCAGTTTGGAGTGTGGGGAACAAGAATATCACAAAAATTTTCCATTTCCTGTAAGTCGATATTTCGACGATTCTCGGCTCCCTGGACACTAAATATACTCTGAACAAAAGTTGACCCAAATTCGCTGCAAAAGCTATATAAGAGCAGTTTGGAGTAAGGTTAACAAGAATATCACAAAAATATTTCATTTCGTGTAAGTTGATATTTCGACGATTCTCGGCTCCCTGGACACGAAAAATACATATAACAAAAGTTGCTCCAAATTCGCTGCAAATGCTATTTACGAGCAGTTTGGAGCGTGGGGAACAAGAATATCACAAAAATTTTTCATTTCGCGTAAGTCGATTTTTCGAGGATTCTCTGCTCCCTGGACACTAAATATACTCTGAACAAAAGTTGCTCCAAATTCGCTGCAAAAGCTATATAAGAGCAGTTTGGAGTAAGGTTAACAAGAATATCACAAAAATATTTCTTTTCGTGTAAGTTGATATTTCGACGATTCTCGGCTCCCTGGACACGAAAAATACATATAACAAAAGTTGCTCCAAATTCGCTGCAAATGCTATATACGAGCAGTTTGGAGCGTGGGGAACAAGAATATCACAAACATTTTTCATTTCGCGTAAGTCGATTTTTCGAGGATTCTCAGCTCCCTGGTCACGAAATATACATATACCAAAAGTTGCTCCAAATTCGTCTCAAATGCTATTTACGAGCAGTTTGGAGCGCGGGGAACAAGAATATCATAAAAATGTTTCATTACGTGTAAGTCGATATTTCGACGATTCTTGGCTCCCTGGTCACGAAATATACATGTAACAAAAGTTGCTCCATATTCGCTGCAAATGCTATATACCAGCAGTTTGGAGCGTGGGGAACAAGAATATCACAAAAATTTTTCATTTCGCGTTAGTCGATTTTTCGAGGATTCTCAGCTCCCTGGACACGAAATATATTATCCTAACAAATGTTGCTCCAAATTCGCTGCAAAAGCTATATACGAGAAGTTTGGAGTGTGGGGAACAAGAATATCGCAAAAATTTTTCATTTCGTGTAGGTCGATATTTCGACTATTCTCGGCTCCCTGGACACTAAATATACTCTGAACAATAGTTGCTCCAAATTCGCTGCAAAAGCTATATACGAGCAGTTTGGAGTGTGGGGAACAAGAATATCACAAAAATTTTCCATTTCCTGTAAGTCGATATTTCGACGATTCTCGGCTCCCTGGACACTAAATATACTCTGAACAAAAGTTGACCCAAATTCGCTGCAAAAGCTATATAAGAGCAGTTTGGAGTAAGGTTAACAAGAATATCACAAAAATATTTCATTTCGTGTAAGTTGATATTTCGACGATTCTCGGCTCCCTGGACACGAAAAATACATATAACAAAAGTTGCTCCAAATTCGCTGCAAATGCTATTTACGAGCAGTTTGGAGCGTGGGGAACAAGAATATCACAAACATTTTTCATTTCGCGTAAGTCGATTTTTCGAGGATTCTCAGCTCCGTGGTCACGAAATATACATATACCAAAAGTTGCTCCAAATTCGTCTCAAATGCTATTTACGAGCAGTTTGGAGCCCGGGGAACAAGAGTATCATAAAAATGTTTCATTAGGTGTAAGTCGATATTTCGACGATGCTCGGCTCCCTGGACACGAAAAATACATATAACAAAAGTTGTTCCAAATTCGCTGCAAAAGCTAAATAAGAGCAGTTTGGAGTAAGGTAAACAAGAATATCACAAAAATATTTCATTTCGTGTAAGTCGATATTTCGACGATTCTCGGCTCCCTGGTAACGAAATATACATATAACAAAAGTTGCTCCAAATTCGCTGCAAATGCTATATACGAGCAGTTTGGAGCGTGGGGAACAAGAATATCACAAAAATATTTCATTTCGTGCAAGTTGATATTTCGACGATTCTCGGCTCCCTGGACACGAAAAATACATATAACAAAAGTTGCTCCAAATTCGCTGCAAATGCTATATACGAGCAGTTTGGAGTAAGGTAAACAAGAATATCACAAAAATATTTCATTTCGTGTAAGTCGATATTTCGACGATTCTCGGCTCCCTGGACACTAAATATACTCTGAACAAAAGTTGCTCCAAATTCGCTGCAAAAGCTATATAAGAGCAGTTTGGAGTAAGGTTAACAAGAATATCACAAAAATATTTCTTTTCGTGTAAGTTGATATTTCGACGATTCTCCGCTCCCTGGACACGAAAAATACATATAACAAAAGTTGCTCCAAATTCGCTGCAAATGCTATATACGAGCAGTTTGGAGCGTGGGGAACAAGAATATCACAAACATTTTTCATTTCGCGTAAGTCGATTTTTCGAGGATTCTCAGCTCCCTGGTCACGAAATATACATATACCAAAAGTTGCTCCAAATTCGTCTCAAATGCTATTTACGAGCAGTTTGGAGCGCGGGGAACAAGAATATCATAAAAATGTTTCATTACGTGTAAGTCGATATTTCGACGATTCTTGGCTCCCTGGTCACGAAATATACATGTAACAAAAGTTGCTCCATATTCGCTGCAAATGCTATATACCAGCAGTTTGGAGCGTGGGGAACAAGAATATCACAAAAATTTTTCATTTCGCGTTAGTCGATTTTTCGAGGATTCTCAGCTCCCTGGACACGAAATATATTATCCTAACAAATGTTGCTCCAAATTCGCTGCAAAAGCTATATACGAGAAGTTTGGAGTGTGGGGAACAAGAATATCGCAAAAATTTTTCATTTCGTGTAGGTCGATATTTCGACTATTCTCGGCTCCCTGGACACTAAATATACTCTGAACAATAGTTGCTCCAAATTCGCTGCAAAAGCTATATACGAGCAGTTTGGAGTGTGGGGAACAAGAATATCACAAAAATTTTCCATTTCCTGTAAGTCGATATTTCGACGATTCTCGGCTCCTTGGACACTAAATATACTCTGAACAAAAGTTGACCCAAATTCGCTGCAAAAGCTATATAAGAGCAGTTTGGAGTAAGGTTAACAAGAATATCACAAAAATATTTCATTTCGTGTAAGTTGATATTTCGACGATTCTCGGCTCCCTGGACACGAAAAATACATATAACAAAAGTTGCTCCAAATTCGCTGCAAATGCTATATACGAGCAGTTTGGAGCGTGGGGAACAAGAATATCACAAACATTTTTCATTTCGCGTAAGTCGATTTTTCGAGGATTCTCAGCTCCCTGGTCACGAAATATACATATACCAAAAGTTGCTCCAAATTCGTCTCAAATGCTATTTACGAGCAGTTTGGAGCGCGGGGAACAAGAATATCATAAAAATGTTTCATTACGTGTAAGTCGATATTTCGACGATTCTTGGCTCCCTGGTCACGAAATATACATGTAACAAAAGTTGCTCCATATTCGCTGCAAATGCTATATACCAGCAGTTTGGAGCGTGGGGAACAAGAATATCACAAAAATTTTTCATTTCGCGTTAGTCGATTTTTCGAGGATTCTCAGCTCCCTGGACACGAAATATATTATCCTAACAAATGTTGCTCCAAATTCGCTGCAAAAGCTATATACGAGAAGTTTGGAGTGTGGGGAACAAGAATATCGCAAAAATTTTTCATTTCGTGTAGGTCGATATTTCGACTATTCTCGGCTCCCTGGACACTAAATATACTCTGAACAATAGTTGCTCCAAATTCGCTGCAAAAGCTATATACGAGCAGTTTGGAGTGTGGGGAACAAGAATATCACAAAAATTTTCCATTTCCTGTAAGTCGATATTTCGACGATTCTCGGCTCCCTGGACACTAAATATACTCTGAACAAAAGTTGACCCAAATTCGCTGCAAAAGCTATATAAGAGCAGTTTGGAGTAAGGTTAACAAGAATATCACAAAAATATTTCATTTCGTGTAAGTTGATATTTCGACGATTCTCGGCTCCCTGGACACGAAAAATACATATAACAAAAGTTGCTCCAAATTCGCTGCAAATGCTATTTACGAGCAGTTTGGAGCGTGGGGAACAAGAATATCACAAACATTTTTCATTTCGCGTAAGTCGATTTTTCGAGGATTCTCAGCTCCGTGGTCACGAAATATACATATACCAAAAGTTGCTCCAAATTCGTCTCAAATGCTATTTACGAGCAGTTTGGAGCCCGGGGAACAAGAGTATCATAAAAATGTTTCATTAGGTGTAAGTCGATATTTCGACGATGCTCGGCTCCCTGGACACGAAAAATACATATAACAAAAGTTGTTCCAAATTCGCTGCAAAAGCTAAATAAGAGCAGTTTGGAGTAAGGTAAACAAGAATATCACAAAAATATTTCATTTCGTGTAAGTCGATATTTCGACGATTCTCGGCTCCCTGGTAACGAAATATACATATAACAAAAGTTGCTCCAAATTCGCTGCAAATGCTATATACGAGCAGTTTGGAGCGTGGGGAACAAGAATATCACAAAAATATTTCATTTCGTGCAAGTTGATATTTCGACGATTCTCGGCTCCCTGGACACGAAAAATACATATAACAAAAGTTGCTCCAAATTCGCTGCAAATGCTATATACGAGCAGTTTGGAGTAAGGTAAACAAGAATATCACAAAAATATTTCATTTCGTGTAAGTCGATATTTCGACGATTCTCGGCTCCCTGGACACTAAATATACTCTGAACAAAAGTTGCTCCAAATTCGCTGCAAAAGCTATATAAGAGCAGTTTGGAGTAAGGTTAACAAGAATATCACAAAAATATTTCTTTTCGTGTAAGTTGATATTTCGACGATTCTCCGCTCCCTGGACACGAAAAATACATATAACAAAAGTTGCTCCAAATTCGCTGCAAATGCTATATACGAGCAGTTTGGAGCGTGGGGAACAAGAATATCACAAACATTTTTCATTTCGCGTAAGTCGATTTTTCGAGGATTCTCAGCTCCCTGGTCACGAAATATACATATACCAAAAGTTGCTCCAAATTCGTCTCAAATGCTATTTACGAGCAGTTTGGAGCGCGGGGAACAAGAATATCATAAAAATGTTTCATTACGTGTAAGTCGATATTTCGACGATTCTTGGCTCCCTGGTCACGAAATATACATGTAACAAAAGTTGCTCCATATTCGCTGCAAATGCTATATACCAGCAGTTTGGAGCGTGGGGAACAAGAATATCACAAAAATTTTTCATTTCGCGTTAGTCGATTTTTCGAGGATTCTCAGCTCCCTGGACACGAAATATATTATCCTAACAAATGTTGCTCCAAATTCGCTGCAAAAGCTATATACGAGAAGTTTGGAGTGTGGGGAACAAGAATATCGCAAAAATTTTTCATTTCGTGTAGGTCGATATTTCGACTATTCTCGGCTCCCTGGACACTAAATATACTCTGAACAATAGTTGCTCCAAATTCGCTGCAAAAGCTATATACGAGCAGTTTGGAGTGTGGGGAACAAGAATATCACAAAAATTTTCCATTTCCTGTAAGTCGATATTTCGACGATTCTCGGCTCCTTGGACACTAAATATACTCTGAACAAAAGTTGACCCAAATTCGCTGCAAAAGCTATATAAGAGCAGTTTGGAGTAAGGTTAACAAGAATATCACAAAAATATTTCATTTCGTGTAAGTTGATATTTCGACGATTCTCGGCTCCCTGGACACGAAAAATACATATAACAAAAGTTGCTCCAAATTCGCTGCAAATGCTATTTACGAGCAGTTTGGAGCGTGGGGAACAAGAATATCACAAACATTTTTCATTTCGCCTAAGTCGATTTTTCGAGGATTCTCAGCTCCGTGGTCACGAAATATACATATACCAAAAGTTGCTCCAAATTCGTCTCAAATGCTATTTACGAGCAGTTTGGAGCCCGGGGAACAAGAGTATCATAAAAATGTTTCATTAGGTGTAAGTCGATATTTCGACGATGCTCGGCTCCCTGGACACGAAAAATACATATAACAAAAGTTGTTCCAAATTCGCTGCAAAAGCTAAATAAGAGCAGTTTGGAGTAAGGTAAACAAGAATATCACAAAAATATTTCATTTCGTGTAAGTCGATATTTCGACGATTCTCGGCTCCCTGGTAACGAAATATACATATAACAAAAGTTGCTCCAAATTCGCTGCAAATGCTATTTACGAGCAGTTTGGAGCGTGGGGAACAAGAATATCACAAAAATATTTCATTTCGTGCAAGTTGATATTTCGACGATTCTCGGCTCCCTGGACACGAAAAATACATATAACAAAAGTTGCTCCAAATTCGCTGCAAATGCTATATACGAGCAGTTTGGAGTAAGGTAAACAAGAATATCACAAAAATATTTCATTTCGTGTAAGTCGATATTTCGACGATTCTCGGCTCCCTGGACACTAAATATACTCTGAACAAAAGTTGCTCCAAATTCGCTGCAAAAGCTATATAAGAGCAGTTTGGAGTAAGGTTAACAAGAATATCACAAAAATATTTCTTTTCGTGTAAGTTGATATTTCGACGATTCTCGGCTCCCTGGACACGAAAAATACATATAACAAAAGTTGCTCCAAATTCGCTGCAAATGCTATATACGAGCAGTTTGGAGCGTGGGGAACAAGAATATCACAAACATTTTTCATTTCGCGTAAGTCGATTTTTCGAGGATTCTCAGCTCCCTGGTCACGAAATATACATATACCAAAAGTTGCTCCAAATTCGTCTCAAATGCTATTTACGAGCAGTTTGGAGCGCGGGGAACAAGAATATCATAAAAATGTTTCATTACGTGTAAGTCGATATTTCGACGATTCTTGGCTCCCTGGTCACGAAATATACATGTAACAAAAGTTGCTCCATATTCGCTGCAAATGCTATATACCAGCAGTTTGGAGCGTGGGGAACAAGAATATCACAAAAATTTTTCATTTCGCGTTAGTCGATTTTTCGAGGATTCTCAGCTCCCTGGACACGAAATATATTATCCTAACAAATGTTGCTCCAAATTCGCTGCAAAAGCTATATACGAGAAGTTTGGAGTGTGGGGAACAAGAATATCGCAAAAATTTTTCATTTCGTGTAGGTCGATATTTCGACTATTCTCGGCTCCCTGGACACTAAATATACTCTGAACAATAGTTGCTCCAAATTCGCTGCAAAAGCTATATACGAGCAGTTTGGAGTGTGGGGAACAAGAATATCACAAAAATTTTCCATTTCCTGTAAGTCGATATTTCGACGATTCTCGGCTCCTTGGACACTAAATATACTCTGAACAAAAGTTGACCCAAATTCGCTGCAAAAGCTATATAAGAGCAGTTTGGAGTAAGGTTAACAAGAATATCACAAAAATATTTCATTTCGTGTAAGTTGATATTTCGACGATTCTCGGCTCCCTGGACACGAAAAATACATATAACAAAAGTTGCTCCAAATTCGCTGCAAATGCTATTTACGAGCAGTTTGGAGCGTGGGGAACAAGAATATCACAAACATTTTTCATTTCGCCTAAGTCGATTTTTCGAGGATTCTCAGCTCCGTGGTCACGAAATATACATATACCAAAAGTTGCTCCAAATTCGTCTCAAATGCTATTTACGAGCAGTTTGGAGCCCGGGGAACAAGAGTATCATAAAAATGTTTCATTAGGTGTAAGTCGATATTTCGACGATGCTCGGCTCCCTGGACACGAAAAATACATATAACAAAAGTTGTTCCAAATTCGCTGCAAAAGCTAAATAAGAGCAGTTTGGAGTAAGGTAAACAAGAATATCACAAAAATATTTCATTTCGTGTAAGTCGATATTTCGACGATTCTCGGCTCCCTGGTAACGAAATATACATATAACAAAAGTTGCTCCAAATTCGCTGCAAATGCTATTTACGAGCAGTTTGGAGCGTGGGGAACAAGAATATCACAAAAATATTTCATTTCGTGCAAGTTGATATTTCGACGATTCTCGGCTCCCTGGACACGAAAAATACATATAACAAAAGTTGCTCCAAATTCGCTGCAAATGCTATATACGAGCAGTTTGGAGTAAGGTAAACAAGAATATCACAAAAATATTTCATTTCGTGTAAGTCGATATTTCGACGATTCTCGGCTCCCTGGACACTAAATATACTCTGAACAAAAGTTGCTCCAAATTCGCTGCAAAAGCTATATAAGAGCAGTTTGGAGTAAGGTTAACAAGAATATCACAAAAATATTTCTTTTCGTGTAAGTTGATATTTCGACGATTCTCGGCTCCCTGGACACGAAAAATACATATAACAAAAGTTGCTCCAAATTCGCTGCAAATGCTATATACGAGCAGTTTGGAGCGTGGGGAACAAGAATATCACAAACATTTTTCATTTCGCGTAAGTCGATTTTTCGAGGATTCTCAGCTCCCTCTTCACGAAATATACATATACCAAAAGTTGCTCCAAATTCGTCTCAAATGCTATTTACGAGCAGTTTGGAGCGCGGGGAACAAGAATATCATAAAAATGTTTCATTACGTATAAGTCGATATTTCGACGATTCTTGGCTCCCTGGTCACGAAATATACATGTAACAAAAGTTGCTCCATATTCGCTGCAAATGCTATATACCAGCAGTTTGGAGCGTGGGGAACAAGAATATCACAAAAATTTTTCATTTCGCGTTAGTCGATTTTTCGAGGATTCTCAGCTCCCTGGACACGAAATATATTATCCTAACAAATGTTGCTCCAAATTCGCTGCAAAAGCTATATACGAGAAGTTTGGAGTGTGGGGAACAAGAATATCGCAAAAATTTTTCATTTCGTGTAGGTCGATATTTCGACTATTCTCGGCTCCCTGGACACTAAATATACTCTGAACAATAGTTGCTCCAAATTCGCTGCAAAAGCTATATACGAGCAGTTTGGAGTGTGGGGAACAAGAATATCACAAAAATTTTCCATTTCCTGTAAGTCGATATTTCGACGATTCTCGGCTCCCTGGACACTAAATATACTCTGAACAAAAGTTGACCCAAATTCGCTGCAAAAGCTATATAAGAGCAGTTTGGAGTAAGGTTAACAAGAATATCACAAAAATATTTCATTTCGTGTAAGTTGATATTTCGACGATTCTCGGCTCGCTGGACACGAAAAATACATATAACAAAAGTTGCTCCAAATTCGCTGCAAATGCTATTTACGAGCAGTTTGGAGCGTGGGGAACAAGAATATCACAAAAATTTTTCATTTCGCGTAAGTCGATTTTTCGAGGATTCTCTGCTCCCTGGACACTAAATATACTCTGAACAAAAGTTGCTCCAAATTCGCTGCAAAAGCTATATAAGAGCAGTTTGGAGTAAGGTTAACAAGAATATCACAAAAATATTTCTTTTCGTGTAAGTTGATATTTCGACGATTCTCGGCTCCCTGGACACGAAAAATACATATAACAAAAGTTGCTCCAAATTCGCTGCAAATGCTATATACGAGCAGTTTGGAGCGTGGGGAACAAGAATATCACAAACATTTTTCATTTCGCGTAAGTCGATTTTTCGAGGATTCTCAGCTCCCTGGTCACGAAATATACATATACCAAAAGTTGCTCCAAATTCGTCTCAAATGCTATTTACGAGCAGTTTGGAGCGCGGGGAACAAGAATATCATAAAAATGTTTCATTACGTGTAAGTCGATATTTCGACGATTCTTGGCTCCCTGGTCACGAAATATACATGTAACAAAAGTTGCTCCATATTCGCTGCAAATGCTATATACCAGCAGTTTGGAGCGTGGGGAACAAGAATATCACAAAAATTTTTCATTTCGCGTTAGTCGATTTTTCGAGGATTCTCAGCTCCCTGGACACGAAATATATTATCCTAACAAATGTTGCTCCAAATTCGATGCAAAAGCTATATACGAGAAGTTTGGAGTGTGGGGAACAAGAATATCGCAAAAATTTTTCATTTCGTGTAGGTCGATATTTCGACTATTCTCGGCTCCCTGGACACTAAATATACTCTGAACAATAGTTGCTCCAAATTCGCTGCAAAAGCTATATACGAGCAGTTTGGAGTGTGGGGAACAAGAATATCACAAAAATTTTCCATTTCCTGTAAGTCGATATTTCGACGATTCTCGGCTCCCTGGACACTAAATATACTCTGAACAAAAGTTGACCCAAATTCGCTGCAAAAGCTATATAAGAGCAGTTTGGAGTAAGGTTAACAAGAATATCACAAAAATATTTCATTTCGTGTAAGTTGATATTTCGACGATTCTCGGCTCCCTGGACACGAAAAATACATATAACAAAAGTTGCTCCAAATTCGCTGCAAATGCTATATACGAGCAGTTTGGAGCGTGGGGAACAAGAATATCACAAACATTTTTCATTTCGCCTAAGTCGATTTTTCGAGGATTCTCAGCTCCGTGGTCACGAAATATACATATACCAAAAGTTGCTCCAAATTCGTCTCAAATGCTATTTACGAGCAGTTTGGAGCCCGGGGAACAAGAGTATCATAAAAATGTTTCATTAGGTGTAAGTCGATATTTCGACGATGCTCGGCTCCCTGGACACGAAAAATACATATAACAAAAGTTGTTCCAAATTCGCTGCAAAAGCTAAATAAGAGCAGTTTGGAGTAAGGTAAACAAGAATATCACAAAAATATTTCATTTCGTGTAAGTCGATATTTCGACGATTCTCGGCTCCCTGGTAACGAAATATACATATAACAAAAGTTGCTCCAAATTCGCTGCAAATGCTATTTACGAGCAGTTTGGAGCGTGGGGAACAAGAATATCACAAAAATATTTCATTTCGTGCAAGTTGATATTTCGACGATTCTCGGCTCCCTGGACACGAAAAATACATATAACAAAAGTTGCTCCAAATTCGCTGCAAATGCTATATACGAGCAGTTTGGAGTAAGGTAAACAAGAATATCACAAAAATATTTCATTTCGTGTAAGTCGATATTTCGACGATTCTCGGCTCCCTGGACACTAAATATACTCTGAACAAAAGTTGCTCCAAATTCGCTGCAAAAGCTATATAAGAGCAGTTTGGAGTAAGGTTAACAAGAATATCACAAAAATATTTCTTTTCGTGTAAGTTGATATTTCGACGATTCTCGGCTCCCTGGACACGAAAAATACATATAACAAAAGTTGCTCCAAATTCGCTGCAAATGCTATATACGAGCAGTTTGGAGCGTGGGGAACAAGAATATCACAAACATTTTTCATTTCGCGTAAGTCGATTTTTCGAGGATTCTCAGCTCCCTCTTCACGAAATATACATATACCAAAAGTTGCTCCAAATTCGTCTCAAATGCTATTTACGAGCAGTTTGGAGCGCGGGGAACAAGAATATCATAAAAATGTTTCATTACGTGTAAGTCGATATTTCGACGATTCTTGGCTCCCTGGTCACGAAATATACATGTAACAAAAGTTGCTCCATATTCGCTGCAAATGCTATATACCAGCAGTTTGGAGCGTGGGGAACAAGAATATCACAAAAATTTTTCATTTCGCGTTAGTCGATTTTTCGAGGATTCTCAGCTCCCTGGACACGAAATATATTATCCTAACAAATGTTGCTCCAAATTCGCTGCAAAAGCTATATACGAGAAGTTTGGAGTGTGGGGAACAAGAATATCGCAAAAATTTTTCATTTCGTGTAGGTCGATATTTCGACTATTCTCGGCTCCCTGGACACTAAATATACTCTGAACAATAGTTGCTCCAAATTCGCTGCAAAAGCTATATACGAGCAGTTTGGAGTGTGGGGAACAAGAATATCACAAAAATTTTCCATTTCCTGTAAGTCGATATTTCGACGATTCTCGGCTCCCTGGACACTAAATATACTCTGAACAAAAGTTGACCCAAATTCGCTGCAAAAGCTATATAAGAGCAGTTTGGAGTAAGGTTAACAAGAATATCACAAAAATATTTCATTTCGTGTAAGTTGATATTTCGACGATTCTCGGCTCCCTGGACACGAAAAATACATATAACAAAAGTTGCTCCAAATTCGCTGCAAATGCTATATACGAGCAGTTTGGAGCGTGGGGAACAAGAATATCACAAACATTTTTCATTTCGCCTAAGTCGATTTTTCGAGGATTCTCAGCTCCGTGGTCACGAAATATACATATACCAAAAGTTGCTCCAAATTCGTCTCAAATGCTATTTACGAGCAGTTTGGAGCCCGGGGAACAAGAGTATCATAAAAATGTTTCATTAGGTGTAAGTCGATATTTCGACGATGCTCGGCTCCCTGGACACGAAAAATACATATAACAAAAGTTGTTCCAAATTCGCTGCAAAAGCTAAATAAGAGCAGTTTGGAGTAAGGTAAACAAGAATATCACAAAAATATTTCATTTCGTGTAAGTCGATATTTCGACGATTCTCGGCTCCCTGGTAACGAAATATACATATAACAAAAGTTGCTCCAAATTCGCTGCAAATGCTATTTACGAGCAGTTTGGAGCGTGGGGAACAAGAATATCACAAAAATATTTCATTTCGTGCAAGTTGATATTTCGACGATTCTCGGCTCCCTGGACACGAAAAATACATATAACAAAAGTTGCTCCAAATTCGCTGCAAATGCTATATACGAGCAGTTTGGAGTAAGGTAAACAAGAATATCACAAAAATATTTCATTTCGTGTAAGTCGATATTTCGACGATTCTCGGCTCCCTGGACACTAAATATACTCTGAACAAAAGTTGCTCCAAATTCGCTGCAAAAGCTATATAAGAGCAGTTTGGAGTAAGGTTAACAAGAATATCACAAAAATATTTCTTTTCGTGTAAGTTGATATTTCGACGATTCTCGGCTCCCTGGACACGAAAAATACATATAACAAAAGTTGCTCCAAATTCGCTGCAAATGCTATATACGAGCAGTTTGGAGCGTGGGGAACAAGAATATCACAAACATTTTTCATTTCGCGTAAGTCGATTTTTCGAGGGTTCTCAGCTCCCTGGTCACGAAATATACATATACCAAAAGTTGCTCCAAATTCGTCTCAAATGCTATTTACGAGCAGTTTGGAGCGCGGGGAACAAGAATATCATAAAAATGTTTCATTACGTGTAAGTCGATATTTCGACGATTCTTGGCTCCCTGGTCACGAAATATACATGTAACAAAAGTTGCTCCATATTCGCTGCAAATGCTATATACCAGCAGTTTGGAGCGTGGGGAACAAGAATATCACAAAAATTTTTCATTTCGCGTTAGTCGATTTTTCGAGGATTCTCAGCTCCCTGGACACGAAATATATTATCCTAACAAATGTTGCTCCAAATTCGCTGCAAAAGCTATATACGAGAAGTTTGGAGTGTGGGGAACAAGAATATCGCAAAAATTTTTCATTTCGTGTAGGTCGATATTTCGACTATTCTTGGCTCCCTGGACACTAAATATACTCTGAACAATAGTTGCTCCAAATTCGCTGCAAAAGCTATATACGAGCAGTTTGGAGTGTGGGGAACAAGAATATCACAAAAATTTTCCATTTCCTGTAAGTCGATATTTCGACGATTCTCGGCTCCCTGGACACTAAATATACTCTGAACAAAAGTTGACCCAAATTCGCTGCAAAAGCTATATAACAGCAGTTTGGAGTAAGGTTAACAAGAATATCACAAAAATATTTCATTTCGTGTAAGTTGATATTTCGACGATTCTCGGCTCCCTGGACACGAAAAATACATATAACAAAAGTTGCTCCAAATTCGCTGCAAATGCTATTTACGAGCAGTTTAGAGCGTGGGGAACAAGAATATCACAAACATTTTTCATTTCGCCTAAGTCGATTTTTCGAGGATTCTCAGCTCCGTGGTCACGAAATATACATATACCAAAAGTTGCTCCAAATTCGTCTCAAATGCTATTTACGAGCAGTTTGGAGCCCGGGGAACAAGAGTATCATAAAAATGTTTCATTAGGTGTAAGTCGATATTTCGACGATGCTCGGCTCCCTGGACACGAAAAATACATATAACAAAAGTTGTTCCAAATTCGCTGCAAAAGCTAAATAAGAGCAGTTTGGAGTAAGGTAAACAAGAATATCACAAAAATATTTCATTTCGTGTAAGTCGATATTTCGACGATTCTCGGCTCCCTGGTAACGAAATATACATATAACAAAAGTTGCTCCAAATTCGCTGCAAATGCTATTTACGAGCAGTTTGGAGCGTGGGGAACAAGAATATCACAAAAATATTTCATTTCGTGCAAGTTGATATTTCGACGATTCTCGGCTCCCTGGACACGAAAAATACATATAACAAAAGTTGCTCCAAATTCGCTGCAAATGCTATATACAAGCAGTTTGGAGTAAGGTAAACAAGAATATCACAAAAATATTTCATTTCGTGTAAGTCGATATTTCGACGATTCTCGGCTCCCTGGACACTAAATATACTCTGAACAAAAGTTGCTCCAAATTCGCTGCAAAAGCTATATGAGAGCAGTTTGGAGTAAGGTTAACAAGAATATCACAAAAATATTTCATTTCGTGTAAGTTGATATTTCGACGATTCTCGGCTCCCTGGACACGAAAAATACATATAACAAAAGTTGCTCCAAATTCGTCTCAAATGCTATTTACGAGCAGTTTGGAGCCCGGGGAACAAGAGTATCATAAAAATGTTTCATTAGGTGTAAGTCGATATTTCGACGATGCTCGGCTCCCTGGTCACGAAATATACATATACCAAACGTTGCTCCAAATTCGCCTCAAATGTTATTTACGAGCAGTTTGGAGCGCGGGGAACAAGAATATCACAAAAATATTTCATTTCGTGTAAGTTGATATTTCGACGATTCTCGGCTCCCTGGACACGAAAAATACATATAACAAAAGTTGCTCCAAATTCGCTGCAAATGCTATATACGAGCAGTTTGGAGCGTGGGGAACAAGAATATCACAAACATTTTTCATTTCGCGTAAGTCGATTTTTCGAGGATTCTCAGCTCCCTGGTCACGAAATATACATATACCAAAAGTTGCTCCAAATTCGTCTCAAATGCTATTTACGAGCAGTTTGGAGCCCGGGGAACAAGAGTATCATAAAAATGTTTCATTAGGTGTAAGTCGATATTTCGACGATGCTCGGCTCCCTGGTCACGAAATATACATATACCAAACGTTGCTCCAAATTCGCCTCAAATGCTATTTACGAGCAGTTTGGAGCGTGGGGAACAAGAATATCACAAAAATTTTTCATTTCGCGTTAGTCGATTTTTCGAGGATTCTCAGCTCCCTGGACACGAAATAGATTATCCTAACAAATGTTGCTCCAAATTCGCTGCAAAAGCTATATACGAGAAGTTTGGAGTGTGGGGAACAAGAATAACGCAAAAATTTTTCATTTCGTGTAGGTCGATATTTCGACTATTCTCGGCTCCCTGGACACTAAATATACTCTGAACAATAGTTGCTCCAAATTAGCTGCAAAAGCTATATACGAGCAGTTTGGAGTGTGGGGAACAACAATATCACAAAAATTTTTCATTTCGTGTAAGTCGATATTTCGACGATTCTCGGCTCCCTGGACACTAAATATACTCTGAACAAAAGTTGCTCCAAATTCGCTGCAAAAGCTATATAAGAGCAGTTTGGAGTAAGGTTAACAAGAATATCACAAAAATATTTCTTTTCGTGTAAGTTGATATTTCGACGATTCTCGGCTCCCTGGACACGAAAAATACATATAACAAAAGTTGCTCCAAATTCGCTGCAAATGCTATATACGAGCAGTTTGGAGCGTGGGGAACAAGAATATCACAAACATTTTTCATTTCGCGTAAGTCGATTTTTCGAGGATTCTCAGCTCCCTGGTCACGAAATATACATATACCAAAAGTTGCTCCAAATTCGTCTCAAATGCTATTTACGAGCAGTTTGGAGCGCGGGGAACAAGAATATCATAAAAATGTTTCATTACGTGTAAGTCGATATTTCGACGATTCTTGGCTCCCTGGTCACGAAATATACATGTAACAAAAGTTGCTCCATATTCGCTGCAAATGCTATATACCAGCAGTTTGGAGCGTGGGGAACAAGAATATCACAAAAATTTTTCATTTCGCGTTAGTCGATTTTTCGAGGATTCTCAGCTCCCTGGACACGAAATATATTATCCTAACAAATGTTGCTCCAAATTCGCTGCAAAAGCTATATACGAGAAGTTTGGAGTGTGGGGAACAAGAATATCGCAAAAATTTTTCATTTCGTGTAGGTCGATATTTCGACTATTCTCGGCTCCCTGGACACTAAATATACTCTGAACAATAGTTGCTCCAAATTCGCTGCAAAAGCTATATACGAGCAGTTTGGAGTGTGGGGAACAAGAATATCACAAAAATTTTCCATTTCCTGTAAGTCGATATTTCGACGATTCTCGGCTCCCTGGACACTAAATATACTCTGAACAAAAGTTGACCCAAATTCGCTGCAAAAGCTATATAAGAGCAGTTTGGAGTAAGGTTAACTAGAATATCACAAAAATATTTCATTTCGTGTAAGTTGATATTTCGACGATTCTCGGCTCCCTGGACACGAAAAATACATATAACAAAAGTTGCTCCAAATTCGCTGCAAATGCTATTTACGAGCAGTTTGGAGCGTGGGGAACAAGAATATCACAAACATTTTTCATTTCGCCTAAGTCGATTTTTCGAGGATTCTCAGCTCCGTGGTCACGAAATATACATATACCAAAAGTTGCTCCAAATTCGTCTCAAATGCTATTTACGAGCAGTTTGGAGCCCGGGGAACAAGAGTATCATAAAAATGTTTCATTAGGTGTAAGTCGATATTTCGACGATGCTCGGCTCCCTGGACACGAAAAATACATATAACAAAAGTTGTTCCAAATTCGCTGCAAAAGCTAAATAAGAGCAGTTTGGAGTAAGGTAAACAAGAATATCACAAAAATATTTCATTTCGTGTAAGTCGATATTTCGACGATTCTCGGCTCCCTGGAAACGAAATATACATATAACAAAAGTTGCTCCAAATTCGCTGCAAATGCTATTTACGAGCAGTTTGGAGCGTGGGGAACAAGAATATCACAAAAATATTTCATTTCGTGCAAGTTGATATTTCGACGATTCTCGGCTCCCTGGACACGAAAAATACATATAACAAAAGTTGCTCCAAATTCGCTGCAAATGCTATATACAAGCAGTTTGGAGTAAGGTAAACAAGAATATCACAAAAATATTTCATTTCGTGTAAGTCGATATTTCGACGATTCTCGGCTCCCTGGACACTAAATATACTCTGAACAAAAGTTGCTCCAAATTCGCTGCAAAAGCTATATGAGAGCAGTTTGGAGTAAGGTTAACAAGAATATCACAAAAATATTTCATTTCGTGTAAGTTGATATTTCGACGATTCTCGGCTCCCTGGACACGAAAAATACATATAACAAAAGTTGCTCCAAATTCGTCTCAAATGCTATTTACGAGCAGTTTGGAGCCCGGGGAACAAGAGTATCATAAAAATGTTTCATTAGGTGTAAGTCGATATTTCGACGATGCTCGGCTCCCTGGTCACGAAATATACATATACCAAACGTTGCTCCAAATTCGCCTCAAATGTTATTTACGAGCAGTTTGGAGCGCGGGGAACAAGAATATCACAAAAATATTTCATTTCGTGTAAGTTGATATTTCGACGATTCTCGGCTCCCTGGACACGAAAAATACATATAACAAAAGTTGCTCCAAATTCGCTGCAAATGCTATATACGAGCAGTTTGGAGCGTGGGGAACAAGAATATCACAAACATTTTTCATTTCGCGTAAGTCGATTTTTCGAGGATTCTCAGCTCCCTGGTCACGAAATATACATATACCAAAAGTTGCTCCAAATTCGTCTCAAATGCTATTTACGAGCAGTTTGGAGCCCGGGGAACAAGAGTATCATAAAAATGTTTCATTAGGTGTAAGTCGATATTTCGACGATGCTCGGCTCCCTGGACACGAAAAATACATATAACAAAAGTTGCTCCAAATTCGCTGCAAATGCTATATACGAGCAGTTTGGAGCGTGGGGAACAAGAATATCACAAACATTTTTCATTTCGCGTAAGTCGATTTTTCGAGGATTCTCAGCTCCCTGGTCACGAAATATACATATACCAAAAGTTGCTCCAAATTCGTCTCAAATGCTATTTACGAGCAGTTTGGAGCGCGGGGAACAAGAATATCATAAAAATGTTTCATTACGTGTAAGTCGATATTTCGACGATTCTTGGCTCCCTGGTCACGAAATATACATGTAACAAAAGTTGCTCCATATTCGCTGCAAATGCTATATACCAGCAGTTTGGAGCGTGGGGAACAAGAATATCACAAAAATTTTTCATTTCGCGTTAGTCGATTTTTCGAGGATTCTCAGCTCCCTGGACACGAAATATATTATCCTAACAAATGTTGCTCCAAATTCGCTGCAAAAGCTATATACGAGAAGTTTGGAGTGTGGGGAACAAGAATATCGCAAAAATTTTTCATTTCGTGTAGGTCGATATTTCGACTATTCTCGGCTCCCTGGACACTAAATATACTCTGAACAATAGTTGCTCCAAATTCGCTGCAAAAGCTATATACGAGCAGTTTGGAGTGTGGGGAACAAGAATATCACAAAAATTTTCCATTTCCTGTAAGTCGATATTTCGACGATTCTCGGCTCCCTGGACACTAAATATACTCTGAACAAAAGTTGACCCAAATTCGCTGCAAAAGCTATATAAGAGCAGTTTGGAGTAAGGTTAACAAGAATATCACAAAAATATTTCATTTCGTGTAAGTTGATATTTCGACGATTCTCGGCTCCCTGGAAACGAAAAATACATATAACAAAAGTTGCTCCAAATTCGCTGCAAATGCTATTTACGAGCAGTTTGGAGCGTGGGGAACAAGAATATCACAAACATTTTTCATTTCGCCTAAGTCGATTTTTCGAGGATTCTCAGCTCCGTGGTCACGAAATATACATATACCAAAAGTTGCTCCAAATTCGTCTCAAATGCTATTTACGAGCAGTTTGGAGCCCGGGGAACAAGAGTATCATAAAAATGTTTCATTAGGTGTAAGTCGATATTTCGACGATGCTCGGCTCCCTGGACACGAAAAATACATATAACAAAAGTTGTTCCAAATTCGCTGCAAAAGCTAAATAAGAGCAGTTTGGAGTAAGGTAAACAAGAATATCACAAAAATATTTCATTTCGTGTAAGTCGATATTTCGACGATTCTCGGCTCCCTGGTAACGAAATATACATATAACAAAAGTTGCTCCAAATTCGCTGCAAATGCTATTTACGAGCAGTTTGGAGCGTGGGGAACAAGAATATCACAAAAATATTTCATTTCGTGCAAGTTGATATTTCGACGATTCTCGGCTCCCTGGACACGAAAAATACATATAACAAAAGTTGCTCCAAATTCGCTGCAAATGCTATATACAAGCAGTTTGGAGTAAGGTAAACAAGAATATCACAAAAATATTTCATTTCGTGTAAGTCGATATTTCGACGATTCTCGGCTCCCTGGACACTAAATATACTCTGAACAAAAGTTGCTCCAAATTCGCTGCAAAAGCTATATGAGAGCAGTTTGGAGTAAGGTTAACAAGAATATCACAAAAATATTTCATTTCGTGTAAGTTGATATTTCGACGATTCTCGGCTCCCTGGACACGAAAAATACATATAACAAAAGTTGCTCCAAATTCGCTGCAAATGCTATATACGAGCAGTTTGGAGCGTGGGGAACAAGAATATCACAAACATTTTTCATTTCGCGTAAGTCGATTTTTCGAGGATTCTCAGCTCCCTGGTCACGAAATATACATATACCAAAAGTTGCTCCAAATTCGTCTCAAATGCTATTTACGAGCAGTTTGGAGCCCGGGGAACAAGAGTATCATAAAAATGTTTCATTAGGTGTAAGTCGATATTTCGACGATGCTCGGCTCCCTGGTCACGAAATATACATATACCAAACGTTGCTCCAAATTCGCCTCAAATGTTATTTACGAGCAGCTTGGAGCGCGGGGAACAAGAATATCACAAAAATATTTCATTTCGTGTAAGTTGATATTTCGACGATTCTCGGCTCCCTGGACACGAAAAATACATATAACAAAAGTTGCTCCAAATTCGCTGCAAATGCTATATACGAGCAGTTTGGAGCGTGGGGAACAAGAATATCACAAACATTTTTCATTTCGCGTAAGTCGATTTTTCGAGGATTCTCAGCTCCCTGGTCACGAAATATACATATACCAAAAGTTGCTCCAAATTCGTCTCAAATGCTATTTACGAGCAGTTTGGAGCCCGGGGAACAAGAGTATCATAAAAATGTTTCAATAGGTGTAAGTCGATATTTCGACGATGCTCGGCTCCCTGGTCACGAAATATACATATACCAAACGTTGCTCCAAATTCGCCTCAAATGCTATTTACGAGCAGTTTGGAGCGTGGGGAACAAGAATATCACAAAAATTTTTCATTTCGCGTTAGTCGATTTTTCGAGGATTCTCAGCTCCCTGGACACGAAATAGATTATCCTAACAAATGTTGCTCCAAATTCGCTGCAAAAGCTATATACGAGAAGTTTGGAGTGTGGGGACAAAGAATATCGCAAAAATTTTTCATTTCGTGTAGGTCGATATTTCGACTATTCTCGGCTCCCTGGACACTAAATATACTCTGAACAATAGTTGCTCCAAATTAGCTGCAAAAGCTATATACGAGCAGTTTGGAGTGTGGGGAACAAGAATATTACAAAAATTTTTCATTTCGTGTAAGTCGATATTTCGACGATTCTCGGCTCCCTGGACACTAAATATACTCTGAACAAAAGTTGCTCCAAATTCGCTGCAAAAGCTATATAAGAGCAGTTTGGAGTAAGGTTAACAAGAATATCACAAAAATATTTCATTTCGTGTAAGTTGATATTTCGACGATTCTCGGCTCCCTGGACACGAAAAATACATATAACAAAAGTTGCTCCAAATTCGCTGCAAATGCTATTTACGAGCAGTTTGGAGCGTGGGGAACAAGAATATCACAAACATTTTTCATTTCGCGTAAGTGGATTTTTCGAGGATTCTCAGCTCCGTGGTCACGAAATATACATATACCAAACGTTGCTCCAAATTCGTCTCAAATGCTATTTACGAGCAGTTTGGAGCCCGGGGAACAAGAGTATCATAAAAATGTTTCATTAGGTGTAAGTCGATATTTCGACGATGCTCGGCTCCCTGGACACGAAAAATACATATAACAAAAGTTGTTCCAAATTCGCTGCAAAAGCTAAATAAGAGCAGTTTGGAGTAAGGTAAACAAGAATATCACAAAAATATTTCATTTCGTGTAAGTCGATATTTCGACGATTCTCGGCTCCCTGGTAACGAAATATACATATAACAAAAGTTGCTCCAAATTCGCTGCAAATGCTATTTACGAGCAGTTTGGAGTAAGGTAAACAAGAATATCACAAAAATATTTCATTTCGTGTAAGTCGATATTTCGACGATTCTCGGCTCCCTGGACACTAAATATACTCTGAACAAAAGTTGCTCCAAATTCGCTGCAAAAGCTATATAAGAGCAGTTTGGAGTAAGGTTAACAAGAATATCACAAAAATATTTCATTTCGCGTAAGTCGATTTTTCGAGAATTCTCAGCTCCCTGGTCACGAAATATACATATACCAAAAGTTGCTCCAAATTCGTCTCAAATGCTATTTACGAGCAGTTTGGAGCGCGGAGAACAAGAATATCATAAAAATGTTTCATTACGTGTAAGTCGATATTTCGACGATTCTCGGCTCCCTGGACACGAAAAATACATATAACAAAAGTTGCTCCAAATTCGCTGCAAATGCTATTTACGAGCAGTTTGGAGCGTGGGGAACAAGAATATCACAAAAATTTTTCATTTCGCGTAAGTCGATTTTTCGAGGATTCTCTGCTCCCTGGACACTAAATATACTCTGAACAATAGTTGCTCCAAATTAGCTGCAAAAGCTATATACGAGCAGTTTGGAGTGTGGGAAACAAGAATATCACAAAAATTTTTCATTTCGTGTAAGTCGATATTTCGACGATTCTCGGCTCCCTGGACACCAAATATACTCTGAACAAAAGTTGCTCCAAATTCGCTGCAAAAGCTATATAAGAGCAGTTTGGAGTAAGGTTAACAAGAATATCACAAAAATATTTCATTTCGTGTAAGTTGATATTTCGACGATTCTCGGCTCCCTGGACACGAAAAATACATATAACAAAAGTTGCTCCAAATTCGCTGCAAATGCTATTTACGAGCAGTTTGGAGCGTGGGGAACAAGAATATCACAAAAATTTTTCATTTCGCGTAAGTCGATTTTTCGAGGATTCTCTGCTCCCTGGACACTAAATATACTCTGAACAAAAGTTGCTCCAAATTCGCTGCAAAAGCTATATAAGAGCAGTTTGGAGTAAGGTTAACAAGAATATCACAAAAATATTTCATTTCGTGTAAGTTGATATTTCGACGATTCTCGGCTCCCTGGACACGAAATATACATGTAACAAAAGTTGCTCCAAATTCGCTGCAAATGCTATATACCAGCAGTTTGGAGCGTGGGGAACAAGAATATCACAAAAATTTTTCTTTTCGCGTTAGTCGATTTTTCGAGGATTCTCAGCTCCCTGGACACGAAATATATTATCCTAACAAATGTTGCTCCAAATTCGCTGCAAAAGCTATACACGAGAAGTTTGGAGTGTGGGGAACAAGAATATCGCAAAAATTTTTCATTTCGTGTAGGTCGATATTTCGACTATTCTCGGCTCCCTGGACACTAAATATACTCTGAACAATAGTTGCTCCAAATTCGCTGCAAAAGCTATATACGAGCAGTTTGGAGTGTGGGGAACAAGAATATCACAAAAATTTTTCATTTCGTGTAAGTCGATATTTCGACGATTCTCGGCTCCCTGGACACTAAATATACTCTGAACAAAAGTTGCTCCAAATTCGCTGCAAAAGCTATATAAGAGCAGTTTGGAGTAAGGTTAACAAGAATATCACAAAAATATTTCATATCGTGTAAGTTGATATTTCGACGATTCTCGGCTCCTTGGACACGAAAAATACATATAACAAAAGTTGCTCCAAATTCGCTGCAAATGCTATTTACGAGTAGTTTGGAGCGTGGGGAACAAGAATATCACAAAAATTTTTCATTTCGCGTAAGTCGATTTTTCGAGGATTCTCTGCTCCCTGGACACTAAATATACTCTGAACAAAAGTTGCTCCAAATTCGCTGCAAAAGCTATATAAGAGCAGTTTGGAGTAAGGTTAACAAGAATATCACAAAAATATTTCATTTCGTGTAAGTTGATATTTCGACGATTCTCGGCTCCCTGAACACGAAAAATACATATAACAAAAGTTGCTCCAAATTCGCTGCAAATGCTTATTACGAGCAGTTTGGAGCGTGGGGAACAAGAATATCACAAACATTTTTCATTTCGCGTAAGTCGATTTTTCGAGGATTCTCAGCTCCCTGGTCACGAAATATATATATACCAAAAGTTGCTCCAAATTCGTCTCAAATGCTATTTACGAGAATTTTGGAGCGCGGGGAACAAGAATATCACAAAAATATTTCATTTCGTGTAAGTAGATATTTCGAAAATTCTCGGCTCCCCGGACACCAAAAATACATATAACAAAAGTTCCAAATTCACTGCAAATGCTATATACGAGCAGTTTGGAGCGTGGGGAAGAAGAATATCACAAAAATTTTTCATTTCGCTTAAGTCGATTTTTCGAGGATTCTCAGCTCCCTGGACACGAACTATATTATCCTAACAAACGTTGCTCCAAATTCGCTGCAAATGCTATTTACGAGCAGTTTGGAGCGTGGGGAACAAGAATATCACAAAAATATTTCATTTCGTGCAAGTTGATATTTCGACGATTCTCGGCTCCCTGGACACGAAAAATACATATAACAAAAGTTGCTCCAAATTCGCTGCAAATGCTATATACGAGCAGTTTGGAGTAAGGTAAACAAGAATATCACAAAAATATTTCATTTCGTGTAAGTCGATATTTCGACGATTCTCGGCTCCCTGGACACTAAATATACTCTGAACAAAAGTTGCTCCAAATTCGCTGCAAAAGCTATATAAGAGCAGTTTGGAGTAAGGTTAACAAGAATATCACAAAAATATTTCATTTCGTGTAAGTTGATATTTCGACGATTCTCGGCTCCCTGGACACGAAAAATACATATAACAAAAGTTGCTCCAAATTCGCTGCAAATGCTATTTACGAGCAGTTTGGAGCGTGGGGAACAAGAATATCACAAAAATTTTTCATTTCGCGTAAGTCGATTTTTCGAGGATTCTCTGCTCCCTGGACACTAAATATACTCTGAACAAAAGTTGCTCCAAATTCGCTGCAAAAGCTATATAAGAGCAGTTTGGAGTAAGGTTAACAAGAATATCACAAAAATATTTCTTTTCGTGTAAGTTGATATTTCGACGATTCTCGGCTCCCTGGACACGAAAAATACATATAACAAAAGTTGCTCCAAATTCGCTGCAAATGCTATATACGAGCAGTTTGGAGCGTGGGGAACAAGAATATCACAAACATTTTTCATTTCGCGTAAGTCGATTTTTCGAGGATTCTCAGCTCCCTGGTCACGAAATATACATATACCAAAAGTTGCTCCAAATTCGTCTCAAATGCTATTTACGAGCAGTTTGGAGCGCGGGGAACAAGAATATCATAAAAATGTTTCATTACGTGTAAGTCGATATTTCGACGATTCTTGGCTCCCTGGTCACGAAATATACATGTAACAAAAGTTGCTCCATATTCGCTGCAAATGCTATATACCAGCAGTTTGGAGCGTGGGGAACAAGAATATCACAAAAATTTTTCATTTCGCGTTAGTCGATTTTTCGAGGATTCTCAGCTCCCTGGACACGAAATATATTATCCTAACAAATGTTGCTCCAAATTCGCTGCAAAAGCTATATACGAGAAGTTTGGAGTGTGGGGAACAAGAATATCGCAAAAATTTTTCATTTCGTGTAGGTCGATATTTCGACTATTCTCGGCTCCCTGGACACTAAATATACTCTGAACAATAGTTGCTCCAAATTCGCTGCAAAAGCTATATACGAGCAGTTTGGAGTGTGGGGAACAAGAATATCACAAAAATTTTCCATTTCCTGTAAGTCGATATTTCGACGATTCTCGGCTCCCTGGACACTAAATATACTCTGAACAAAAGTTGACCCAAATTCGCTGCAAAAGCTATATAAGAGCAGTTTGGAGTAAGGTTAACAAGAATATCACAAAAATATTTCATTTCGTGTAAGTTGATATTTCGACGATTCTCGGCTCCCTGGACACGAAAAATACATATAACAAAAGTTGCTCCAAATTCGCTGCAAATGCTATTTACGAGCAGTTTGGAGCGTGGGGAACAAGAATATCACAAACATTTTTCATTTCGCCTAAGTCGATTTTTCGAGGATTCTCAGCTCCGTGGTCACGAAATATACATATACCAAAAGTTGCTCCAAATTCGTCTCAAATGCTATTTACGAGCAGTTTGGAGCCCGGGGAACAAGAGTATCATAAAAATGTTTCATTAGGTGTAAGTCGATATTTCGACGATGCTCGGCTCCCTGGACACGAAAAATACATATAACAAAAGTTGTTCCAAATTCGCTGCAAAAGCTAAATAAGAGCAGTTTGGAGTAAGGTAAACAAGAATATCACAAAAATATTTCATTTCGTGTAAGTCGATATTTCGACGATTCTCGGCTACCTGGTAACGAAATATACATATAACAAAAGTTGCTCCAAATTCGCTGCAAATGCTATTTACGAGCAGTTTGGAGCGTGGGGAACAAGAATATCACAAAAATATTTCATTTCGTGCAAGTTGATATTTCGACGATTCTCGGCTCCCTGGACACGAAAAATACATATAACAAAAGTTGCTCCAAATTCGCTGCAAATGCTATATACGAGCAGTTTGGAGTAAGGTAAACAAGAATATCACAAAAATATTTCATTTCGTGTAAGTCGATATTTCGACGATTCTCGGCTCCCTGGACACTAAATATACTCTGAAAAAAAGTTGCTCCAAATTCGCTGCAAAAGCTATATAAGAGCAGTTTGGAGTAAGGTTAACAAGAATATCACAAAAATATTTCTTTTCGTGTAAGTTGATATTTCGACGATTCTCGGCTCCCTGGACACGAAAAATACATATAACAAAAGTTGCTCCAAATTCGCTGCAAATGCTATATACGAGCAGTTTGGAGCGCGGGGAACAAGAATATCATAAAAATGTTTCATTACGTGTAAGTCGATATTTCGACGATTCTTGGCTCCCTGGTCACGAAATATACATGTAACAAAAGTTGCTCCATATTCGCTGCAAATGCTATATACCAGCAGTTTGGAGCGTGGGGAACAAGAATATCACAAAAATTTTTCATTTCGCGTTAGTCGATTTTTCGAGGATTCTCAGCTCCCTGGACACGAAATATATTATCCTAACAAATGTTGCTCCAAATTCGCTGCAAAAGCTATATACGAGAAGTTTGGAGTGTGGGGAACAAGAATATCGCAAAAATTTTTCATTTCGTGTAGGTCGATATTTCGACTATTCTCGGCTCCCTGGACACTAAATATACTCTGAACAATAGTTGCTCCAAATTCGCTGCAAAAGCTATATACGAGCAGTTTGGAGTGTGGGGAACAAGAATATCACAAAAATTTTCCATTTCCTGTAAGTCGATATTTCGACGATTCTCGGCTCCCTGGACACTAAATATACTCTGAACAAAAGTTGACCCAAATTCGCTGCAAAAGCTATATAAGAGCAGTTTGGAGTAAGGTTAACAAGAATATCACAAAAATATTTCATTTCGTGTAAGTTGATATTTCGACGATTCTCGGCTCCCTGGACACGAAAAATACATATAACAAAAGTTGCTCCAAATTCGCTGCAAATGCTATTTACGAGCAGTTTGGAGCGTGGGGAACAAGAATATCACAAACATTTTTCATTTCGCCTAAGTCGATTTTTCGAGGATTCTCAGCTCCGTGGTCACGAAATATACATATACCAAAAGTTGCTCCAAATTCGTCTCAAATGCTATTTACGAGCAGTTTGGAGCCCGGGGAACAAGAGTATCATAAAAATGTTTCATTAGGTGTAAGTCGATATTTCGACGATGCTCGGCTCCCTGGACACGAAAAATACATATAACAAAAGTTGTTCCAAATTCGCTGCAAAAGCTAAATAAGAGCAGTTTGGAGTAAGGTAAACAAGAATATCACAAAAATATTTCATTTCGTGTAAGTCGATATTTCGACGATTCTCGGCTCCCTGGTAACGAAATATACATATAACAAAAGTTGCTCCAAATTCGCTGCAAATGCTATTTACGAGCAGTTTGGAGCGTGGGGAACAAGAATATCACAAAAATATTTCATTTCGTGCAAGTTGATATTTCGACGATTCTCGGCTCCCTGGACACGAAAAATACATATAACAAAAGTTGCTCCAAATTCGCTGCAAATGCTATATACGAGCAGTTTGGAGTAAGGTAAACAAGAATATCACAAAAATATTTCATTTCGTGTAAGTCGATATTTCGACGATTCTCGGCTCCCTGGACACTAAATATACTCTGAACAAAAGTTGCTCCAAATTCGCTGCAAAAGCTATATAAGAGCAGTTTGGAGTAAGGTTAACAAGAATATCACAAAAATATTTCTTTTCGTGTAAGTTGATATTTCGACGATTCTCGGCTCCCTGGACACGAAAAATACATATAACAAAAGTTGCTCCAAATTCGCTGCAAATGCTATATACGAGCAGTTTGGAGCGTGGGGAACAAGAATATCACAAACATTTTTCATTTCGCGTAAGTCGATTTTTCGAGGATTCTCAGCTCCCTGGTCACGAAATATACATATACCAAAAGTTGCTCCAAATTCGTCTCAAATGCTATTTACGAGCAGTTTGGAGCGCGGGGAACAAGAATATCATAAAAATGTTTCATTACGTGTAAGTCGATATTTCGACGATTCTTGGCTCCCTGGTCACGAAATATACATGTAACAAAAGTTGCTCCATATTCGCTGCAAATGCTATATACCAGCAGTTTGGAGCGTGGGGAACAAGAATATCACAAAAATTTTTCATTTCGCGTTAGTCGATTTTTCGAGGATTCTCAGCTCCCAGGACACGAAATATATTATCCTAACAAATGTTGCTCCAAATTCGCTGCAAAAGCTATATACGAGAAGTTTGGAGTGTGGGGAACAAGAATATCGCAAAAATTTTTCATTTCGTGTAGGTCGATATTTCGACTATTCTCGGCTCCCTGGACACTAAATATACTCTGAACAATAGTTGCTCCAAATTCGCTGCAAAAGCTAAATACGAGCAGTTTGGAGTGTGGGGAACAAGAATATCACAAAAATTTTCCATTTCCGGTAAGTCGATATTTCGACGATTCTCGGCTCCCTGGACACTAAATATACTCTGAACAAAAGTTGACCCAAATTCGCTGCAAAAGCTATATAAGAGCAGTTTGGAGTAAGGTTAACAAGAATATCACAAAAATATTTCATTTCGTGTAAGTTGATATTTCGACGATTCTCGGCTCCCTGGACACGAAAAATACATATAACAAAAGTTGCTCCAAATTCGCTGCAAATGCTATTTACGAGCAGTTTGGAGCGTGGGGAACAAGAATATCACAAAAATTTTTCATTTCGCGTAAGTCGATTTTTCGAGGATTCTCTGCTCCCTGGACACTAAATATACTCTGAACAAAAGTTGCTCCAAATTCGCTGCAAAAGCTATATAAGAGCAGTTTGGAGTAAGGTTAACAAGAATATCACAAAAATATTTCTTTTCGTGTAAGTTGATATTTCGACGATTCTCGGCTCCCTGGACACGAAAAATACATATAACAAAAGTTGCTCCAAATTCGCTGCAAATGCTATATACGAGCAGTTTGGAGCGTGGGGAACAAGAATATCACAAACATTTTTCATTTCGCGTAAGTCGATTTTTCGAGGATTCTCAGCTCCCTGGTCACGAAATATACATATACCAAAAGTTGCTCCAAATTCGTCTCAAATGCTATTTACGAGCAGTTTGGAGCGCGGGGAACAAGAATATCATAAAAATGTTTCATTACGTGTAAGTCGATATTTCGACGATTCTTGGCTCCCTGGTCACGAAATATACATGTAACAAAAGTTGCTCCATATTCGCTGCAAATGCTATATACCAGCAGTTTGGAGCGTGGGGAACAAGAATATCACAAAAATTTTTCATTTCGCGTTAGTCGATTTTTCGAGGATTCTCAGCTCCCTGGACACGAAATATATTATCCTAACAAATGTTGCTCCAAATTCGCTGCAAAAGCTATATACGAGAAGTTTGGAGTGTGGGGAACAAGAATATCGCAAAAATTTTTCATTAGGTGTAAGTCGATATTTCGACGATGTTCGGCTCCCTGGACACGAAAAATACATATAACAAAAGTTGTTCCAAATTCGTTGCAAAAGCTAAATAAGAGCAGTTTGGAGTAAGGTAAACAAGAATATCACAAAAATATTTCATTTCGTGTAAGTCGATATTTCGACGATTCTCGGCTCCCTGGTAACGAAATATACATATAACAAAAGTTGCTCCAAATTCGCTGCAAATGCTATTTACGAGCAGTTTGGAGCGTGGGGAACAAGAATATCACAAAAATATTTCATTTCGTGCAAGTTGATATTTCGACGATTCTCGGCTCCCTGGACACGAAAAATACATATAACAAAAGTTGCTCCAAATTCGCTGCAAATGCTATATACAAGCAGTTTGGAGTAAGGTAAACAAGAATATCACAAAAATATTTCATTTCGTGTAAGTCGATATTTCGACGATTCTCGGCTCCCTGGACACTAAATATACTCTGAACAAAAGTTGCTCCAAATTCGCTGCAAAAGCTATATGAGAGCAGTTTGGAGTAAGGTTAACAAGAATATCACAAAAATATTTCATTTCGTGTAAGTTGATATTTCGATGATTCTCGGCTCCCTGGACACGAAAAATACATATAACAAAAGTTGCTCCAAATTCGTCTCAAATGCTATTTACGAGCAGTTTGGAGCCCGGGGAACAAGAGTATCATAAAAATGTTTCATTAGGTGTAAGTCGATATTTCGACGATGCTCGGCTCCCTGGTCACGAAATATACATATACCAAACGTTGCTCCAAATTCGCCTCAAATGTTATTTACGAGCAGTTTGGAGCGCGGGGAACAAGAATATCACAAAAATATTTCATTTCGTGTAAGTTGATATTTCGACGATTCTCGGCTCCCTGGACACGAAAAATACATATAACAAAAGTTGCTCCAAATTCGCTGCAAATGCTATATACGAGCAGTTTGGAGTGTGGGGAACAAGAATATCACAAAAATTTTCCATTTCCTGTAAGTCGATATTTCGACGATTCTCGGCTCCCTGGACACTAAATATACTCTGAACAAAAGTTGACCCAAATTCGCTGCAAAAGCTATATAAGAGCAGTTTGGAGTAAGGTTAACAAGAATATCACAAAAATATTTCATTTCGTGTAAGTTGATATTTCGACGATTCTCGGCTCCCTGGACACGAAAAATACATATAACAAAAGTTGCTCCAAATTCGCTGCAAATGCTATTTACGAGCAGTTTGGAGCGAGGGGAACAAGAATATCACAAAAATTTTTCATTTCGCGTAAGTCGATTTTTCGAGGATTCTCTGCTCCCTGGACACTAAATATACTCTGAACAAAAGTTGCTCCAAATTCGCTGCAAAAGCTATATAAGAGCAGTTTGGAGTAAGGTTAACAAGAATATCACAAAAATATTTCTTTTCGTGTAAGTTGATATTTCGACGATTCTCGGCTCCCTGGACACGAAAAATACATATAACAAAAGTTGCTCCAAATTCAGCAGTTTGGAGCGTGGGGAACAAGAATATCACAAACATTTTTCATTTCGCGTAAGTCGATTTTTCGAGGATTCTCAGCTCCCTGGTCACGAAATATACATATACCAAAAGTTGCTCCAAATTCGTCTCAAATGCTATTTACGAGCAGTTTGGAGCGCGGGGAACAAGAATATCATAAAAATGTTTCATTACGTGTAAGTCGATATTTCGACGATTCTTGGCTCCCTGGTCACGAAATATACATGTAACAAAAGTTGCTCCATATTCGCTGCAAATGCTATATACCAGCAGTTTGGAGCGTGGGGAACAAGAATATCACAAAAATTTTTCATTTCGCGTTAGTCGATTTTTCGAGGATTCTCAGCTCCCTGGACACGAAATATATTATCCTAACAAATGTTGCTCCAAATTCGCTGCAAAAGCTATATACGAGAAGTTTGGAGTGTGGGGAACAAGAATATCGCAAAAATTTTTCATTAGGTGTAAGTCGATATTTCGACGATGCTCGGCTCCCTGGACACGAAAAATACATATAACAAAAGTTGTTCCAAATTCGTTGCAAAAGCTAAATAAGAGCAGTTTGGAGTAAGGTAAACAAGAATATCACAAAAATATTTCATTTCGTGTAAGTCGATATTTCGACGATTCTCGGCTCCCTGGTAACGAAATATACATATAACAAAAGTTGCTCCAAATTCGCTGCAAATGCTATTTACGAGCAGTTTGGAGCGTGGGGAACAAGAATATCACAAAAATATTTCATTTCGTGCAAGTTGATATTTCGACGATTCTCGGCTCCCTGGACACGAAAAATACATATAACAAAAGTTGCTCCAAATTCGCTGCAAATGCTATATACAAGCAGTTTGGAGTAAGGTAAACAAGAATATCACAAAAATATTTCATTTCGTGTAAGTCGATATTTCGACGATTCTCGGCTCCCTGGACACTAAATATACTCTGAACAAAAGTTGCTCCAAATTCGCTGCAAAAGCTATATGAGAGCAGTTTGGAGTAAGGTTAACAAGAATATCACAAAAATATTTCATTTCGTGTAAGTTGATATTTCGATGATTCTCGGCTCCCTGGACACGAAAAATACATATAACAAAAGTTGCTCCAAATTCGTCTCAAATGCTATTTACGAGCAGTTTGGAGCCCGGGGAACAAGAGTATCATAAAAATGTTTCATTAGGTGTAAGTCGATATTTCGACGATGCTCGGCTCCCTGGTCACGAAATATACATATACCAAACGTTGCTCCAAATTCGCCTCAAATGTTATTTACGAGCAGTTTGGAGCGCGGGGAACAAGAATATCACAAAAATATTTCATTTCGTGTAAGTTGATATTTCGACGATTCTCGGCTCCCTGGACACGAAAAATACATATAACAAAAGTTGCTCCAAATTCGCTGCAAATGCTATATACGAGCAGTTTGGAGCGTGGGGAACAAGAATATCACAAACATTTTTCATTTCGCGTAAGTCGATTTTTCGAGGATTCTCAGCTCCCTGGTCACGAAATATACATATACCAAAAGTTGCTCCAAATTCGTCTCAAATGCTATTTACGAGCAGTTTGGAGCCCGGGGAACAAGAGTATCATAAAAATGTTTCATTAGGTGTAAGTCGATATTTCGACGATGCTCGGCTCCCTGGTCACGAAATATACATATACCAAACGTTGCTCCAAATTCGCCTCAAATGCTATTTACGAGCAGTTTGGAGCGTGGGGAACAAGAATATCACAAAAATTTTTCATTTCGCGTTAGTCGATTTTTCGAGGATTCTCAGCTCCCTGGACACGAAATAGATTATCCTAACAAATGTTGCTCCAAATTCGCTGCAAAAGCTATATACGAGAAGTTTGGAGTGTGGGGAACAAGAATATCGCAAAAATTTTTCATTTCGTGTAGGTCGATATTTCGACTATTCTCGGCTCCCTGGACACTAAATATACTCTGAACAATAGTTGCTCCAAATTAGCTGCAAAAGCTATATACGAGCAGTTTGGAGTGTGGGGAACAAGAATATCACAAAAATTTTTCATTTCGTGTAAGTCGATATTTCGACGATTCTCGGCTCCCTGGACACTAAATATACTCTGAACAAAAGTTGCTCCAAATTCGCTGCAAAAGCTATATAAGAGCAGTTTGGAGTAAGGTTAACAAGAATATCACAAAAATATTTCATTTCGTGTAAGTTGATATTACGACGATTCTCGGCTCCCTGGACACGAAATATACATGTAACAAAAGTTGCTCCAAATTCGCTGCAAATGCTATATACGAGCAGTTTGGAGCGTGGGGAACAAGAATATCACAAAAATTTTTCATTTCGCGTTAGTCGATTTTTCGAGGATTCTCAGCTCCCTGGACACGAAATATATTATCCTAACAAATGTTGCTCCAAATTCGCTGCAAAAGCTATATACGAGAAGTTTGGAGTAAGGTTAACAAGAATATCACAAAAATATTTCATTTCGTGTAAGTTGATATTTCGACGATTCTCGGCTCCCTGGACACGAAAAATACATATAACAAAAGTTGCTCCAAATTCGCTGCAAATGCTATTTACGAGCAGTTTGGAGCGTGGGGAACAAGAATATCACAAACATTTTTCATTTCGCGTAAGTCGATTTTTCGAGGATTCTCAGCTCCGTGGTCACGAAATATACATATACCAAACGTTGCTCCAAATTCGTCTCAAATGCTATTTACGAGCAGTTTGGAGCCCGGGGAACAAGAGTATCATAAAAATGTTTCATTAGGTGTAAGTCGATATTTCGACGATGCTCGGCTCCCTGGACACGAAAAATACATATAACAAAAGTTGTTCCAAATTCGCTGCAAAAGCTAAATAAGAGCAGTTTGGAGTAAGGTAAACAAGAATATCACAAAAATATTTCATTTCGTGTAAGTCGATATTTCGACGATTCTCGGCTCCCTGGACACGTAATATACATATAACAAAAGTTGCTCCAAATTCGCTGCAAATGCTATATACGAGCAGTTTGGAGCGTGGGGAACAAGAATATCATAAAAATGTTTCATTACGTGTAAGTCGATATTTCGACGATTCTTGGCTCCCTGGTCACGAAATATACATGTAACAAAAGTTGCTCCATATTCGCTGCAAATGCTATATACCAGCAGTTTGGAGCGTGGGGAACAAGAATATCACAAAAATTTTTCATTTCGCGTTAGTCGATTTTTCGAGGATTCTCAGCTCCCTGGACACGAAATATATTATCCTAACAAATGTTGCTCCAAATTCGCTGCAAAAGCTATATACGACAAGTTTGGAGTGTGGGGAACAAGAATATCGCAAAAATTTTTCATTTCGTGTAGGTCGATATTTCGACTATTCTCGGCTCCCTGGACACTAAATATACTCTGAACAATAGTTGCTCCAAATTCGCTGCAAAAGCTATATACGAGCAGTTTGGAGTGTGGGGAACAAGAATATCACAAAAATTTTCCATTTCCTGTAAGTCGATATTTCGACGATTCTCGGCTCCCTGGACACTAAATATACTCTGAACAAAAGTTGACCCAAATTCGCTGCAAAAGCTATATAAGAGCAGTTTGGAGTAAGGTTAACAAGAATATCACAAAAATATTTCATTTCGTGTAAGTTGATATTTCGACGATTCTCGGCTCCCTGGACACGAAAAATACATATAACAAAAGTTGCTCCAAATTCGCTGCAAATGCTATTTACGAGCAGTTTGGAGCGTGGGGAACAAGAATATCACAAACATTTTTCATTTCGCCTAAGTCGATTTTTCGAGGATTCTCAGCTCCGTGGTCACGAAATATACATATACCAAAAGTTGCTCCAAATTCGTCTCAAATGCTATTTACGAGCAGTTTGGAGCCCGGGGAAAAAGAGTATCATAAAAATGTTTCATTAGGTGTAAGTCGATATTTCGACGATGCTCGGCTCCCTGGACACGAAAAATACATATAACAAAAGTTGTTCCAAATTCGCTGCAAAAGCTAAATAAGAGCAGTTTGGAGTAAGGTAAACAAGAATATCACAAAAATATTTCATTTCGTGTAAGTCGATATTTCGACGATTCTCGGCTCCCTGGTAACGAAATATACATATAACAAAAGTTGCTCCAAATTGGCTGCAAATGCTATTTACGAGCAGTTTGGAGCGTGGGGAACAAGAATATCACAAAAATATTTCATTTCGTGCAAGTTGATATTTCGACGATTCTCGGCTCCCTGGACACGAAAAATACATATAACAAAAGTTGCTCCAAATTCGCTGCAAATGCTATATACGAGCAGTTTGGAGTAAGGTAAACAAGAATATCACAAAAATATTTCATTTCGTGTAAGTCGATATTTCGACGATTCTCGGCTCCCTGGACACTAAATATACTCTGAACAAAAGTTGCTCCAAATTCGCTGCAAAAGCTATATAAGAGCAGTTTGGAGTAAGGTTAACAAGAATATCACAAAAATATTTCTTTTCGTGTAAGTTGATATTTCGACGATTCTCGGCTCCCTGGACACGAAAAATACATATAACAAAAGTTGCTCCAAATTCGCTGCAAATGCTATATACGAGCAGTTTGGAGCGTGGGGAACAAGAATATCACAAACATTTTTCATTTCGCGTAAGTCGATTTTTCGAGGATTCTCAGCTCCCTGGTCACGAAATATACATATACCAAAAGTTGCTCCAAATTCGTCTCAAATGCTATTTACGAGCAGTTTGGAGCGCGGGGAACAAGAATATCATAAAAATGTTTCATTACGTGTAAGTCGATATTTCGACGATTCTTGGCTCCCTGGTCACGAAATATACATGTAACAAAAGTTGCTCCATATTCGCTGCAAATGCTATATACCAGCAGTTTGGAGCGTGGGGAACAAGAATATCACAAAAATTTTTCATTTCGCGTTAGTCGATTTTTCGAGGATTCTCAGCTCCCTGGACACGAAATATATTATCCTAACAAATGTTGCTCCAAATTCGCTGCAAAAGCTATATACGAGAAGTTTGGAGTGTGGGGAACAAGAATATCGCAAAAATTTTTCATTTCGTGTAGGTCGATATTTCGACTATTCTCGGCTCCCTGGACACTAAATATACTCTGAACAATAGTTGCTCCAAATTCGCTGCAAAAGCTATATACGAGCAGTTTGGAGTGTGGGGAACAAGAATATCACAAAAATTTTCCATTTCCTGTAAGTCGATATTTCGACGATTCTCGGCTCCCTGGACACTAAATATACTCTGAACAAAAGTTGACCCAAATTCGCTGCAAAAGCTATATAAGAGCAGTTTGGAGTAAGGTTAACAAGAATATCACAAAAATATTTCATTTCGTGTAAGTTGATATTTCGACGATTCTCGGCTCCCTGGACACGAAAAATACATATAACAAAAGTTGCTCCAAATTCGCTGCAAATGCTATTTACGAGCAGTTTGGAGCGTGGGGAACAAGAATATCACAAAAATTTTTCATTTCGCGTAAGTCGATTTTTCGAGGATTCTCTGCTCCCTGGACACTAAATATACTCTGAACAAAAGTTGCTCCAAATTCGCTGCAAAAGCTATATAAGAGCAGTTTGGAGTAAGGTTAACAAGAATATCACAAAAATATTTCTTTTCGTGTAAGTTGATATTTCGACGATTCTCGGCTCCCTGGACACGAAAAATACATATAACAAAAGTTGCTCCAAATTCGCTGCAAATGCTATATACGAGCAGTTTGGAGCGTGGGGAACAAGAATATCACAAACATTTTTCATTTCGCGTAAGTCGATTTTTCGAGGATTCTCAGCTCCCTGGTCACGAAATATACATATACCAAAAGTTGCTCCAAATTCGTCTCAAATGCTATTTACGAGCAGTTTGGAGCGCGGGGAACAAGAATATCATAAAAATGTTTCATTACGTGTAAGTCGATATTTCGACGATTCTTGGCTCCCTGGTCACGAAATATACATGTAACAAAAGTTGCTCCATATTCGCTGCAAATGCTATATACCAGCAGTTTGGAGCGTGGGGAACAAGAATATCACAAAAATTTTTCATTTCGCGTTAGTCGATTTTTCGAGGATTCTCAGCTCCCTGGACACGAAATATATTATCCTAACAAATGTTGCTCCAAATTCGCTGCAAAAGCTATATACGAGAAGTTTGGAGTGTGGGGAACAAGAATATCGCAAAAATTTTTCATTTCGGGTAGGTCGATATTTCGACTATTCTCGGCTCCCTGGACACTAAATATACTCTGAACAATAGTTGCTCCAAATTCGCTGCAAAAGCTATATACGAGCAGTTTGGAGTGTGGGGAACAAGAATATCACAAAAATTTTCCATTTCCTGTAAGTCGATATTTCGACGATTCTCGGCTCCCTGGACACTAAATATACTCTGAACAAAAGTTGACCCAAATTCGCTGCAAAAGCTATATAAGAGCAGTTTGGAGTAAGGTTAACAAGAATATCACAAAAATATTTCATTTCGTGTAAGTTGATATTTCGACGATTCTCGGCTCCCTGGACACGAAAAATACATATAACAAAAGTTGCTCCAAATTCGCTGCAAATGCTATTTACGAGCAGTTTGGAGCGTGGGGAACAAGAATATCACAAACATTTTTCATTTCGCCTAAGTCGATTTTTCGAGGATTCTCAGCTCCGTGGTCACGAAATATACATATACCAAAAGTTGCTCCAAATTCGTCTCAAATGCTATTTACGAGCAGTTTGGAGCCCGGGGAACAAGAGTATCATAAAAATGTTTCATTAGGTGTAAGTCGATATTTCGACGATGCTCGGCTCCCTGGACACGAAAAATACATATAACAAAAGTTGTTCCAAATTCGCTGCAAAAGCTAAATAAGAGCAGTTTGGAGTAAGGTAAACAAGAATATCACAAAAATATTTCATTTCGTGTAAGTCGATATTTCGACGATTCTCGGCTCCCTGGTAACGAAATATACATATAACAAAAGTTGCTCCAAATTCGCTGCAAATGCTATTTACGAGCACTTTGGAGCGTGGGGAACAAGAGTATCATAAAAATGTTTCATTAGGTGTAAGTCGATATTTCGACGATGCTCGGCTCCCTGGACACGAAAAATACATATAACAAAAGTTGCTCCAAATTCGCTGCAAATGCTATATACGAGCAGTTTGGAGTAAGGTAAACAAGAATATCACAAAAATATTTCATTTCGTGTAAGTCGATATTTCGACGATTCTCGGCTCCCTGGACACTAAATATACTCTGAACAAAAGTTGCTCCAAATTCGCTGCAAAAGCTATATAAGAGCAGTTTGGAGTAAGGTTAACAAGAATATCACAAAAATATTTCTTTTCGTGTAAGTTGATATTTCGACGATTCTCGGCTCCCTGGACACGAAAAATACATATAACAAAAGTTGCTCCAAATTCGCTGCAAATGCTATATACGAGCAGTCTGGAGCGCGGGGAACAGGAATATCATAAAAATGTTTCATTACGTGTAAGTCGATATTTCGACGATTCTTGGCTCCCTGGTCACGAAATATACATGTAACAAAAGTTGCTCCATATTCGCTGCAAATGCTATATACCAGCAGTTTGGAGCGTGGGGAACAAGAATATCACAAAAATTTTTCATTTCGCGTTAGTCGATTTTTCGAGGATTCTCAGCTCCCTGGACACGTAATATATTATCCTAACAAATGTTGCTCCAAATTCGCTGCAAAAGCTATATACGAGAAGTTTGGAGTGTGGGGAACAAGAATATCGCAAAAATTTTTCATTTCGTGTAGGTCGATATTTCGACTATTCTCGGCTCCCTGGACACTAAATATACTCTGAACAATAGTTGCTCCAAATTCGCTGCAAAAGCTATATACGAGCAGTTTGGAGTGTGGGGAACAAGAATATCACAAAAATTTTCCATTTCCTGTAAGTCGATATTTCGACGATTCTCGGCTCCCTGGACACTAAATATACTCTGAACAAAAGTTGACCCAAATTCGCTGCAAAAGCTATATAAGAGCAGTTTGGAGTAAGGTTAACAAGAATATCACAAAAATATTTCATTTCGTGTAAGTTGATATTTCGACGATTCTCGGCTCCCTGGACACGAAAAATACATATAACAAAAGTTGCTCCAAATTCGCTGCAAATGCTATTTACGAGCAGTTTGGAGCGTGGGGAACAAGAATATCACAAACATTTTTCATTTCGCCTAAGTCGATTTTTCGAGGATTCTCAGCTCCGTGGTCACGAAATATACATATACCAAAAGTTGCTCCAAATTCGTCTCAAATGCTATTTACGAGCAGTTTGGAGCCCGGGGAACAAGAGTATCATAAAAATGTTTCATTAGGTGTAAGTCGATATTTCGACGATGCTCGGCTCCCTGGACACGAAAAATACATATAACAAAAGTTGTTCCAAATTCGCTGCAAAAGCTAAATAAGAGCAGTTTGGAGTAAGGTAAACAAGAATATCACAAAAATATTTCATTTCGTGTAAGTCGATATTTCGACGATTCTCGGCTCCCTGGTAACGAAATATACATATAACAAAAGTTGCTCCAAATTCGCTGCAAATGCTATTTACGAGCAGTTTGGAGCGTGGGGAACAAGAATATCACAAAAATATTTCATTTCGTGCAAGTTGATATTTCGACGATTCTCGGCTCCCTGGACACGAAAAATACATATAACAAAAGTTGCTCCAAATTCGCTGCAAATGCTATATACGAGCAGTTTGGAGTAAGGTAAACAAGAATATCACAAAAATATTTCATTTCGTGTAAGTCGATATTTCGACGATTCTCGGCTCCCTGGACACTAAATATACTCTGAACAAAAGTTGCTCCAAATTCGCTGCAAAAGCTATATAAGAGCAGTTTGGAGTAAGGTTAACAAGAATATCACAAAAATATTTCTTTTCGTGTAAGTTGATATTTCGACGATTCTCGGCTCCCTGGACACGAAAAATACATATAACAAAAGTTGCTCCAAATTCGCTGCAAATGCTATATACGAGCAGTTTGGAGCGTGGGGAACAAGAATATCACAAACATTTTTCATTTCGCGTAAGTCGATTTTTCGAGGATTCTCAGCTCCCTGGTCACGAAATATACATATACCAAAAGTTGCTCCAAATTCGTCTCAAATGCTATTTACGAGCAGTTTGGAGCGCGGGGAACAAGAATATCATAAAAATGTTTCATTACGTGTAAGTCGATATTTCGACGATTCTTGGCTCCCTGGTCACGAAATATACATGTAACAAAAGTTGCTCCATATTCGCTGCAAATGCTATATACCAGCAGTTTGGAGCGTGGGGAACAAGAATATCACAAAAATTTTTCATTTCGCGTTAGTCGATTTTTCGAGGATTCTCAGCTCCCAGGACACGAAATATATTATCCTAACAAATGTTGCTCCAAATTCGCTGCAAAAGCTATATACGAGAAGTTTGGAGTGTGGGGAACAAGAATATCGCAAAAATTTTTCATTTCGTGTAGGTCGATATTTCGACTATTCTCGGCTCCCTGGACACTAAATATACTCTGAACAATAGTTGCTCCAAATTCGCTGCAAAAGCTAAATACGAGCAGTTTGGAGTGTGGGGAACAAGAATATCACAAAAATTTTCCATTTCCTGTAAGTCGATATTTCGACGATTCTCGGCTCCCTGGACACTAAATATACTCTGAACAAAAGTTGACCCAAATTCGCTGCAAAAGCTATATAAGAGCAGTTTGGAGTAAGGTTAACAAGAATATCACAAAAATATTTCATTTCGTGTAAGTTGATATTTCGACGATTCTCGGCTCCCTGGACACGAAAAATACATATAACAAAAGTTGCTCCAAATTCGCTGCAAATGCTATTTACGAGCAGTTTGGAGCGTGGGGAACAAGAATATCACAAAAATTTTTCATTTCGCGTAAGTCGATTTTTCGAGGATTCTCTGCTCCCTGGACACTAAATATACTCTGAACAAAAGTTGCTCCAAATTCGCTGCAAAAGCTATATAAGAGCAGTTTGGAGTAAGGTTAACAAGAATATCACAAAAATATTTCTTTTCGTGTAAGTTGATATTTCGACGATTCTCGGCTCCCTGGACACGAAAAATACATATAACAAAAGTTGCTCCAAATTCGCTGCAAATGCTATATACGAGCAGTTTGGAGCGTGGGGAACAAGAATATCACAAACATTTTTCATTTCGCGTAAGTCGATTTTTCGAGGATTCTCAGCTCCCTGGTCACGAAATATACATATACCAAAAGTTGCTCCAAATTCGTCTCAAATGCTATTTACGAGCAGTTTGGAGCGCGGGGAACAAGAATATCATAAAAATGTTTCATTACGTGTAAGTCGATATTTCGACGATTCTTGGCTCCCTGGTCACGAAATATACATGTAACAAAAGTTGCTCCATATTCGCTGCAAATGCTATATACCAGCAGTTTGGAGCGTGGGGAACAAGAATATCACAAAAATTTTTCATTTCGCGTTAGTCGATTTTTCGAGGATTCTCAGCTCCCTGGACACGAAATATATTATCCTAACAAATGTTGCTCCAAATTCGCTGCAAAAGCTATATACGAGAAGTTTGGAGTGTGGGGAACAAGAATATCGCAAAAATTTTTCATTTCGTGTAGGTCGATATTTCGACTATTCTCGGCTCCCTGGACACTAAATATACTCTGAACAATAGTTGCTCCAAATTCGCTGCAAAAGCTATATACGAGCAGTTTGGAGTGTGGGGAACAAGAATATCACAAAAATTTTCCATTTCCTGTAAGTCGATATTTCGACGATTCTCGGCTCCCTGGACACTAAATATACTCTGAACAAAAGTTGACCCAAATTCGCTGCAAAAGCTATATAAGAGCAGTTTGGAGTAAGGTTAACAAGAATATCACAAAAATATTTCATTTCGTGTAAGTTGATATTTCGACGATTCTCGGCTCCCTGGACACGAAAAATACATATAACAAAAGTTGCTCCAAATTCGCTGCAAATGCTATTTACGAGCAGTTTGGAGCGTGGGGAACAAGAATATCACAAACATTTTTCATTTCGCCTAAGTCGATTTTTCGAGGATTCTCAGCTCCGTGGTCACGAAATATACATATACCAAAAGTTGCTCCAAATTCGTCTCAAATGCTATTTACGAGCAGTTTGGAGCCCGGGGAACAAGAGTATCATAAAAATGTTTCATTAGGTGTAAGTCGATATTTCGACGATGCTCGGCTCCCTGGACACGAAAAATACATATAACAAAAGTTGTTCCAAATTCGTTGCAAAAGCTAAATAAGAGCAGTTTGGAGTAAGGTAAACAAGAATATCACAAAAATATTTCATTTCGTGTAAGTCGATATTTCGACGATTCTCGGCTCCCTGGTAACGAAATATACATATAACAAAAGTTGCTCCAAATTCGCTGCAAATGCTATTTACGAGCAGTTTGGAGCGTGGGGAACAAGAATATCACAAAAATATTTCATTTCGTGCAAGTTGATATTTCGACGATTCTCGGCTCCCTGGACACGAAAAATACATATAACAAAAGTTGCTCCAAATTCGCTGCAAATGCTATATACAAGCAGTTTGGAGTAAGGTAAACAAGAATATCACAAAAATATTTCATTTCGTGTAAGTCGATATTTCGACGATTCTCGGCTCCCTGGACACTAAATATACTCTGAACAAAAGTTGCTCCAAATTCGCTGCAAAAGCTATATGAGAGCAGTTTGGAGTAAGGTTAACAAGAATATCACAAAAATATTTCATTTCGTGTAAGTTGATATTTCGATGATTCTCGGCTCCCTGGACACGAAAAATACATATAACAAAAGTTGCTCCAAATTCGTCTCAAATGCTATTTACGAGCAGTTTGGAGCCCGGGGAACAAGAGTATCATAAAAATGTTTCATTAGGTGTAAGTCGATATTTCGACGATGCTCGGCTCCCTGGTCACGAAATATACATATACCAAACGTTGCTCCAAATTCGCCTCAAATGTTATTTACGAGCAGTTTGGAGCGCGGGGAACAAGAATATCACAAAAATATTTCATTTCGTGTAAGTTGATATTTCGACGATTCTCGGCTCCCTGGACACGAAAAATACATATAACAAAAGTTGCTCCAAATTCGCTGCAAATGCTATATACGAGCAGTTTGGAGCGTGGGGAACAAGAATATCACAAACATTTTTCATTTCGCGTAAGTCGATTTTTCGAGGATTCTCAGCTCCCTGGTCACGAAATATACATATACCAAAAGTTGCTCCAAATTCGTCTCAAATGCTATTTACGAGCAGTTTGGAGCCCGGGGAACAAGAGTATCATAAAAATGTTTCATTAGGTGTAAGTCGATATTTCGACGATGCTCGGCTCCCTGGTCACGAAATATACATATACCAAACGTTGCTCCAAATTCGCCTCAAATGCTATTTACGAGCAGTTTGGAGCGTGGGGAACAAGAATATCACAAAAATTTTTCATTTCGCGTTAGTCGATTTTTCGAGGATTCTCAGCTCCCTGGACACGAAATAGATTATCCTAACAAATGTTGCTCCAAATTCGCTGCAAAAGCTATATACGAGAAGTTTGGAGTGTGGGGAACAAGAATATCGCAAAAATTTTTCATTTCGTGTAGGTCGATATTTCGACTATTCTCGGCTCCCTGGACACTAAATATACTCTGAACAATAGTTGCTCCAAATTAGCTGCAAAAGCTATATACGAGCAGTTTGGAGTGTGGGGAACAAGAATATCACAAAAATTTTTCATTTCGTGTAAGTCGATATTTCGACGATTCTCGGCTCCCTGGACACTAAATATACTCTGAACAAAAGTTGCTCCAAATTCGCTGCAAAAGCTATATAAGAGCAGTTTGGAGTAAGGTTAACAAGAATATCACAAAAATATTTCATTTCGTGTAAGTTGATATTACGACGATTCTCGGCTCCCTGGACACGAAATATACATGTAACAAAAGTTGCTCCAAATTCGCTGCAAATGCTATATACGAGCAGTTTGGAGCGTGGGGAACAAGAATATCACAAAAATTTTTCATTTCGCGTTAGTCGATTTTTCGAGGATTCTCAGCTCCCTGGACACGAAATATATTATCCTAACAAATGTTGCTCCAAATTCGCTGCAAAAGCTATATACGAGAAGTTTGGAGTAAGGTTAACAAGAATATCACAAAAATATTTCATTTCGTGTAAGTTGATATTTCGACGATTCTCGGCTCCCTGGACACGAAAAATACATATAACAAAAGTTGCTCCAAATTCGCTGCAAATGCTATTTACGAGCAGTTTGGAGCGTGGGGAACAAGAATATCACAAACATTTTTCATTTCGCGTAAGTCGATTTTTCGAGGATTCTCAGCTCCGTGGTCACGAAATATACATATACCAAACGTTGCTCCAAATTCGTCTCAAATGCTATTTACGAGCAGTTTGGAGCCCGGGGAACAAGAGTATCATAAAAATGTTTCATTAGGTGTAAGTCGATATTTCGACGATGCTCGGCTCCCTGGACACGAAAAATACATATAACAAAAGTTGTTCCAAATTCGCTGCAAAAGCTAAATAAGAGCAGTTTGGAGTAAGGTAAACAAGAATATCACAAAAATATTTCATTTCGTGTAAGTCGATATTTCGACGATTCTCGGCTCCCTGGACACGTAATATACATATAACAAAAGTTGCTCCAAATTCGCTGCAAATGCTATATACGAGCAGTTTGGAGCGTGGGGAACAAGAATATCACAAACATTTTTCATTTCGCGTAAGTCGATTTTTCGAGGATTCTCAGCTCCCTGGTCACGAAATATACATATACCAAAAGTTGCTCCAAATTCGTCTCAAATGCTATTTACGAGCAGTTTGGAGCGCGGGGAACAAGAATATCATAAAAATGTTTCATTACGTGTAAGTCGATATTTCGACGATTCTTGGCTCCCTGGTCACGAAATATACATGTAACAAAAGTTGCTCCATATTCGCTGCAAATGCTATATACCAGCAGTTTGGAGCGTGGGGAACAAGAATATCACAAAAATTTTTCATTTCGCGTTAGTCGATTTTTCGAGGATTCTCAGCTCCCTGGACACGAAATATATTATCCTAACAAATGTTGCTCCAAATTCGCTGCAAAAGCTATATACGACAAGTTTGGAGTGTGGGGAACAAGAATATCGCAAAAATTTTTCATTTCGTGTAGGTCGATATTTCGACTATTCTCGGCTCCCTGGACACTAAATATACTCTGAACAATAGTTGCTCCAAATTCGCTGCAAAAGCTATATACGAGCAGTTTGGAGTGTGGGGAACAAGAATATCACAAAAATTTTCCATTTCCTGTAAGTCGATATTTCGACGATTCTCGGCTCCCTGGACACTAAATATACTCTGAACAAAAGTTGACCCAAATTCGCTGCAAAAGCTATATAAGAGCAGTTTGGAGTAAGGTTAACAAGAATATCACAAAAATATTTCATTTCGTGTAAGTTGATATTTCGACGATTCTCGGCTCCCTGGACACGAAAAATACATATAACAAAAGTTGCTCCAAATTCGCTGCAAATGCTATTTACGAGCAGTTTGGAGCGTGGGGAACAAGAATATCACAAACATTTTTCATTTCGCCTAAGTCGATTTTTCGAGGATTCTCAGCTCCGTGGTCACGAAATATACATATACCAAAAGTTGCTCCAAATTCGTCTCAAATGCTATTTACGAGCAGTTTGGAGCCCGGGGAAAAAGAGTATCATAAAAATGTTTCATTAGGTGTAAGTCGATATTTCGACGATGCTCGGCTCCCTGGACACGAAAAATACATATAACAAAAGTTGTTCCAAATTCGCTGCAAAAGCTAAATAAGAGCAGTTTGGAGTAAGGTAAACAAGAATATCACAAAAATATTTCATTTCGTGTAAGTCGATATTTCGACGATTCTCGGCTCCCTGGTAACGAAATATACATATAACAAAAGTTGCTCCAAATTGGCTGCAAATGCTATTTACGAGCAGTTTGGAGCGTGGGGAACAAGAATATCACAAAAATATTTCATTTCGTGCAAGTTGATATTTCGACGATTCTCGGCTCCCTGGACACGAAAAATACATATAACAAAAGTTGCTCCAAATTCGCTGCAAATGCTATATACGAGCAGTTTGGAGTAAGGTAAACAAGAATATCACAAAAATATTTCATTTCGTGTAAGTCGATATTTCGACGATTCTCGGCTCCCTGGACACTAAATATACTCTGAACAAAAGTTGCTCCAAATTCGCTGCAAAAGCTATATAAGAGCAGTTTGGAGTAAGGTTAACAAGAATATCACAAAAATATTTCTTTTCGTGTAAGTTGATATTTCGACGATTCTCGGCTCCCTGGACACGAAAAATACATATAACAAAAGTTGCTCCAAATTCGCTGCAAATGCTATATACGAGCAGTTTGGAGCGTGGGGAACAAGAATATCACAAACATTTTTCATTTCGCGTAAGTCGATTTTTCGAGGATTCTCAGCTCCCTGGTCACGAAATATACATATACCAAAAGTTGCTCCAAATTCGTCTCAAATGCTATTTACGAGCAGTTTGGAGCGCGGGGAACAAGAATATCATAAAAATGTTTCATTACGTGTAAGTCGATATTTCGACGATTCTTGGCTCCCTGGTCACGAAATATACATGTAACAAAAGTTGCTCCATATTCGCTGCAAATGCTATATACCAGCAGTTTGGAGCGTGGGGAACAAGAATATCACAAAAATTTTTCATTTCGCGTTAGTCGATTTTTCGAGGATTCTCAGCTCCCTGGACACGAAATATATTATCCTAACAAATGTTGCTCCAAATTCGCTGCAAAAGCTATATACGAGAAGTTTGGAGTGTGGGGAACAAGAATATCGCAAAAATTTTTCATTTCGGGTAGGTCGATATTTCGACTATTCTCGGCTCCCTGGACACTAAATATACTCTGAACAATAGTTGCTCCAAATTCGCTGCAAAAGCTATATACGAGCAGTTTGGAGTGTGGGGAACAAGAATATCACAAAAATTTTCCATTTCCTGTAAGTCGATATTTCGACGATTCTCGGCTCCCTGGACACTAAATATACTCTGAACAAAAGTTGACCCAAATTCGCTGCAAAAGCTATATAAGAGCAGTTTGGAGTAAGGTTAACAAGAATATCACAAAAATATTTCATTTCGTGTAAGTTGATATTTCGACGATTCTCGGCTCCCTGGACACGAAAAATACATATAACAAAAGTTGCTCCAAATTCGCTGCAAATGCTATTTACGAGCAGTTTGGAGCGTGGGGAACAAGAATATCACAAACATTTTTCATTTCGCCTAAGTCGATTTTTCGAGGATTCTCAGCTCCGTGGTCACGAAATATACATATACCAAAAGTTGCTCCAAATTCGTCTCAAATGCTATTTACGAGCAGTTTGGAGCCCGGGGAACAAGAGTATCATAAAAATGTTTCATTAGGTGTAAGTCGATATTTCGACGATGCTCGGCTCCCTGGACACGAAAAATACATATAACAAAAGTTGTTCCAAATTCGCTGCAAAAGCTAAATAAGAGCAGTTTGGAGTAAGGTAAACAAGAATATCACAAAAATATTTCATTTCGTGTAAGTCGATATTTCGACGATTCTCGGCTCCCTGGTAACGAAATATACATATAACAAAAGTTGCTCCAAATTCGCTGCAAATGCTATTTACGAGCAGTTTGGAGCGTGGGGAACAAGAATATCACAAAAATATTTCATTTCGTGCAAGTTGATATTTCGACGATTCTCGGCTCCCTGGACACGAAAAATACATATAACAAAAGTTGCTCCAAATTCGCTGCAAATGCTATATACAAGCAGTTTGGAGTAAGGTAAACAAGAATATCACAAAAATATTTCATTTCGTGTAAGTCGATATTTCGACGATTCTCGGCTCCCTGGACACTAAATATACTCTGAACAAAAGTTGCTCCAAATTCGCTGCAAAAGCTATATGAGAGCAGTTTGGAGTAAGGTTAACAAGAATATCACAAATATATTTCATTTCGTGTAAGTTGATATTTCGACGATTCTCGGCTCCCTGGACACGAAAAATACATATAACAAAAGTTGCTCCAAATTCGTCTCAAATGCTATTTACGAGCAGTTTGGAGCCCGGGGAACAAGAGTATCATAAAAATGTTTCATTAGGTGTAAGTCGATATTTCGACGATGCTCGGCTCCCTGGTCACGAAATATACATATACCAAACGTTGCTCCAAATTCGCCTCAAATGTTATTTACGAGCAGTTTGGAGCGCGGGGAACAAGAATATCACAAAAATATTTCATTTCGTGTAAGTTGATATTTCGACGATTCTCGGCTCCCTGGACACGAAAAATACATATAACAAAAGTTGCTCCAAATTCGCTGCAAATGCTATATACGAGCAGTTTGGAGCGTGGGGAACAAGAATATCACAAACATTTTTCATTTCGCGTAAGTCGATTTTTCGAGGATTCTCAGCTCCCTGGTCACGAAATATACATATACCAAAAGTTGCTCCAAATTCGTCTCAAATGCTATTTACGAGCAGTTTGGAGCCCGGGGAACAAGAGTATCATAAAAATGTTTCATTAGGTGTAAGTCGATATTTCGACGATGCTCGGCTCCCTGGTCACGAAATATATTATCCTAACAAATGTTGCTCCAAATTCGCTGCAAAAGCTATATACGAGAAGTTTGGAGTGTGGGGAACAAGAATATCGCAAAAATTTTTCATTTCGTGTAGGTCGATATTTCGACTATTCTCGGCTCCCTGGACACTAAATATACTCTGAACAATAGTTGCTCCAAATTCGCTGCAAAAGCTATATACGAGCAGTTTGGAGTGTGGGGAACAAGAATATCACAAAAATTTTCCATTTCCTGTAAGTCGATATTTCGACGATTCTCGGCTCCCTGGACACTAAATATACTCTGAACAAAAGTTGACCCAAATTCGCTGCAAAAGCTATATAAGAGCAGTTTGGAGTAAGGTTAACAAGAATATCACAAAAATATTTCATTTCGTGTAAGTTGATATTTCGACGATTCTCGGCTCCCTGGACACGAAAAATACATATAACAAAAGTTGCTCCAAATTCGCTGCAAATGCTATTTACGAGCAGTTTGGAGCGTGGGGAACAAGAATATCACAAAAATTTTTCATTTCGCGTAAGTCGATTTTTCGAGGATTCTCTGCTCCCTGGACACTAAATATACTCTGAACAAAAGTTGCTCCAAATTCGCTGCAAAAGCTATATAAGAGCAGTTTGGAGTAAGGTTAACAAGAATATCACAAAAATATTTCTTTTCGTGTAAGTTGATATTTCGACGATTCTCGGCTCCCTGGACACGAAAAATACATATAACAAAAGTTGCTCCAAATTCGCTGCAAATGCTATATACGAGCAGTTTGGAGCGTGGGGAACAAGAATATCACAAACATTTTTCATTTCGCGTAAGTCGATTTTTCGAGGATTCTCAGCTCCCTGGTCACGAAATATACATATACCAAAAGTTGCTCCAAATTCGTCTCAAATGCTATTTACGAGCAGTTTGGAGCGCGGGGAACAAGAATATCATAAAAATGTTTCATTACGTGTAAGTCGATATTTCGACGATTCTTGGCTCCCTGGTCACGAAATATACATGTAACAAAAGTTGCTCCATATTCGCTGCAAATGCTATATACCAGCAGTTTGGAGCGTGGGGAACAAGAATATCACAAAAATTTTTCATTTCGCGTTAGTCGATTTTTCGAGGATTCTCAGCTCCCTGGACACGAAATATATTATCCTAACAAATGTTGCTCCAAATTCGCTGCAAAAGCTATATACGAGAAGTTTGGAGTGTGGGGAACAAGAATATCGCAAAAATTTTTCATTTCGGGTAGGTCGATATTTCGACTATTCTCGGCTCCCTGGACACTAAATATACTCTGAACAATAGTTGCTCCAAATTCGCTGCAAAAGCTATATACGAGCAGTTTGGAGTGTGGGGAACAAGAATATCACAAAAATTTTCCATTTCCTGTAAGTCGATATTTCGACGATTCTCGGCTCCCTGGACACTAAATATACTCTGAACAAAAGTTGACCCAAATTCGCTGCAAAAGCTATATAAGAGCAGTTTGGAGTAAGGTTAACAAGAATATCACAAAAATATTTCATTTCGTGTAAGTTGATATTTCGACGATTCTCGGCTCCCTGGACACGAAAAATACATATAACAAAAGTTGCTCCAAATTCGCTGCAAATGCTATTTACGAGCAGTTTGGAGCGTGGGGAACAAGAATATCACAAACATTTTTCATTTCGCCTAAGTCGATTTTTCGAGGATTCTCAGCTCCGTGGTCACGAAATATACATATACCAAAAGTTGCTCCAAATTCGTCTCAAATGCTATTTACGAGCAGTTTGGAGCCCGGGGAACAAGAGTATCATAAAAATGTTTCATTAGGTGTAAGTCGATATTTCGACGATGCTCGGCTCCCTGGACACGAAAAATACATATAACAAAAGTTGTTCCAAATTCGCTGCAAAAGCTAAATAAGAGCAGTTTGGAGTAAGGTAAACAAGAATATCACAAAAATATTTCATTTCGTGTAAGTCGATATTTCGACGATTCTCGGCTCCCTGGTAACGAAATATACATATAACAAAAGTTGCTCCAAATTCGCTGCAAATGCTATTTACGAGCAGTTTGGAGCGTGGGGAACAAGAATATCACAAAAATATTTCATTTCGTGCAAGTTGATATTTCGACGATTCTCGGCTCCCTGGACACGAAAAATACATATAACAAAAGTTGCTCCAAATTCGCTGCAAATGCTATATACAAGCAGTTTGGAGTAAGGTAAACAAGAATATCACAAAAATATTTCATTTCGTGTAAGTCGATATTTCGACGATTCTCGGCTCCCTGGACACTAAATATACTCTGAACAAAAGTTGCTCCAAATTCGCTGCAAAAGCTATATGAGAGCAGTTTGGAGTAAGGTTAACAAGAATATCACAAATATATTTCATTTCGTGTAAGTTGATATTTCGACGATTCTCGGCTCCCTGGACACGAAAAATACATATAACAAAAGTTGCTCCAAATTCGTCTCAAATGCTATTTACGAGCAGTTTGGAGCCCGGGGAACAAGAGTATCATAAAAATGTTTCATTAGGTGTAAGTCGATATTTCGACGATGCTCGGCTCCCTGGTCACGAAATATACATATACCAAACGTTGCTCCAAATTCGCCTCAAATGTTATTTACGAGCAGTTTGGAGCGCGGGGAACAAGAATATCACAAAAATATTTCATTTCGTGTAAGTTGATATTTCGACGATTCTCGGCTCCCTGGACACGAAAAATACATATAACAAAAGTTGCTCCAAATTCGCTGCAAATGCTATATACGAGCAGTTTGGAGCGTGGGGAACAAGAATATCACAAACATTTTTCATTTCGCGTAAGTCGATTTTTCGAGGATTCTCAGCTCCCTGGTCACGAAATATACATATACCAAAAGTTGCTCCAAATTCGTCTCAAATGCTATTTACGAGCAGTTTGGAGCCCGGGGAACAAGAGTATCATAAAAATGTTTCATTAGGTGTAAGTCGATATTTCGACGATGCTCGGCTCCCTGGTCACGAAATATACATATACCAAACGTTGCTCCAAATTCGCCTCAAATGCTATTTACGAGCAGTTTGGAGCGTGGGGAACAAGAATATCACAAAAATTTTTCATTTCGCGTTAGTCGATTTTTCGAGGATTCTCAGTTCCCTGGACACGAAATAGATTATCCTAACAAATGTTGCTCCAAATTCGCTGCAAAAGCTATATACGAGAAGTTTGGAGTGTGGGGAACAAGAATATCGCAAAAATTTTTCATTTCGTGTAGGTCGATATTTCGACTATTCTCGGCTCCCTGGACACTAAATATACTCTGAACAATAGTTGCTCCAAATTAGCTGCAAAAGCTATATAAGAGCAGTTTGGAGTAAGGTTAACAAGAATATCACAAAAATATTTCATTTCGTGTAAGTTGATATTACGACGATTCTCGGCTCCCTGGACACTAAATATACTCTGAACAAAAGTTGCTCCAAATTCACTGCAAAAGCTATATACGAGAAGTTTGGAGTAAGGTTAACAAGAATATCACAAAAATATTTCATTTCGTGTAAGTTGATATTTCGACGATTCTCGGCTCCCTGGACACGAAAAATACATATAACAAAAGTTGCTCCAAATTCGCTGCAAATGCTATTTACGAGCAGTTTGGAGCGTGGGGAACAAGAATATCACAAACATTTTTCATTTCGCGTAAGTCGATTTTTCGAGGATTCTCAGCTCCGTGGTCACGAAATATACATATACCAAACGTTGCTCCAAATTCGTCTCAAATGCTATTTACGAGCAGTTTGGAGCCCGGAGAACAAGAGTATCATAAAAATGTTTCATTAGGTGTAAGTCGATATTTCGACGATGCTCGGCTCCCTGGACACGAAAAATACATATAACAAAAGTTGTTCCAAATTCGCTGCAAAAGCTAAATAAGAGCAGTTTGGAGTAAGGTAAACAAGAATATCACAAAAATATTTCATTTCGTGTAAGTCGATATTTCGACGATTCTCGGCTCCCTGGTAACGAAATATACATATAACAAAAGTTGCTCCAAATTCGCTGCAAATGCTATATACGAGCAGTTTGGAGCGTGGGGAACAAGAATATCACAAACATTTTTCATTTCGCGTAAGTCGATTTTTCGAGGATTCTCAGCTCCCTGGTCACGAAATATACATATACCAAAAGTTGCTCCAAATTCGTCTCAAATGCTATTTACGAGCAGTTTGGAGCGCGGGGAACAAGAATATCATAAAAATGTTTCATTACGTGTAAGTTGATATTTCGACGATTCTCGGCTCCCTGGACACGAAAAATACATATAACAAAAGTTGCTCCAAATTCGCTGCAAATGCTATTTACGAGCAGTTTGGAGCGTGGGTAAAAAGGATATCACAAAAATTTTTCATTTCGCGTAAGTCGATTTTTCGAGGATTCTCTGCTCCCTGGACACTAAATATACTCTGAACAAAAGTTGCTCCAAATTCGCTGCAAAAGCTATATAAGAGCAGTTTGGAGTAAGGTTAACAAGAATATCACAAAAATATTTCTTTTCGTGTAAGTTGATATTTCGACGATTCTCGGCTCCCTGGACACGAAAAATACATATAACAAAAGTTGCTCCAAATTCGCTGCAAATGCTATATACGAGCAGTTTGGAGCGTGGGGAACAAGAATATCACAAACATTTTTCATTTCGCGTAAGTCGATTTTTCGAGGATTCTCAGCTCCCTGGTCACGAAATATACATATACCAAAAGTTGCTCCAAATTCGTCTCAAATGCTATTTACGAGCAGTTTGGAGCGCGGGGACCAAGAATATCATAAAAATGTTTCATTACGTGTAAGTTGATATTTCGACGATTCTCGGCTCCCTGGACACGAAAAATACATATAACAAAAGTTGCTCCAAATTCGCTGCAAATGCTATTTACGAGCAGTTTGGAGCGTGGGGAACAAGAATATCACAAAAATTTTTCATTTCGCGTAAGTCGATTTTTCGAGGATTCTCTGCTCCCTGGACACTAAATATACTCTGAACAAAAGTTGCTCCAAATTCGCTGCAAAAGCTATATAAGAGCAGTTTGGAGTAAGGTTAACAAGAATATCACAAAAATATTTCTTTTCGTGTAAGTTGATATTTCGACGATTCTCGGCTCCCTGGACACGAAAAATACATATAACAAAAGTTGCTCCAAATTCGCTGCAAATGCTATATACGAGCAGTTTGGAGCGTGGGGAACAAGAATATCACAAACATTTTTCATTTCGCGTAAGTCGATTTTTCGAGGATTCTCAGCTCCCTGGTCACGAAATATACATATACCAAAAGTTGCTCCAAATTCGTCTCAAATGCTATTTACGAGCAGTTTGGAGCGCGGGGAACAAGAATATCATAAAAATGTTTCATTACGTGTAAGTCGATATTTCGACGATTCTTGGCTCCCTGGTCACGAAATATACATGTAACAAAAGTTGCTCCATATTCGCTGCAAATGCTATATACCAGCAGTTTGGAGCGTGGGGAACAAGAATATCACAAAAATTTTTCATTTCGCGTTAGTCGATTTTTCGAGGATTCTCAGCTCCCTGGACACGAAATATATTATCCTAACAAATGTTGCTCCAAATTCGCTGCAAAAGCTATATACGAGAAGTTTGGAGTGTGGGGAACAAGAATATCGCAAAAATTTTTCATTTCGTGTAGGTCGATATTTCGACTATTCTCGGCTCCCTGGACACTAAATATACTCTGAACAATAGTTGCTCCAAATTCGCTGCAAAAGCTATATACGAGCAGTTTGGAGTGTGGGGAACAAGAATATCACAAAAATTTTCCATTTCCTGTAAGTCGATATTTCGACGATTCTCGGCTCCCTGGACACTAAATATACTCTGAACAAAAGTTGACCCAAATTCGCTGCAAAAGCTATATAAGAGCAGTTTGGAGTAAGGTTAACAAGAATATCACAAAAATATTTCATTTCGTGTAAGTTGATATTTCGACGATTCTCGGCTCCCTGGACACGAAAAATACATATAACAAAAGTTGCTCCAAATTCGCTGCAAATGCTATTTACGAGCAGTTTGGAGCGTGGGGAACAAGAATATCACAAAAATTTTTCATTTCGCGTAAGTCGATTTTTCGAGGATTCTCTGCTCCCTGGACACTAAATATACTCTGAACAAAAGTTGCTCCAAATTCGCTGCAAAAGCTATATAAGAGCAGTTTGGAGTAAGGTTAACAAGAATATCAAAAAAATATTTCTTTTCGTGTAAGTTGATATTTCGACGATTCTCGGCTCCCTGGACACGAAAAATACATATAACAAAAGTTGCTCCAAATTCGCTGCAAATGCTATATACGAGCAGTTTGGAGCGTGGGGAACAAGAATATCACAAACATTTTTCATTTCGCGTAAGTCGATTTTTCGAGGATTCTCAGCTCCCTGGTCACGAAATATACATATACCAAAAGTTGCTCCAAATTCGTCTCAAATGCTATTTACGAGCAGTTTGGAGCGCGGGGAACAAGAATATCATAAAAATGTTTCATTACGTGTAAGTCGATATTTCGACGATTCTTGGCTCCCTGGTCACGAAATATACATGTAACAAAAGTTGCTCCATATTCGCTGCAAATGCTATATACCAGCAGTTTGGAGCGTGGGGAACAAGAATATCACAAAAATTTTTCATTTCGCGTTAGTCGATTTTTCGAGGATTCTCAGCTCCCTGGACACGAAATATATTATCCTAACAAATGTTGCTCCAAATTCGCTGCAAAAGCTATATACGAGAAGTTTGGAGTGTGGGGAACAAGAATATCGCAAAAATTTTTCATTTCGTGTAGGTCGATATTTCGACTATTCTCGGCTCCCTGGACACTAAATATACTCTGAACAATAGTTGCTCCAAATTCGCTGCAAAAGCTATATACGAGCAGTTTGGAGTGTGGGGAACAAGAATATCACAAAAATTTTCCATTTCCTGTAAGTCGATATTTCGACGATTCTCGGCTCCCTGGACACTAAATATACTCTGAACAAAAGTTGACCCAAATTCGCTGCAAAAGCTATATAAGAGCAGTTTGGAGTAAGGTTAACAAGAATATCACAAAAATATTTCATTTCGTGTAAGTTGATATTTCGACGATTCTCGGCTCCCTGGACACGAAAAATACATATAACAAAAGTTGCTCCAAATTTGCTGCAAATGCTATTTACGAGCAGTTTGGAGCGTGGGGAACAAGAATATCACAAACATTTTTCATTTCGCCTAAGTCGATTTTTCGAGGATTCTCAGCTCCGTGGTCACGAAATATACATATACCAAAAGTTGCTCCAAATTCGTCTCAAATGCTATTTACGAGCAGTTTGGAGCCCGGGGAACAAGAGTATCATAAAAATGTTTCATTAGGTGTAAGTCGATATTTCGACGATGCTCGGCTCCCTGGACACGAAAAATACATATAACAAAAGTTGTTCCAAATTCGCTGCAAAAGCTAAATAAGAGCAGTTTGGAGTAAGGTAAACAAGAATATCACAAAAATATTTCATTTCGTGTAAGTCGATATTTCGACGATTCTCGGCTCCCTGGTAACGAAATATACATATAACAAAAGTTGCTCCAAATTCGCTGCAAATGCTATTTACGAGCAGTTTGGAGCGTGGGGAACAAGAATATCACAAAAATATTTCATTTCGTGCAAGTTGATATTTCGACGATTCTCGGCTCCCTGGACACGAAAAATACATATAACAAAAGTTGCTCCAAATTCGCTGCAAATGCTATATACAAGCAGTTTGGAGTAAGGTAAACAAGAATATCACAAAAATATTTCATTTCGTGTAAGTCGATATTTCGACGATTCTCGGCTCCCTGGACACTAAATATACCCTGAACAAAAGTTGCTCCAAATTCGCTGCAAAAGCTATATGAGAGCAGTTTGGAGTAAGGTTAACAAGAATATCACAAAAATATTTCATTTCGTGTAAGTTGATATTTCGACGATTCTCGGCTCCCTGGACACGAAAAATACATATAACAAAAGTTGCTCCAAATTCGTCTCAAATGCTATTTACGAGCAGTTTGGAGCCCGGGGAACAAGAGTATCATAAAAATGTTTCATTAGGTGTAAGTCGATATTTCGACGATGCTCGGCTCCCTGGTCACGAAATATACATATACCAAACGTTGCTCCAAATTCGCCTCAAATGTTATTTACGAGCAGTTTGGAGCGCGGGGAACAAGAATATCACAAAAATATTTCATTTCGTGTAAGTTGATATTTCGACGATTCTCGGCTCCCTGGACACGAAAAATACATATAACAAAAGTTGCTCCAAATTCGCTGCAAATGCTATATACGAGCGGTTTGGAGCGTGGGGAACAAGAATATCACAAACATTTTTCATTTCGCGTAAGTCGATTTTTCGAGGATTCTCAGCTCCCTGGTCACGAAATATACATATACCAAAAGTTGCTCCAAATTCGTCTCAAATGCTATTTACGAGCAGTTTGGAGCCCGGGGAACAAGAGTATCATAAAAATGTTTCATTAGGTGTAAGTCGATATTTCGACGATGCTCGGCTCCCTGGTCACGAAATATACATATACCAAACGTTGCTCCAAATTCGCCTCAAATGCTATTTACGAGCAGTTTGGAGCGTGGGGAACAAGAATATCACAAAAATTTTTCATTTCGCGTTAGTCGATTTTTCGAGGATTCTCAGCTCCCTGGACACGAAATAGATTATCCTAACAAATGTTGCTCCAAATTCGCTGCAAAAGCTATATACGAGAAGTTTGGAGTGTGGGGAACAAGAATATCGCAAAAATTTTTCATTTCGTGTAGGTCGATATTTCGACTATTCTCGGCTCCCTGGACACTAAATATACTCTGAACAATAGTTGCTCCAAATTAGCTGCAAAAGCTATATACGAGCAGTTTGGAGTGTGGGGAACAAGAATATCACAAAAATTTTTCATTTCGTGTAAGTCGATATTTCGACGATTCTCGGCTCCCTGGACACTAAATATACTCTGAACAAAAGTTGCTCCAAATTCGCTGCAAAAGCTATATAAGAGCAGTTTGGAGTAAGGTTAACAAGAATATCACAAAAATATTTCATTTCGTGTAAGTTGATATTACGACGATTCTCGGCTCCCTGGACACGAAATATACATGTAACAAAAGTTGCTCCAAATTCGCTGCAAATGCTATATACGAGCAGTTTGGAGCGTGGGGAACAAGAATATCACAAAAATTTTTCATTTCGCGTTAGTCGATTTTTCGAGGATTCTCAGCTCCCTGGACACGAAATATATTATCCTAACAAATGTTGCTCCAAATTCGCTGCAAAAGCTATATACGAGAAGTTTGGAGTAAGGTTAACAAGAATATCACAAAAATATTTCATTTCGTGTAAGTTGATATTTCGACGATTCTCGGCTCCCTGGACACGAAAAATACATATAACAAAAGTTGCTCCAAATTCGCTGCAAATGCTATTTACGAGCAGTTTGGAGCGTGGGGAACAAGAATATCACAAACATTTTTCATTTCGCGTAAGTCGATTTTTCGAGGATTCTCAGCTCCGTGGTCACGAAATATACATATACCAAACGTTGCTCCAAATTCGTCTCAAATGCTATTTACGAGCAGTTTGGAGCCCGGGGAACAAGAGTATCATAAAAATGTTTCATTAGGTGTAATTCGATATTTCGACGATGCTCGGCTCCCTGGACACGAAAAATACATATAACAAAAGTTGTTCCAAATTCGCTGCAAAAGCTAAATAAGAGCAGTTTGGAGTAAGGTAAACAAGAATATCACAAAAATATTTCATTTCGTGTAAGTCGATATTTCGACGATTCTCGGCTCCCTGGTAACGAAATATACATATAACAAAAGTTGCTCCAAATTCGCTGCAAATGCTATATACGAGCAGTTTGGAGCGTGGGGAACAAGAATATCACAAACATTTTTCATTTCGCGTAAGTCGATTTTTCGAGGATTCTCAGCTCCCTGGTCACGAAATATACATATACCAAAAGTTGCTCCAAATTCGTCTCAAATGCTATTTACGAGCAGTTTGGAGCGCGGGGAACAAGAATATCATAAAAATGTTTCATTACGTGTAAGTTGATATTTCGACGATTCTCGGCTCCCTGGACACGAAAAATACATATAACAAAAGTTGCTCCAAATTCGCTGCAAATGCTATTTACGAGCAGTTTGGAGCGTGGGGAACAAGAATATCACAAAAATTTTTCATTTCGCGTAAGTCGATTTTTCGAGGATTCTCTGCTCCCTGGACACTAAATATACTCTGAACAAAAGTTGCTCCAAATTCGCTGCAAAAGCTATATAAGAGCAGTTTGGAGTAAGGTTAACAAGAATATCACAAAAATATTTCTTTTCGTGTAAGTTGATATTTCGACGATTCTCGGCTCCCTGGACACGAAAAATACATATAACAAAAGTTGCTCCAAATTCGCTGCAAATGCTATATACGAGCAGTTTGGAGCGTGGGGAACAAGAATATCACAAACATTTTTCATTTCGCGTAAGTCGATTTTTCGAGGATTCTCAGCTCCCTGGTCACGAAATATACATATACCAAAAGTTGCTCCAAATTCGTCTCAAATGCTATTTACGAGCAGTTTGGAGCGCGGGGAACAAGAATATCATAAAAATGTTTCATTACGTGTAAGTCGATATTTCGACGATTCTTGGCTCCCTGGTCACGAAATATACATGTAACAAAAGTTGCTCCATATTCGCTGCAAATGCTATATACCAGCAGTTTGGAGCGTGGGGAACAAGAATATCACAAAAATTTTTCATTTCGCGTTAGTCGATTTTTCGAGGATTCTCAGCTCCCTGGACACGAAATATATTATCCTAACAAATGTTGCTCCAAATTCGCTGCAAAAGCTATATACGAGAAGTTTGGAGTGTGGGGAACAAGAATATCGCAAAAATTTTTCATTTCGTGTAGGTCGATATTTCGACTATTCTCGGCTCCCTGGACACTAAATATACTCTGAACAATAGTTGCTCCAAATTCGCTGCAAAAGCTATATACGAGCAGTTTGGAGTGTGGGGAACAAGAATATCACAAAAATTTTCCATTTCCTGTAAGTCGATATTTCGACGATTCTCGGCTCCCTGGACACTAAATATACTCTGAACAAAAGTTGACCCAAATTCGCTGCAAAAGCTATATAAGAGCAGTTTGGAGTAAGGTTAACAAGAATATCACAAAAATATTTCATTTCGTGTAAGTTGATATTTCGACGATTCTCGGCTCCCTGGACACGAAAAATACATATAACAAAAGTTGCTCCAAATTCGCTGCAAATGCTATTTACGAGCAGTTTGGAGCGTGGGGAACAAGAATATCACAAACATTTTTCATTTCGCCTAAGTCGATTTTTCGAGGATTCTCAGCTCCGTGGTCACGAAATATACATATACCAAAAGTTGCTCCAAATTCGTCTCAAATGCTATTTACGAGCAGTTTGGAGCCCGGGGAACAAGAGTATCATAAAAATGTTTCATTAGGTGTAAGTCGATATTTCGACGATGCTCGGCTCCCTGGACACGAAAAATACATATAACAAAAGTTGTTCCAAATTCGCTGCAAAAGCTAAATAAGAGCAGTTTGGAGTAAGGTAAACAAGAATATCACAAAAATATTTCATTTCGTGTAAGTCGATATTTCGACGATTCTCGGCTCCCTGGTAACGAAATATACATATAACAAAAGTTGCTCCAAATTGGCTGCAAATGCTATTTACGAGCAGTTTGGAGCGTGGGGAACAAGAATATCACAAAAATATTTCATTTCGTGCAAGTTGATATTTCGACGATTCTCGGCTCCCTGGACACGAAAAATACATATAACAAAAGTTGCTCCAAATTCGCTGCAAATGCTATATACGAGCAGTTTGGAGTAAGGTAAACAAGAATATCACAAAAATATTTCATTTCGGGTAAGTCGATATTTCGACGATTCTCGGCTCCCTGGACACTAAATATACTCTGAACAAAAGTTGCTCCAAATTCGCTGCAAAAGCTATATAAGAGCAGTTTGGAGTAAGGTTAACAAGAATATCACAAAAATATTTCTTTTCGTGTAAGTTGATATTTCGACGATTCTCGGCTCCCTGGACACGAATAATACATATAACAAAAGTTGCTCCAAATTCGCTGCAAATGCTATATACGAGCAGTTTGGAGCGTGGGGAACAAGAATATCACAAACATTTTTCATTTCGCGTAAGTCGATTTTTCGAGGATTCTCAGCTCCCTGGTCACGAAATATACATATACCAAAAGTTGCTCCAAATTCGTCTCAAATGCTATTTACGAGCAGTTTGGAGCGCGGGGAACAAGAATATCATAAAAATGTTTCATTACGTGTAAGTCGATATTTCGACGATTCTTGGCTCCCTGGTCACGAAATATACATGTAACAAAAGTTGCTCCATATTCGCTGCAAATGCTATATACCAGCAGTTTGGAGCGTGGGGAACAAGAATATCACAAAAATTTTTCATTTCGCGTTAGTCGATTTTTCGAGGATTCTCAGCTCCCTGGACACGAAATATATTATCCTAACAAATGTTGCTCCAAATTCGCTGCAAAAGCTATATACGAGAAGTTTGGAGTGTGGGGAACAAGAATATCGCAAAAATTTTTCATTTCGTGTAGGTCGATATTTCGACTATTCTCGGCTCCCTGGACACTAAATATACTCTGAACAATAGTTGCTCCAAATTCGCTGCAAAAGCTATATACGAGCAGTTTGGAGTGTGGGGAACAAGAATATCACAAAAATTTTCCATTTCCTGTAAGTCGATATTTCGACGATTATCGGCTCCCTGGACACTAAATATACTCTGAACAAAAGTTGACCCAAATTCGCTGCAAAAGCTATATAAGAGCAGTTTGGAGTAAGGTTAACAAGAATATCACAAAAATATTTCATTTCGTGTAAGTTGATATTTCGACGATTCTCGGCTCCCTGGACACGAAAAATACATATAACAAAAGTTGCTCCAAATTCGCTGCAAATGCTATTTACGAGCAGTTTGGAGCGTGGGGAACAAGAATATCACAAAAATTTTTCATTTCGCGTAAGTCGATTTTTCGAGGATTCTCTGCTCCCTGGACACGAAATATACTCTGAACAAAAGTTGCTCCAAATTCGCTGCAAAAGCTATATAAGAGCAGTTTGGAGTAAGGATAACAAGAATATCACAAAAATATTTCTTTTCGTGTAAGTTGATATTTCGACGATTCTCGGCTCCCTGGACACGAAAAATACATATAACAAAAGTTGCTCCAAATTTGCTGCAAATGCTATATACGAGCAGTTTGGAGCGTGGGGAACAAGAATATCACAAACATTTTTCATTTCGCGTAAGTCGATTTTTCGAGGATTCTCAGCTCCCTGGTCACGAAATATACATATACCAAAAGTTGCTCCAAATTCGTCTCAAATGCTATTTACGAGCAGTTTGGAGCGCGGGGAACAAGAATATCATAAAAATGTTTCATTACGTGTAAGTCGATATTTCGACGATTCTTGGCTCCCTGGTCACGAAATATACATGTAACAAAAGTTGCTCCATATTCGCTGCAAATGCTATATACCAGCAGTTTGGAGCGTGGGGAACAAGAATATCACAAAAATTTTTCATTTCGCGTTAGTCGATTTTTCGAGGATTCTCAGCTCCCTGGACACGAAATATATTATCCTAACAAATGTTGCTCCAAATTCGCTGCAAAAGCTATATACGAGAAGTTTGGAGTGTGGGGAACAAGAATATCGCAAAAATTTTTCATTTCGTGTAGGTCGATATTTCGACTATTCTCGGCTCCCTGGACACTAAATATACTCTGAACAATAGTTGCTCCAAATTCGCTGCAAAAGCTATATACGAGCAGTTTGGAGTGTGGGGAACAAGAATATCACAAAAATTTTCCATTTCCTGTAAGTCGATATTTCGACGATTCTCGGCTCCCTGGACACTAAATATACTCTGAACAAAAGTTGACCCAAATTCGCTGCAAAAGCTATATAAGAGCAGTTTGGAGTAAGGTTAACAAGAATATCACAAAAATATTTCATTTCGTGTAAGTTGATATTTCGACGATTCTCGGCTCCCTGGACACGAAAAATACATATAACAAAAGTTGCTCCAAATTCGCTGCAAATGCTATTTACGAGCAGTTTGGAGCGTGGGGAACAAGAATATCACAAACATTTTTCATTTCGCCTAAGTCGATTTTTCGAGGATTCTCAGCTCCGTGGTCACGAAATATACATATACCAAAAGTTGCTCCAAATTCGTCTCAAATGCTATTTACGAGCAGTTTGGAGCCCGGGGAACAAGAGTATCATAAAAATGTTTCATTAGGTGTAAGTCGATATTTCGACGATGCTCGGCTCCCTGGACACGAAAAATACATATAACAAAAGTTGTTCCAAATTCGCTGCAAAAGCTAAATAAGAGCAGTTTGGAGTAAGGTAAACAAGAATATCACAAAAATATTTCATTTCGTGTAAGTCGATATTTCGACGATTCTCGGCTCCCTGGTAACGAAATATACATATAACAAAAGTTGCTCCAAATTCGCTGCAAATGCTATTTACGAGCAGTTTGGAGCGTGGGGAACAAGAATATCACAAAAATATTTCATTTCGTGCAAGTTGATATTTCGACGATTCTCGGCTCCCTGGACACGAAAAATACATATAACAAAAGTTGCTCCAAATTCGCTGCAAATGCTATATACGAGCAGTTTGGAGTAAGGTAAACAAGAATATCACAAAAATATTTCATTTCGTGTAAGTCGATATTTCGACGATTCTCGGCTCCCTGGACACTAAATATACTCTGAACAAAAGTTGCTCCAAATTCGCTGCAAAAGCTATATGAGAGCAGTTTGGAGTAAGGTTAACAAGAATATCACAAAAATATTTCATTTCGTGTAAGTTGATATTTCGACGATTCTCGGCTCCCTGGACACGAAAAATACATATAACAAAAGTTGCTCCAAATTCGTCTCAAATGCTATTTACGAGCAGTTTGGAGCCCGGGGAACAAGAGTATCATAAAAATGTTTCGTTAGGTGTAAGTCGATATTTCGACGATGCTCGGCTCCCTGGTCACGAAATATACATATACCAAACGTTGCTCCAAATTCGCCTCAAATGTTATTTACGAGCAGTTTGGAGCGCGGGGAACAAGAATATCACAAAAATATTTCATTTCGTGTAAGTTGATATTTCGACGATTCTCGGCTCCCTGGACACGAAAAATACATATAACAAAAGTTGCTCCAAATTCGCTGCAAATGCTATATACGAGCAGTTTGGAGCGTGGGGAACAAGAATATCACAAACATTTTTCATTTCGCGTAAGTCGATTTTTCGAGGATTCTCAGCTCCCTGGTCACGAAATATACATATACCAAAAGTTGCTCCAAATTCGTCTCAAATGCTATTTACGAGCAGTTTGGAGCCCGGGGAACAAGAGTATCATAAAAATGTTTCATTAGGTGTAAGTCGATATTTCGACGATGCTCGGCTCCCTGGTCACGAAATATACATATACCAAACGTTGCTCCAAATTCGCCTCAAATGCTATTTACGAGCAGTTTGGAGCGTGGGGAACAAGAATATCACAAAAATTTTTCATTTCGCGTTAGTCGATTTTTCGAGGATTCTCAGCTCCCTGGACACGAAATAGATTATCCTAACAAATGTTGCTCCAAATTCGCTGCAAAAGCTATATACGAGAAGTTTGGAGTGTGGGGAACAAGAATATCGCAAAAATTTTTCATTTCGTGTAGGTCGATATTTCGACTATTCTCGGCTCCCTGGACACTAAATATACTCTGAACAATAGTTGCTCCAAATTAGCTGCAAAAGCTATATACGAGCAGTTTGGAGTGTGGGGAACAAGAATATCACAAAAATTTTTCATTTCGTGTAAGTCGATATTTCGACGATTCTCGGCTCCCTGGACACTAAATATACTCTGAACAAAAGTTGCTCCAAATTCGCTGCAAAAGCTATATAAGAGCAGTTTGGAGTAAGGTTAACAAGAATATCACAAAAATATTTCATTTCGTGTAAGTTGATATTACGACGATTCTCGGCTCCCTGGACACGAAATATATATGTAACAAAAGTTGCTCCAAATTCGCTGCAAATGCTATATACGAGCAGTTTGGAGCGTGGGGAACAAGAATATCACAAAAATTTTTCATTTCGCGTTAGTCGATTTTTCGAGGATTCTCAGCTCCCTGGACACGAAATATATTATCCTAACAAATGTTGCTCCAAATTCGCTGCAAAAGCTATATACGAGAAGTTTGGAGTAAGGTTAACAAGAATATCACAAAAATATTTCATTTCGTGTAAGTTGATATTTCGACGATTCTCGGCTCCCTGGACACGAAAAATACATATAACAAAAGTTGCTCCAAATTCGCTGCAAATGCTATTTACGAGCAGTTTGGAGCGTGGGGAACAAGAATATCACAAACATTTTTCATTTCGCGTAAGTCGATATTTCGAGGATTCTCAGCTCCGTGGTCACGAAATATACATATACCAAACGTTGCTCCAAATTCGTCTCAAATGCTATTTACGAGCAGTTTGGAGCCCGGGGAACAAGAGTATCATAAAAATGTTTCATTAGGTGTAAGTCGATATTTCGACGATGCTCGGCTCCCTGGACACGAAAAATACATATAACAAAAGTTGTTCCAAATTCGCTGCAAAAGCTAAATAAGAGCAGTTTGGAGTAAGGTAAACAAGAATATCACAAAAATATTTCATTTCGTGTAAGTCGATATTTCGACGATTCTCGGCTCCCTGGTAACGAAATATACATATAACAAAAGTTGCTCCAAATTCGCTGCAAATGCTATATACGAGCAGTTTGGAGCGTGGGGAACAAGAATATCACAAACATTTTTCATTTCGCGTAAGTCGATTTTTCGAGGATTCTCAGCTCCCTGGTCACGAAATATACATATACCAAAAGTTGCTCCAAATTCGTCTCAAATGCTATTTACGAGCAGTTTGGAGCGCGGGGAACAAGAATATCATAAAAATGTTTCATTACGTGTAAGTCGATATTTCGACGATTCTTGGCTCCCTGGTCACGATACATGTAACAAAAGTTGCTCCATATTCGCTGCAAATGCTATATACCAGCAGTTTGGAGCGTGGGGAACAAGAATATCACAAAAATTTTTCATTTCGCGTTAGTCGATTTTTCGAGGATTCTCAGCTCCCTGGACACGAAATATATTATCCTAACAAATGTTGCTCCAAATTCGCTGCAAAAGCTATATACGAGAAGTTTGGAGTGTGGGGAACAAGAATATCGCAAAAATTTTTCATTTCGTGTAGGTCGATATTTCGACTATTCTCGGCTCCCTGGACACTAAATATACTCTGAACAATAGTTTCTCCAAATTCGCTGCAAAAGCTATATACGAGCAGTTTGGAGTGTGGGGAACAAGAATATCACAAAAATTTTTCATTTCGTGTAAGTCGATATTTCGACGATTCTCGGCTCCCTGGACACTAAATATACTCTGAACAAAAGTTGCTCCAAATTCGCTGCAAAAGCTATATAAGAGCAGTTTGGAGTAAGGTTAACAAGAATATCACAAAAATATTTCATTTCGTGTAAGTTGATATTTCGACGATTCTCGGCTCCCTGGACACGAAAAATACATATAACAAAAGTTGCTCCAAATTCGCTGCAAATGCATTTACGAGCAGTTTGGAACGTGGGGAACAAGAATATCACAAAAATTTTTCATTTCGCGTAAGTCGATTTTTCGAGGATTCTCTGCTCCCTGGACACTAAATATACTCTGAACAAAAGTTGCTCCAAATTCGCTGCAAAAGCTATATAAGAGCAGTTTGGAGTAAGGTTAACAAGAATATCACAAAAATATTTCTTTTCGTGTAAGTTGATATTTCGACGATTCTCGGCTCCCTGGACACGAAAAATACATATAACAAAAGTTGCTCCAAATTCGCTGCAAATGCTATATACGAGCAGTTTGGAGCGTGGGGAACAAGAATATCACAAACATTTTTCATTTCGCGTAAGTCGATTTTTCGAGGATTCTCAGCTCCCTGGTCACGAAATATACATATACCAAAAGTTGCTCCAAATTCGTCTCAAATGCTATTTACGAGCAGTTTGGAGCGCGGGGAACAAGAATATCATAAAAATGTTTCATTACGTGTAAGTCGATATTTCGACGATTCTTGGCTCCCTGGTCACGAAATATACATGTAACAAAAGTTGCTCCATATTCGCTGCAAATGCTATATACCAGCAGTTTGGAGCGTGGGGAACAAGAATATCACAAAAATTTTTCATTTCGCGTTAGTCGATTTTTCGAGGATTCTCAGCTCCCTGGACACGAAATATATTATCCTAACAAATGTTGCTCCAAATTCGCTGCAAAAGCTATATACGAGAAGTTTGGAGTGTGGGGAACAAGAATATCGCAAAAATTTTTCATTTCGTGTAGGTCGATATTTCGACTATTCTCGGCTCCCTGGACACTAAATATACTCTGAACAATAGTTGCTCCAAATTCGCTGCAAAAGCTATATACGAGCAGTTTGGAGTGTGGGGAACAAGAATATCACAAAAATTTTCCATTTCCTGTAAGTCGATATTTCGACGATTCTCGGCTCCCTGGACACTAAATATACTCTGAACAAAAGTTGACCCAAATTCGCTGCAAAAGCTATATAAGAGCAGTTTGGAGTAAGGTTAACAAGAATATCACAAAAATATTTCATTTCGTGTAAGTTGATATTTCGACGATTCTCGGCTCCCTGGACACGAAAAATACATATAACAAAAGTTGCTCCAAATTCGCTGCAAATGCTATTTACGAGCAGTTTGGAGCGTGGGGAACAAGAATATCACAAACATTTTTCATTTCGCCTAAGTCGATTTTTCGAGGATTCTCAGCTCCGTGGTCACGAAATATACATATACCAAAAGTTGCTCCAAATTCGTCTCAAATGCTATTTACGAGCAGTTTGGAGCCCGGGGAACAAGAGTATCATAAAAATGTTTCATTAGGTGTAAGTCGATATTTCGACGATGCTCGGCTCCCTGGACACGAAAAATACATATAACAAAAGTTGTTCCAAATTCGCTGCAAAAGCTAAATAAGAGCAGTTTGGAGTAAGGTAAACAAGAATATCACAAAAATATTTCATTTCGTGTAAGTCGATATTTCGACGATTCTCGGCTCCCTGGTAACGAAATATACATATAACAAAAGTTGCTCCAAATTCGCTGCAAATGCTATTTACGAGCAGTTTGGAGCGTGGGGAACAAGAATATCACAAAAATATTTCATTTCGTGCAAGTTGATATTTCGACGATTCTCGGCTCCCTGGACACGAAAAATACATATAACAAAAGTTGCTCCAAATTCGCTGCAAATGCTATATACAAGCAGTTTGGAGTAAGGTAAACAAGAATATCACAAAAATATTTCATTTCGTGTAAGTTGATATTTCGACGATTCTCGGCTCCCTGGACACGAAAAATACATATAACAAAAGTTGCTCCAAATTCGCAGCAAATGCTATATACGAGCAGTTTGGAGCGTGGGGAACAAGAATATCACAAACATTTTTCATTTCGCGTAAGTCGATTTTTCGAGGATTCTCAGCTCCCTGGTCACGAAATATACATATACCAAAAGTTGCTCCAAATTCGTCTCAAATGCTATTTACGAGCAGTTTGGAGCCCGGGGAACAAGAGTATCATAAAAATGTTTCATTAGGTGTAAGTCGATATTTCGACGATGCTCGGCTCCCTGGTCACGAAATATACATATACCAAACGTTGCTCCAAATTCGCCTCAAATGTTATTTACGAGCAGCTTGGAGCGCGGGGAACAAGAATATCACAAAAATATTTCATTTCGTGTAAGTTGATATTTCGACGATTCTCGGCTCCCTGGACACGAAAAATACATATAACAAAAGTTGCTCCAAATTCGCTGCAAATGCTATATACGAGCAGTTTGGAGCGTGGGGAACAAGAATATCACAAACATTTTTCATTTCGCGTAAGTCGATTTTTCGAGGATTCTCAGCTCCCTGGTCACGAAATATACATATACCAAAAGTTGCTCCAAATTCGTCTCAAATGCTATTTACGAGCAGTTTGGAGCCCGGGGAACAAGAGTATCATAAAAATGTTTCATTAGGTGTAAGTCGATATTTCAACGATGCTCGGCTCCCTGGTCACGAAATATACATATACCAAACGTTGCTCCAAATTCGCCTCAAATGCTATTTACGAGCAGTTTGGAGCGTGGGGAACAAGAATATCACAAAAATTTTTCATTTCGCGTTAGTCGATTTTTCGAGGATTCTCAGCTCCCTGGACACGAAATAGATTATCCTAAAAAATGTTGCTCCAAATTCGCTGCAAAAGCTATATACGAGAAGTTTGGAGTGTGGGGACAAAGATTATCGCAAAAATTTTTCATTTCGTGTAGGTCGATATTTCGACTATTCTCGGCTCCCTGGACACTAAATATACTCTGAACAATAGTTGCTCCAAATTAGCTGCAAAAGCTATATACGAGCAGTTTGGAGTGTGGGGAACAAGAATATCACAAAAATTTTTCATTTCGTGTAAGTCGATATTTCGACGATTCTCGGCTCCCTGGACACTAAATATACTCTGAACAAAAGTTGCTCCAAATTCGCTGCAAAAGCTATATAAGAGCAGTTTGGAGTAAGGTTAACAAGAATATCACAAAAATATTTCATTTCGTGTAAGTTGATATTACGACGATTCTCGGCTCCCTGGACACGAAATATACATGTAACAAAAGTTGCTCCAAATTCGCTGCAAATGCTATATACGAGCAGTTTGGAGCGTGGGGAACAAGAATATCACAAAAATTTTTCATTTCGCGTTAGTCGATTTTTCGAGGATTCTCAGCTCCCTGGACACGAAATATATTATCCTAACAAATGTTGCTCCAAATTCGCTGCAAAAGCTATATACGAGAAGTTTGGAGTAAGGTTAACAAGAATATCACAAAAATATTTCATTTCGTGTAAGTTGATATTTCGACGATTCTCGGCTCCCTGGACACGAAAAATACATATAACAAAAGTTGCTCCAAATTCGCTGCAAATGCTATTTACGAGCAGTTTGGAGCGTGGGGAACAAGAATATCACAAACATTTTTCATTTCGCGTAAGTCGATTTTTCGAGGATTCTCAGCTCCGTGGTCACGAAATATACATATACCAAACGTTGCTCCAAATTCGTCTCAAATGCTATTTACGAGCAGTTTGGAGCCCGGGGAACAAGAGTATCATAAAAATGTTTCATTAGGTGTAAGTCGATATTTCGACGATGCTCGGCTCCCTGGACACGAAAAATACATATAACAAAAGTTGTTCCAAATTCGCTCCAAAAGCTAAATAAGAGCAGTTTGGAGTAAGGTAAACAAGAATATCACAAAAATATTTCATTTCGTGTAAGTCGATATTTCGACGATTCTCGGCTCCCTGGTAACGAAATATACATATAACAAAAGTTGCTCCAAATTCGCTGCAAATGCTATTTACGAGCAGTTTGGAGTAAGGTAAACAAGAATATCACAAAAATATTTCATTTCGTGTAAGTCGATATTTCGACGATTCTCGGCTCCCTGGACACTAAATATACTCTGAACAAAAGTTGCTCCAAATTCGCTGCAAAAGCTATATAAGAGCAGTTTGGAGTAAGGTTAACAAGAATATCACAAAAATATTTCATTTCGCGTAAGTCGATTTTTCGAGGATTCTCAGCTCCCTGGTCACGAAATATACATATACCAAAAGTTGCTCCAAATTCGTCTCAAATGCTATTTACGAGCAGTTTGGAGCGCGGGGAACAAGAATATCATAAAAATGTTTCATTACGTGTAAGTCGATATTTCGACGATTCTCGGCTCCCTGGACACGAAAAATACATATAACAAAAGTTGCTCCAAATTCGCTGCAAATGCTATTTACGAGCACTTTGGAGCGTGGGGAACAAGAATATCACAAAAATTTTTCATTTCGCGTAAGTCGATTTTTCGAGGATTCTCTGCTCCCTGGACACTAAATATACTCTGAACAATTATTGCTCCAAATTAGCTGCAAAAGCTATATACGAGCAGTTTGGAGTGTGGGAAACAAGAATATCACAAAAATTTTTCATTTCGTGTAAGTCGATATTTCGACGATTCTCGGCTCCCTGGACACCAAATATACTCTGAACAAAAGTTGCTCCAAATTCGCTGCAAAAGCTATATAAGAGCAGTTTGGAGTAAGGTTAACAAGAATATCACAAAAATATTTCATTTCGTGTAAGTTGATATTTCGACGATTCTCGGCTCCCTGGACACGAAAAATACATATAACAAAAGTTGCTCCAAATTCGCTGCAAATGCTATTTACGAGCAGTTTGGAGCGTGGGGAACAAGAATATCACAAAAATTTTTCATTTCGCGTAAGTCGATTTTTCGAGGATTCTCTGCTCCCTGGACACTAAATATACTCTGAACAAAAGTTGCTCCAAATTCGCTGCAAAAGCTATATAAGAGCAGTTTGGAGTAAGGTTAACAAGAATATCACAAAAATATTTCATTTCGTGTAAGTTGATATTTCGACGATTCTCGGCTCCCTGGACACGAAATATACATGTAACAAAAGTTGCTCCAAATTCGCTGCGAATGCTATATACCAGCAGTTTGGAGCGTGGGGAACAAGAATATCACAAAAATTTTTCATTTCGCGTTAGTCGATTTTTCGAGGATTCTCAGCTCCCTGGACACGAAATATATTATCCTAACAAATGTTGCTCCAAATTCGCTGCAAAAGCTATACACGAGAAGTTTGGAGTGTGGGGAACAAGAATATCGCAAAAATTTTTCATTTCGTGTAGGTCGATATTTCGACTATTCTCGGCTCCCTGGACATTAAATATACTCTGAACAATAGTTGCTCCAAATTCGCTGCAAAAGCTATATACGAGCAGTTTGGAGTGTGGGGAACAAGAATATCACAAAAATTTTTCATTTCCTGTAAGTCGATATTTCGACGATTCTCGGCTCCCTGGACACTAAATATACTCTGAACAAAAGTTGCTCCAAATTCGCTGCAAAAGCTATATAAGAGCAGTTTGGAGTAAGGTTAACAAGAATATCACAAAAATATTTCATTTCGTGTAAGTTGATATTTCGACGATTCTCGGCTCCTTGGACACGAAAAATACATATAACAAAAGTTGCTCCAAATTCGCTGCAAATGCTATTTACGAGTAGTTTGGAGCGTGGGGAACAAGAATATCACAAAAATTTTTCATTTCGCGTAAGTCGATTTTTCGAGGATTCTCTGCTCCCTGGACACTAAATATACTCTGAACAAAAGTTGCTCCAAATTCGCTGCAAAAGCTATATAAGAGCAGTTTGGAGTAAGGTTAACAAGAATATCACAAAAATATTTCATTTCGTGTAAGTTGATATTTCGACGATTCTCGGCTCCCTGGACACGAAAAATACATATAACAAAAGTTGCTCCAAATTCGCTGCAAATGCTATATACGAGCAGTTTGGAGCGTGGGGAACAAGAATATCACAAACATTTTTCATTTCGCGTAAGTCGATTTTTCGAGGATTCTCAGCTCCCTGGTCACGAAATATACATATACCAAAAGTTGCTCCAAATTCGTCTCAAATGCTATTTACGAGCAGTTTGGAGCGCGGGGAACAAGAATATCATAAAAATGTTTCATTACGTGTAAGTCGATATTTCGACGATTCTTGGCTCCCTGGTCACGAAATATACATGTAACAAAAGTTGCTCCATATTCGCTGCAAATGCTATATACCAGCAGTTTGGAGCGTGGGGAACAAGAATATCACAAAAATTTTTCATTTCGCGTTAGTCGATTTTTCGAGGATTCTCAGCTCCCTGGACACGAAATATATTATCCTAACAAATGTTGCTCCAAATTCGCTGCAAAAGCTATATACGAGAAGTTTGGAGTGTGGGGAACAAGAATATCGCAAAAATTTTTCATTTCGTGTAGGTCGATATTTCGACTATTCTCGGCTCCCTGGACACTAAATATACTCTGAACAATAGTTGCTCCAAATTCGCTGCAAAAGCTATATACGAGCAGTTTGGAGTGTGGGGAACAAGAATATCACAAAAATTTTCCATTTCCTGTAAGTCGATATTTCGACGATTCTCGGCTCCCTGGACACTAAATATACTCTGAACAAAAGTTGACCCAAATTCGCTGCAAAAGCTATATAAGAGCAGTTTGGAGTAAGGTTAACAAGAATATCACAAAAATATTTCATTTCGTGTAAGTTGATATTTCGACGATTCTCGGCATCCTGGACACGAAAAATACATATAACAAAAGTTGCTCCAAATTCGCTGCAAATGCTATTTACGAGCAGTTTGGAGCGTGGGGAACAAGAATATCACAAACATTTTTCATTTCGCCTAAGTCGATTTTTCGAGGATTCTCAGCTCCGTGGTCACGAAATATACATATACCAAAAGTTGCTCCAAATTCGTCTCAAATGCTATTTACGAGCAGTTTGGAGCCCGGGGAACAAGAGTATCATAAAAATGTTTCATTAGGTGTAAGTCGATATTTCGACGATGCTCGGCTCCCTGGACACGAAAAATACATATAACAAAAGTTGTTCCAAATTCGCTGCAAAAGCTAAATAAGAGCAGTTTGGAGTAAGGTAAACAAGAATATCACAAAAATATTTCATTTCGTGTAAGTCGATATTTCGACGATTCTCGGCTCCCTGGTAACGAAATATACATATAACAAAAGTTGCTCCAAATTCGCTGCAAATGCTATTTACGAGCAGTTTGGAGCGTGGGGAACAAGAATATCACAAAAATATTTCATTTCGTGCAAGTTGATATTTCGACGATTCTCGGCTCCCTGGACACGAAAAATACATATAACAAAAGTTGCTCCAAATTCGCTGCAAATGCTATATACAAGCAGTTTGGAGTAAGGTAAACAAGAATATCACAAAAATATTTCATTTCGTGTAAGTCGATATTTCGACGATTCTCGGCTCCCTGGACACTAAATATACTCTGAACAAAAGTTGCTCCAAATTCGCTGCAAAAGCTATATGAGAGCAGTTTGGAGTAAGGTTAACAAGAATATCACAAAAATATTTCATTTCGTGTAAGTTGATATTTCGACGATTCTCGGCTCCCTGGACACGAAAAATACATATAACAAAAGTTGCTCCAAATTCGCAGCAAATGCTATATACGAGCAGTTTGGAGCGTGGGGAACAAGAATATCACAAACATTTTTCATTTCGCGTAAGTCGATTTTTCGAGGATTCTCAGCTCCCTGGTCACGAAATATACATATACCAAAAGTTGCTCCAAATTCGTCTCAAATGCTATTTACGAGCAGTTTGGAGCCCGGGGAACAAGAGTATCATAAAAATGTTTCATTAGGTGTAAGTCGATATTTCGACGATGCTCGGCTCCCTGGTCACGAAATATACATATACCAAACGTTGCTCCAAATTCGCCTCAAATGTTATTTACGAGCAGCTTGGAGCGCGGGGAACAAGAATATCACAAAAATATTTCATTTCGTGTAAGTTGATATTTCGACGATTCTCGGCTCCCTGGACACGAAAAATACATATAACAAAAGTTGCTCCAAATTCGCTGCAAATGCTATATACGAGCAGTTTGGAGCGTGGGGAACAAGAATATCACAAACATTTTTCATTTCGCGTAAGTCGATTTTTCGAGGATTCTCAGCTCCCTGGTCACGAAATATACATATACCAAAAGTTGCTCCAAATTCGTCTCAAATGCTATTTACGAGCAGTTTGGAGCCCGGGGAACAAGAGTATCATAAAAATGTTTCATTAGGTGTAAGTCGATATTTCAACGATGCTCGGCTCCCTGGTCACGAAATATACATATACCAAACGTTGCTCCAAATTCGCCTCAAATGCTATTTACGAGCAGTTTGGAGCGTGGGGAACAAGAATATCACAAAAATTTTTCATTTCGCGTTAGTCGATTTTTCGAGGATTCTCAGCTCCCTGGACACGAAATAGATTATCCTAAAAAATGTTGCTCCAAATTCGCTGCAAAAGCTATATACGAGAAGTTTGGAGTGTGGGGACAAAGATTATCGCAAAAATTTTTCATTTCGTGTAGGTCGATATTTCGACTATTCTCGGCTCCCTGGACACTAAATATACTCTGAACAATAGTTGCTCCAAATTCGCTGCAAAAGCTATATACGAGCAGTTTGGAGTGTGGGGAACAAGAATATCACAAAAATTTTTCATTTCCTGTAAGTCGATATTTCGACGATTCTCGGCTCCCTGGACACTAAATATACTCTGAACAAAAGTTGCTCCAAATTCGCTGCAAAAGCTATATAAGAGCAGTTTGGAGTAAGGTTAACAAGAATATCACAAAAATATTTCATTTCGTGTAAGTTGATATTTCGACGATTCTCGGCTCCTTGGACACGAAAAATACATATAACAAAAGTTGCTCCAAATTCGCTGCAAATGCTATTTACGAGTAGTTTGGAGCGTGGGGAACAAGAATATCACAAAAATTTTTCATTTCGCGTAAGTCGATTTTTCGAGGATTCTCTGCTCCCTGGACACTAAATATACTCTGAACAAAAGTTGCTCCAAATTCGCTGCAAAAGCTATATAAGAGCAGTTTGGAGTAAGGTTAACAAGAATATCACAAAAATATTTCATTTCGTGTAAGTTGATATTTCGACGATTCTCGGCTCCCTGGACACGAAAAATACATATAACAAAAGTTGCTCCAAATTCGCTGCAAATGCTATATACGAGCAGTTTGGAGCGTGGGGAACAAGAATATCACAAACATTTTTCATTTCGCGTAAGTCGATTTTTCGAGGATTCTCAGCTCCCTGGTCACGAAATATACATATACCAAAAGTTGCTCCAAATTCGTCTCAAATGCTATTTACGAGCAGTTTGGAGCGCGGGGAACAAGAATATCATAAAAATGTTTCATTACGTGTAAGTCGATATTTCGACGATTCTTGGCTCCCTGGTCACGAAATATACATGTAACAAAAGTTGCTCCATATTCGCTGCAAATGCTATATACCAGCAGTTTGGAGCGTGGGGAACAAGAATATCACAAAAATTTTTCATTTCGCGTTAGTCGATTTTTCGAGGATTCTCAGCTCCCTGGACACGAAATATATTATCCTAACAAATGTTGCTCCAAATTCGCTGCAAAAGCTATATACGAGAAGTTTGGAGTGTGGGGAACAAGAATATCGCAAAAATTTTTCATTTCGTGTAGGTCGATATTTCGACTATTCTCGGCTCCCTGGACACTAAATATACTCTGAACAATAGTTGCTCCAAATTCGCTGCAAAAGCTATATACGAGCAGTTTGGAGTGTGGGGAACAAGAATATCACAAAAATTTTCCATTTCCTGTAAGTCGATATTTCGACGATTCTCGGCTCCCTGGACACTAAATATACTCTGAACAAAAGTTGACCCAAATTCGCTGCAAAAGCTATATAAGAGCAGTTTGGAGTAAGGTTAACAAGAATATCACAAAAATATTTCATTTCGTGTAAGTTGATATTTCGACGATTCTCGGCATCCTGGACACGAAAAATACATATAACAAAAGTTGCTCCAAATTCGCTGCAAATGCTATTTACGAGCAGTTTGGAGCGTGGGGAACAAGAATATCACAAACATTTTTCATTTCGCCTAAGTCGATTTTTCGAGGATTCTCAGCTCCGTGGTCACGAAATATACATATACCAAAAGTTGCTCCAAATTCGTCTCAAATGCTATTTACGAGCAGTTTGGAGCCCGGGGAACAAGAGTATCATAAAAATGTTTCATTAGGTGTAAGTCGATATTTCGACGATGCTCGGCTCCCTGGACACGAAAAATACATATAACAAAAGTTGTTCCAAATTCGCTGCAAAAGCTAAATAAGAGCAGTTTGGAGTAAGGTAAACAAGAATATCACAAAAATATTTCATTTCGTGTAAGTCGATATTTCGACGATTCTCGGCTCCCTGGTAACGAAATATACATATAACAAAAGTTGCTCCAAATTCGCTGCAAATGCTATTTACGAGCAGTTTGGAGCGTGGGGAACAAGAATATCACAAAAATATTTCATTTCGTGCAAGTTGATATTTCGACGATTCTCGGCTCCCTGGACACGAAAAATACATATAACAAAAGTTGCTCCAAATTCGCTGCAAATGCTATATACAAGCAGTTTGGAGTAAGGTAAACAAGAATATCACAAAAATATTTCATTTCGTGTAAGTCGATATTTCGACGATTCTCGGCTCCCTGGACACTAAATATACTCTGAACAAAAGTTGCTCCAAATTCGCTGCAAAAGCTATATGAGAGCAGTTTGGAGTAAGGTTAACAAGAATATCACAAAAATATTTCATTTCGTGTAAGTTGATATTTCGACGATTCTCGGCTCCCTGGACACGAAAAATACATATAACAAAAGTTGCTCCAAATTCGCAGCAAATGCTATATACGAGCAGTTTGGAGCGTGGGGAACAAGAATATCACAAACATTTTTCATTTCGCGTAAGTCGATTTTTCGAGGATTCTCAGCTCCCTGGTCACGAAATATACATATACCAAAAGTTGCTCCAAATTCGTCTCAAATGCTATTTACGAGCAGTTTGGAGCCCGGGGAACAAGAGTATCATAAAAATGTTTCATTAGGTGTAAGTCGATATTTCGACGATGCTCGGCTCCCTGGTCACGAAATATACATATACCAAACGTTGCTCCAAATTCGCCTCAAATGTTATTTACGAGCAGCTTGGAGCGCGGGGAACAAGAATATCACAAAAATATTTCATTTCGTGTAAGTTGATATTTCGACGATTCTCGGCTCCCTGGACACGAAAAATACATATAACAAAAGTTGCTCCAAATTCGCTGCAAATGCTATATACGAGCAGTTTGGAGCGTGGGGAACAAGAATATCACAAACATTTTTCATTTCGCGTAAGTCGATTTTTCGAGGATTCTCAGCTCCCTGGTCACGAAATATACATATACCAAAAGTTGCTCCAAATTCGTCTCAAATGCTATTTACGAGCAGTTTGGAGCCCGGGGAACAAGAGTATCATAAAAATGTTTCATTAGGTGTAAGTCGATATTTCAACGATGCTCGGCTCCCTGGTCACGAAATATACATATACCAAACGTTGCTCCAAATTCGCCTCAAATGCTATTTACGAGCAGTTTGGAGCGTGGGGAACAAGAATATCACAAAAATTTTTCATTTCGCGTTAGTCGATTTTTCGAGGATTCTCAGCTCCCTGGACACGAAATAGATTATCCTAAAAAATGTTGCTCCAAATTCGCTGCAAAAGCTATATACGAGAAGTTTGGAGTGTGGGGACAAAGATTATCGCAAAAATTTTTCATTTCGTGTAGGTCGATATTTCGACTATTCTCGGCTCCCTGGACACTAAATATACTCTGAACAATAGTTGCTCCAAATTCGCTGCAAAAGCTATATACGAGCAGTTTGGAGTGTGGGGAACAAGAATATCACAAAAATTTTTCATTTCCTGTAAGTCGATATTTCGACGATTCTCGGCTCCCTGGACACTAAATATACTCTGAACAAAAGTTGCTCCAAATTCGCTGCAAAAGCTATATAAGAGCAGTTTGGAGTAAGGTTAACAAGAATATCACAAAAATATTTCATTTCGTGTAAGTTGATATTTCGACGATTCTCGGCTCCTTGGACACGAAAAATACATATAACAAAAGTTGCTCCAAATTCGCTGCAAATGCTATTTACGAGTAGTTTGGAGCGTGGGGAACAAGAATATCACAAAAATTTTTCATTTCGCGTAAGTCGATTTTTCGAGGATTCTCTGCTCCCTGGACACTAAATATACTCTGAACAAAAGTTGCTCCAAATTCGCTGCAAAAGCTATATAAGAGCAGTTTGGAGTAAGGTTAACAAGAATATCACAAAAATATTTCATTTCGTGTAAGTTGATATTTCGACGATTCTCGGCTCCCTGGACACGAAAAATACATATAACAAAAGTTGCTCCAAATTCGCTGCAAATGCTATTTACGAGCAGTTTGGAGCGTGGGGAACAAGAATATCACAAACATTTTTCATTTCGCGTAAGTCGATTTTTCGAGGATTCTCAGCTCCGTGGTCACGAAATATACATATACCAAACGTTGCTCCAAATTCGTCTCAAATGCTATTTACGAGCAGTTTGGAGCCCGGGGAACAAGAGTATCATAAAAATGTTTCATTAGGTGTAAGTCGATATTTCGACGATGCTCGGCTCCCTGGACACGAAAAATACATATAACAAAAGTTGTTCCAAATTCGCTCCAAAAGCTAAATAAGAGCAGTTTGGAGTAAGGTAAACAAGAATATCACAAAAATATTTCATTTCGTGTAAGTCGATATTTCGACGATTCTCGGCTCCCTGGTAACGAAATATACATATAACAAAAGTTGCTCCAAATTCGCTGCAAATGCTATTTACGAGCAGTTTGGAGTAAGGTAAACAAGAATATCACAAAAATATTTCATTTCGTGTAAGTCGATATTTCGACGATTCTCGGCTCCCTGGACACTAAATATACTCTGAACAAAAGTTGCTCCAAATTCGCTGCAAAAGCTATATAAGAGCAGTTTGGAGTAAGGTTAACAAGAATATCACAAAAATATTTCATTTCGCGTAAGTCGATTTTTCGAGGATTCTCAGCTCCCTGGTCACGAAATATACATATACCAAAAGTTGCTCCAAATTCGTCTCAAATGCTATTTACGAGCAGTTTGGAGCGCGGGGAACAAGAATATCATAAAAATGTTTCATTACGTGTAAGTCGATATTTCGACGATTCTCGGCTCCCTGGACACGAAAAATACATATAACAAAAGTTGCTCCAAATTCGCTGCAAATGCTATTTACGAGCACTTTGGAGCGTGGGGAACAAGAATATCACAAAAATTTTTCATTTCGCGTAAGTCGATTTTTCGAGGATTCTCTGCTCCCTGGACACTAAATATACTCTGAACAATTATTGCTCCAAATTAGCTGCAAAAGCTATATACGAGCAGTTTGGAGTGTGGGAAACAAGAATATCACAAAAATTTTTCATTTCGTGTAAGTCGATATTTCGACGATTCTCGGCTCCCTGGACACCAAATATACTCTGAACAAAAGTTGCTCCAAATTCGCTGCAAAAGCTATATAAGAGCAGTTTGGAGTAAGGTTAACAAGAATATCACAAAAATATTTCATTTCGTGTAAGTTGATATTTCGACGATTCTCGGCTCCCTGGACACGAAAAATACATATAACAAAAGTTGCTCCAAATTCGCTGCAAATGCTATTTACGAGCAGTTTGGAGCGTGGGGAACAAGAATATCACAAAAATTTTTCATTTCGCGTAAGTCGATTTTTCGAGGATTCTCTGCTCCCTGGACACTAAATATACTCTGAACAAAAGTTGCTCCAAATTCGCTGCAAAAGCTATATAAGAGCAGTTTGGAGTAAGGTTAACAAGAATATCACAAAAATATTTCATTTCGTGTAAGTTGATATTTCGACGATTCTCGGCTCCCTGGACACGAAATATACATGTAACAAAAGTTGCTCCAAATTCGCTGCAAATGCTATATACCAGCAGTTTGGAGCGTGGGGAACAAGAATATCACAAAAATTTTTCATTTCGCGTTAGTCGATTTTTCGAGGATTCTCAGCTCCCTGGACACGAAATATATTATCCTAACAAATGTTGCTCCAAATTCGCTGCAAAAGCTATACACGAGAAGTTTGGAGTGTGGGGAACAAGAATATCGCAAAAATTTTTCATTTCGTGTAGGTCGATATTTCGACTATTCTCGGCTCCCTGGACACTAAATATACTCTGAACAATAGTTGCTCCAAATTCGCTGCAAAAGCTATATACGAGCAGTTTGGAGTGTGGGGAACAAGAATATCACAAAAATTTTTCATTTCCTGTAAGTCGATATTTCGACGATTCTCGGCTCCCTGGACACTAAATATACTCTGAACAAAAGTTGCTCCAAATTCGCTGCAAAAGCTATATAAGAGCAGTTTGGAGTAAGGTTAACAAGAATATCACAAAAATATTTCATTTCGTGTAAGTTGATATTTCGACGATTCTCGGCTCCTTGGACACGAAAAATACATATAACAAAAGTTGCTCCAAATTCGCTGCAAATGCTATTTACGAGTAGTTTGGAGCGTGGGGAACAAGAATATCACAAAAATTTTTCATTTCGCGTAAGTCGATTTTTCGAGGATTCTCTGCTCCCTGGACACTAAATATACTCTGAACAAAAGTTGCTCCAAATTCGCTGCAAAAGCTATATAAGAGCAGTTTGGAGTAAGGTTAACAAGAATATCACAAAAATATTTCATTTCGTGTAAGTTGATATTTCGACGATTCTCGGCTCCCTGAACACGAAAAATACATATAACAAAAGTTGCTCCAAATTCGCTGCAAATGCTTATTACGAGCAGTTTGGAGCGTGGGGAACAAGAATATCACAAACATTTTTCATTTCGCGTAAGTCGATTTTTCGAGGATTCTCAGCTCCCTGGTCACGAAATATATATATACCAAAAGTTGCTCCAAATTCGTCTCAAATGCTATTTACGAGCAGTTTGGAGCCCGGGGAACAAGAGTATCATAAAAATGTTTCATTAGGTGTAAGTCGATATTTCGACGATGCTCGGCTCCCTGGACACGAAAAATACATTTAACAAAAGTTGTTCCAAATTCGCTGCAAAAGCTATATAAGAGCAGTTTGGAGTAAGGTAAACAAGAATATCACAAAAATATTTCATTTCGTGTAAGTCGATATTTCGACGATTCTCGGCTCCCTGGTAACGAAATATACATATAACAAAAGTTGCTCCAAATTCGCTGCAAATGCTATTTACGAGAATTTTGGAGCGCGGGGAACAAGAATATCACAAAAATATTTCATTTCGTGTAAGTAGATATTTCGAAAATTCTCGGCTCCCCGGACACCAAAAATACATATAACAAAAGTTCCAAATTCACTGCAAATGCTATATACGAGCAGTTTGGAGCGTGGGGAAGAAGAATATCACAAAAATTTTTCATTTCGCTTAAGTCGATTTTTCGAGGATTCTCAGCTCCCTGGACACGAACTATATTATCCTAACAAACGTTGCTCCAAATTCGCTGCAAATGCTATTTACGAGCAGTTTGGAGCGTGGGGAACAAGAATATCATAAAAATGTTTCATTATGTGTAAGTCGATATTTCGACGATCCTCGGCTCCCTGGTCACGAAATATACATGTAACAAAAGTTGCTCCAAATTCGCTGCAAAAGCTATATAAGAGCAGTTTGGAGTAAGGTTAACAAGAATATCACAAAAATATTTCATTTCGTGTAAGTTGATATTTCGACGATTCTCGGCTCCCTGGACACGAAAAATACATATAACAAAAGTTGCTCCAAATTCGCTGCAAATGCTATTTACGAGCAGTTTGGAGCGTGGGGAACAAGAATATCACAAAAATTTTTCATTTCGCGTAAGTCGATTTTTCGAGGATTCTCTGCTCCCTGGACACTAAATATACTCTGAACAATAGTTGCTCCAAATTAGCTGCAAAAGCTATATACGAGCAGTTTGGAGTGTGGGAAACAAGAATATCACAAAAATTTTTCATTTCGTGTAAGTCGATATTTCGACGATTCTCGGCTCCCTGGACACTAAATATACTCTGAACAAAAGTTGCTCCAAATTCGCTGCAAAAGCTATATAAGAGCAGTTTGGAGTAAGGTTAACAAGAATATCACAAAAATATTTCATTTCGTGTAAGTTGATATTTCGACGATTCTCGGCTCCCTGGACACGAAAAATACATATAACAAAAGTTGCTCCAAATTCGCTGCAAATGCTATTTACGAGCAGTTTGGAGCGTGGGGAACAAGAATATCACAAAAATTTTTCATTTCGCGTAAGTCGATTTTTCGAGGATTCTCTGCTCCCTGGACACTAAATATACTCTGAACAAAAGTTGCTCCAAATTCGCTGCAAAAGCTATATAAGAGCAGTTTGGAGTAAGGTTAACAAGAATATCACAAAAATATTTCATTTCGTGTAAGTTGATATTTCGACGATTCTCGGCTCCCTGGACACGAAAAATACATATAACAAAAGTTGCTCCAAATTCGCTGCAAATGCTATATACGAGCAGTTTGGAGCGTGGGGAACAAGAATATCACAAACATTTTTCATTTCGCGTAAGTCGATTTTTCGAGGATTCTCAGCTCCCTGGTCACAAAATATACATATACCAAAAGTTGCTCCAAATTCGTCTCAAATGCTATTTACGAGCAGTTTGGAGCCCGGGGAACAAGAGTATCATAAAATGTTTCATTAGGTGTAAGTCGATTTTTCGAGGATTCTCAGCTCCCTGGACACGAAATAGATTATCCTAACAAATGTTGCTCCAAATTCGCTGCAAAAGCTATATACGAGAAGTTTGGAGTGTGGGGAACAAGAATATCGCAAAAATTTTTCATTTCGTGTAGGTCGATATTTCGACTATTCTCGGCTCCCTGGACACTAAATATACTCTGAACAATAGTTGCTCCAAATTAGCTGCAAAAGCTATATACGAGCAGTTTGGAGTGTGGGGAACAAGAATATCACAAAAATTTTTCATTTCGTGTAAGTCGATATTTCGACGATTCTCGGCTCCCTGGACACTAAATATACTCTGAACAAAAGTTGCTCCAAATTCGCTGCAAAAGCTATATAAGAGCAGTTAGGAGTAAGGTTAACAAGAATATCACAAAAATATTTCATTTCGTGTAAGTTGATATTTCGACGATTCTCGGCTCCCTGGACACGAAATATACATGTAACAAAAGTTGCTCCAAATTCGCTGCAAATGCTATATACCAGCAGTTTGGAGCGTGGGGAACAAGAATATCACAAAAATTTTTCATTTCGCGTTAGTCGATTTTTCGAGGATTCTCAGCTCCCTGGACACGAAATATATTATCCTAACAAATGTTGCTCCAAGTTCGCTGCAAAAGCTATATAAGAGCAGTTTGGAGTAAGGTTAACAAGAATATCACAAAAATATTTCATTTCGTGTAAGTTGATATTTCGACGATTCTCGGCTCCCTGGACACGAAAAATACATATAACAAAAGTTGCACCAAATTCGCTGCAAATGCTATTTACGAGCAGTTTGGAGCGTGGGGAACAAGAATATCACAAACATTTTTCATTTCGCCTAAGTCGATTTTTCGAGGATTCTCAGCTCCGTGGTCACGAAATATACATATACCAAAAGTTGCTCCAAATTCGTCTCAAATGCTATTTACGAGCAGTTTGGAGCCCGGGGAACAAGAGTATCATAAAAATGTTTCATTAGGTGTAAGTCGATATTTCGACGATGCTCGGCTCCCTGGACACGAAAAATACATATAACAAAAGTTGTTCCAAATTCATTGCAAAAGCTAAATAAGAGCAGTTTGGAGTAAGGTAAACAAGAATATCACAAAAATATTTCATTACGTGTAAGTCGATATTTCGACGATTCTCGGCTCCCTGGTAACGAAATATACATATAACAAAAGTTGCTCCAAATTCGCTGCAAATGCTATTTACGAGCAGTTTGGAGCGTGGGGAACAAGAATATCACAAAAATATTTCATTTCGTGCAAGTTGATATTTCGACGATTCTCGGCTCCCTGGACACGAAAAATACATATAACAAAAGTTGCTCCAAATTCGCTGCAAATGCTATATACAAGCAGTTTGGAGTAAGGTAAACAAGAATATCACAAAAATATTTCATTTCGTGTAAGTCGATATTTCGACGATTCTCGGCTCCCTGGACACTAAATATACTCTGAACAAAAGTTGCTCCAAATTCGCTGCAAAAGCTATATGAGAGCAGTTTGGAGTAAGGTTAACAAGAATATCACAAAAATATTTCATTTCGTGTAAGTCGATTTTTCGAGGATTCTCAGCTCCGTGGTCACGAAATATACATATACCAAAAGTTGCTCCAAATTCGTCTCAAATGCTATTTACGAGCAGTTTGGAGCCCGGGGAACAAGAGTATCATAAAAATGTTTCATTAGGTGTAAGTCGATATTTCGACGATGCTCGGCTCCCTGGACACGAAAAATACATATAACAAAAGTTGTTCCAAATTCATTGCAAAAGCTAAATAAGAGCAGTTTGGAGTAAGGTAAACAAGAATATCACAAAAATATTTCATTTCGTGTAAGTCGATATTTCGACGATTCTCGGCTCCCTGGTAACGAAATATACATATAACAAAAGTTGCTCCAAATTCGCTGCAAATGCTATTTACGAGCAGTTTGGAGCGTGGGGAACAAGAATATCACAAAAATATTTCATTTCGTGCAAGTTGATATTTCGACGATTCTCGGCTCCCTGGACACGAAAAATACATATAACAAAAGTTGCTCCAAATTCGCTGCAAATGCTATATACAAGCAGTTTGGAGTAAGGTAAACAAGAATATCACAAAAATATTTCATTTCGTGTAAGTCGATATTTCGACGATTCTCGGCTCCCTGGACACTAAATATACTCTGAACAAAAGTTGCTCCAAATTCGCTGCAAAAGCTATATGAGAGCAGTTTGGAGTAAGGTTAACAAGAATATCACAAAAATATTTCATTTCGTGTAAGTTGATATTTCGACGATTCTCGGCTCCCTGGACACGAAAAATACATATAACAAAAGTTGCTCCAAATTCGCTGCAAATGCTATATACGAGCAGTTTGGAGCGTGGGGAACAAGAATATCACAAACATTTTTCATTTCGCGTAAGTCGATTTTTCGAGGATTCTCAGCTCCCTGGTCACGAAATATACATATACCAAACGTTGCTCCAAATTCGTCTCAAATGCTATTTACGAGCAGTTTGGAGCCCGGGGAACAAGAGTATCATAAAAATGTTTCATTAGGTGTAAGTCGATATTTCGACGATGCTCGGCTCCCTGGTCACGAAATATACATATACCAAACGTTGCTCCAAATTCGCCTCAAATGCTATTTACGAGCAGTTTGGAGCGTGGGGAACAAGAATATCACAAAAATTTTTCATTTCGCGTTTATCGATTTTTCGAGGATTCTCAGCTCCCTGGACACGAAATAGATTATCCTAACAAATGTTGCTCCAAATTCGCTGCAAAAGCTATATACGAGAAGTTTGGAGTGTGGGGAACAAGAATATCGCAAAAATTTTTCATTTCGTGTAGGTCGATATATCGACTATTCTCGGCTCCCTGGACACTAAATATACTCTGAACAATAGTTGCTCCAAATTAGCTGCAAAAGCTATATACGAGCAGTTTGGAGTGTGGGGAACAAGAATATCACAAAAATTTTTCATTTCGTGTCAGTCGATATTTCGACGATTCTCGGCTCCCTGGACACTAAATATACTCTGAACAAAAGTTGCTCCAAATTCGCTGCAAAAGCTATATAAGAGCAGTTTGGAGTAAGGTTAACAAGAATATCACAAAAATATTTCATTTCGTGTAAGTTGATATTACCACGATTCTCGGCTCCCTGGACACGAAATATACATGTAACAAAAGTTGCTCCAAATTCGCTGCAAATGCTATATACGAGCAGTTTGGAGCGTGGGGAACAAGAATATCACAAAAATTTTTCATTTCGCGTTAGTCGATTTTTCGAGGATTCTCAGCTCCCTGGACACGAAATATATTATCCTAACAAATGTTGCTCCAAATTCGCTGCAAAAGCTATATACGAGAAGTTTGGAGTGTGGGGAACAAGAATATCGCAAAAATTTTTCATTTCGTGTAGGTCGATATTTCGACTATTCTCGGCTCCCTGGACACTAAATATACTCTGAACAATAGTTGCTCCAAATTAGCTGCAAAAGCTATATACGAGCAGTTTGGAGTGTGGGGAACAAGAATATCACAAAAATTTTTCATTTCGTGTAAGTCGATATTTCGACGATTCTTGGCTCCCTGGACACTAAATATACTCTGAACAAAAGTTACTCCAAATTCGCTGCAAAAGCTATATAAGAGCAGTTTGGAGTAAGGTTAACAAGAATATCACAAAAATATTTCATTTCGTGTAAGTTGATATTTCGACGATTCTCGGCTCCCTGGACACGAAAAATACATATAACAAAAGTTGCTCCAAATTCGCTGCAAATGCTATTTACGAGCAGTTTGGAGCGTGGGGAACAAGAATATCACAAACATTTTTCATTTCGCGTAAGTCGATTTTTCGAGGTTTCTCAGCTCCGTGGTCACGAAATATACATATACCAAAAGTTGCTCCAAATTCGTCTCAAATGCTATTTACGAGCAGTTTGGAGCCCGGGGAACAAGAGTATCATAAAAATGTTTCATTAGGTGTAAGTCGATATTTCGACGATGCTCGGCTCCCTGGACACGAAAAATACATATAACAAAAGTTGTTCCAAATTCGCTGCAAAAGCTATTTACGAGCAGTTTGGAGCGTGGGGAACAAGAATATCACAAAAATATTTCATTTCGTGCAAGTTGATATTTCGACGATTCTCGGCTCCCTGGACACGAAAAATACATATAACAAACGTTGCTCCAAATTCGCTGCAAATGCTATATACGAGCAGTTTGGAGTAAGGTTAACAAGAATATCACAAAAATATTTCATTTCGTGTAAGTTGATATTTCGACGATTCTCGGCTCCCTGTACACGAAATATACATGTAACAAAAGTTGCTCCAAATTCGCTGCAAATGCTATATACCAGCAGTTTGGAGCGTGGGGAACAAGAATATCACAAAAATTTTTCATTTCGCGTTAGTCGATTTTTCGAGGATTCTCAGCTCCCTGGACACGAAATATATTATCCTAACAAATGTTGCTCCAAATTCGCTGCAAATGCTATATACCAGCAGTTTGGAGCGTGGGGAACAAGAATATCACAAACATTTTTCATTTCGCGTTAGTCGATTTTTCGAGGATTCTCAGCTCCCTGGACACGAAATATATTATCCTAACAAATGTTGCTCCAAATTAGCTGCAAAAGCTATATACGAGCAGTTTGGAGTGTGGGAAACAAGAATATCACAAAAATTTTTCATTTCGTGTAAGTCGATATTTCGACGATTCTCGGCTCCCTGGACACTAAATATACCCTGAACAAAAGTTGCTCCAAATTCGCTGCAAAAGCTATATAAGAGCAGTTTGGAGTAAGGTTAACAAGAATATCACAAAAATATTTCATTTCGTGTAAGTTGATATTTCGACGATTCTCGGCTCCCTGGACACGAAAAATACATATAACAAAAGTTGCTCCAAATTCGCTGCAAATGCTATTTACGAGCAGTTTGGAGCGTGGGGAACAAGAATATCACAAAAATATTTCATTTCGTGCAAGTTGATATTTCGACGATTCTCGGCTCCCTGGACACGAAAAATACATATAACAAAAGTTGTTCCAAATTCGCTGCAAAAGCTATTTACGAGCAGTTTGGAGCGTGGGGAACAAGAATATCACAAAAATATTTCATTTCGTGCAAGTTGATATTTCGACGATTCTCGGCTCCCTGGACACGAAAAATACATATAACAAACGTTGCTCCAAATTCGCTGCAAATGCTATATACGAGCAGTTTGGAGTAAGGTTAACAAGAATATCACAAAAATATTTCATTTCGTGTAAGTTGATATTTCGACGATTCTCGGCTCCCTGTACACGAAATATACATGTAACAAAAGTTGCTCCAAATTCGCTGCAAATGCTATATACAAGCAGTTTGGAGTAAGGTAAACAAGAATATCACAAAAATATTTCATTTCGTGTAAGTCGATATTTCGACGATTCTCGGCTCCCTGGACACTAAATATACTCTGAACAAAAGTTGCTCCAAATTCGCTGCAAAAGCTATATGAGAGCAGTTTGGAGTAAGGTTAACAAGAATATCACAAAAATATTTCATTTCGTGTAAGTTGATATTTCGAATTTTCTCGGCTCCCTGGACACGAAAAATACATATAACAAAAGTTGCTCCAAATTCGCTGCAAATGCTATATACGAGCAGTTTGGAGCGTGGGGAACAAGAATATCACAAACATTTTTCATTTCGCGTAAGTCGATTTTTCGAGGATTCTCAGCTCCCTGGTCACGAAATATACATATACCAAAAGTTGCTCCAAATTCGTCTCAAATGCTATTTACGAGCAGTTTGGAGCCCGGGGAACAAGAGTATCATAAAAATGTTTCATTAGGTGTAAGTCGATATTTCGACGATGCTCGGCTCCCTGGTCACGAAATATACATATACCAAACGTTGCTCCAAATTCGCCTCAAATGCTATTTACGAGCAGTTTGGAGCGTGGGGAACAAGAATATCACAAAAATTTTTCATTTCGCGTTTATCGATTTTTCGAGGATTCTCAGCTCCCTGGACACGAAATAGATTATCCTAATAAATGTTGCTCCAAATTCGCTGCAAAAGCTATATACGAGAAGTTTGGAGTGTGGGGAACAAGAATATCGCAAAAATTTTTCATTTCGTGTAGGTCGATATTTCGACTATTCTCGGCTCCCTGGACACTAAATATACTCTGAACAATAGTTGCTCCAAATTAGCTGCAAAAGCTATATACGAGCAGTTTGGAGTGTGGGGAACAAGAATATCACAAAAATTTTTCATTTCGTGTAAGTCGATATTTCGACGATTCTCGGCTCCCTGGACACTAAATATACCCTGAACAAAAGTTGCTCCAAATTCGCTGCAAAAGCTATATAAGAGCAGTTTGGAGTAAGGTTAACAAGAATATCACAAAAATATTTCATTTCGTGTAAGTTGATATTTCGACGATTCTCGGCTCCCTGGACACGAAAAATACATATAACAAAAGTTGCTCCAAATTCGCTGCAAATGCTATTTACGAGCAGTTTGGAGCGTGGGGAACAAGAATATCACAAAAATTTTTCGTTTCGCGTAAGTCGATTTTTCGAGGATTCTCTGCTCCCTGGACACTAAATATATTCTGAACAATAGATGCTCCAAATTCGCTGCAAAAGCTATATAAGAGCAGTTTGGAGTATGGTTAACAAGAATATCACAAAAATATTTCATTTCGTGTAAGTTGATATTTCGACGATTCTCGGCTCCCTGGACACGAAAAATACATATATCAAAAGTTGCTCCAAATTCGCTGCAAATGCTATTTACGAGCAGTTTGGAGCGTGGGGAACAAGAATATCACAAACATTTTTCATTTCGCGTAAGTCGATTTTTCGAGGATTCTCAGCCCCGTGGTCACGAAATATACATATACCAAAAGTTGCTCCAAATTCGTCTCAAATGCTATTTACGAGCAGTTTGGAGCCCGGGGAACAAGAGTATCATAAAAATGTTTCATTAGGTGTAAGTCGATATTTCGACGATGCTCGGCTCCCTGGACACGAAAAATACATATAACAAAAGTTGTTCCAAATTCGCTGCAAAAGCTAAATAAGAGCAGTTTGGAGTAAGGTAAACAAGAATATCACAAAAATATTTCATTTCGTGTAAGTCGATATTTCGACGATTCTCGGCTCCCTGGTAACGAAATATACATATAACAAAAGTTGCTCCAAATTCGCTGCAAATGCTATTTACGAGCAGTTTGGAGCGTGGGGAACAAGAATATCACAAAAATATTTCATTTCGTGCAAGTTTATATTTCGACGATTCTCGGCTCCCTGGACACGAAAAATATATATAACAAAAGTTGCTCCAAATTCGCTGCAAATGCTATTTACGAGCAGTTTGGAGCGTGGGGAACAAGAATATCACAAAAATTTTTCATTTCGCGTAAGTCGATTTTTCGAGGATTCTCTGCTCCCTGGACAATAAATATACTCTGAACAAAAGTTGCTTCAAATTCGCTGCAAAAGCTATATAAGAGCAGTTTGGAGTAAGGTTAACAAGAATATCACAAAAATATTTCATTTCGTGTAAGTTGATATTTCGACGATTCTCGGCTCCCTGGACACGAAAAATACATATAACAAAAGTTGCTCCAAATTCGCTGCAAATGCTATATACGAGCAGTTTGGAGCGTGGGGAACAAGAATATCACAAACATTTTTCATTTCGCGTAAGTCGATTTTTCCAGGATTCTCAGCTCCCTGGTCACGAAATATACATATACCAAAAGTTGCTCCAAATTCGTCTCAGATGCTATTTACGAGCAGTTTGGAGCCCGGGGAACAAGAGTATCATAAAAATGTTTCTTTAGGTGTAAGTCGATATTTCGACGATGCTCGGCTCCCTGGTCACGAAATATACATATACCAAACGTTGCTCCAAATTCGCCTCAAATGCTATTTACGAGCAGTTTGGAGCGCGGGGAACAAGAATATCATAAAAATGTTTCATTACGTGTAAGTCGATATTTCGACGATTCTTGGCTCCCTGGTCACGAAATATACATGTAACAAAAGTTGCTCCAAATTCGCTGCAAATGCTATATACCAGCAGTTTGGAGCGTGGGGAACAAGAATAACACAAAAATTTTTCATTTCGCGTTAGTCGATTTTTCGAGGATTCTCAGCTCCCTTTACACGAAATATATTATCCTAACAAATGTTGCTCCCAATTCGCTGCAAAAGCTATATACGAGAAGTTTGGAGTGTGGGGAACAAGAATATCACAAAAATTTTTCATTTCGTGTAGGTCGATATTTCGACTATTCTCGGCTCCCTGGACACTAAATATACTCTGAACAATAGTTGCTCCAAATTCGCTGCAAAAGCTATATACGAGCAGTTTGGAGCGTGGGGAACAAGAATATCACAAAAATTTTTCATTTCGCGTAAGTCGATTTTTCGAGGATTCTCTGCTCCCTGGACACTAAATATACTCTGAACAATAGTTATTCCAAATTAGCTGCAAAAGCTATATACGAGCAGTTTGGAGTGTGGGGAACAAGAATATCACAAAAATTTTTCATTTCGTGTAAGTCGATATTTCGACGATTCTCGGCTCCCTGGACACGAAAAATACATATAACAAAAGTTGCTCCAAATTCGCTGCAAATGCTATATACGAGCAGTTTGGAGTAAGGTAAACAAGAATATCACAAACATATTTCATTTCGTGTAAGTCGATATTTCGACGATTCTCGGCTCCCTGGACACTAAATATACTCTGAACAAAAGTTGCTCCAAATTCGCTGCAAAAGCTATATTCGAGCAGTTTGGAGTAAGGTTAACAAGAATATCACAAAAATATTTCATTCCGTGTAAGTTGATATTTCGACGATTCTCGGCTCCCTGGACACGAAAAATACATATAACAAAAGTTGCTCCAAATTCGCTGCAAATGCTATATACGAGCAGTTTGGAGCGTGGGGAACAAGAATATCACAAACATTTTTCATTTCGCGTAAGTCGATTTTTCGAGGATTCTCAGCTCCCTGGTCACGAAATATACATATACCAAAAGTTGCTCCAAATTCGTCTCAAATGCTATTTACGAGCAGTTTGGAGCCCGGGGAACAAGAGTATCATAAAAATGTTTCATTAGGTGTAAGTCGATATTTCGACGATGCTCGGCTCCCTGGTCACGAAATATACATATACCAAACGTTGCTCCAAATTCGCCTCAAATGCTATTTACGAGCAGTTTGGAGCGCGGGGAACAAGAATATCATAAAAATGTTTCATTACGTGTAAGTCGATATTTCGACGATACTTGGCTCCCTGGTCACGAAATATACATGTAACAAAAGTTGCTCCAAATTCGCTGCAAATGCTATATACCAGCAGTTTGGAGCGTGGGGAACAAGAATATCACAAAAATTTTTCATTTCGCGTTAGTCGATTTTTCGAGGATTCTCAGCTCCCTGGACACGAAATATATTATCCTAACAAATGTTGCTCCAAATTCGCTGCAAAAGCTATATACGAGAAGCTTGGAGTGTGGGGAACAGGAATATCGCAAAAATTTTTCATTTCGTGTAGGTCGATATTTCGACTATTCTCGGCTCCCTGGACACTAAATATACTCTGAACAATAGTTGCTCCAAATTCGCTGCAAAAGCTATATACGAGCAGTTTGGAGTGTGGGGAACAAGAATATCACAAAAATTTTTCATTTCGTGTAAGTCGATATTTCGACGATTCTCGGCTCCCTGGACACTAAATATACTCTGAACAAAAGTTGCTCCAAATTCGCTGCAAAAGCTATATAAGAGCAGTTTGGAGTAAGGTTAACAAGAATATCACAAAAATATTTCATTTCGTGTAAGTTGATATTTCGACGATTCTCGGCTCCCTGGACACGAAAAATACATATAACAAAAGTTGCTCCAAATTCGCTGCAAATGCTATTTACGAGCAGTTTGGAGCGTGGGGAACAAGAATATCACAAATATTTTTCATTTCGCGTAAGTCGATTTTTCGAGGATTCTCAGCTCCGTGGTCACGAAATATACATATACCAAAAGTTGCTCCAAATTCGTCTCAAATGCTATTTACGAGCAGTTTGGAGCCCGGGGAACAAGAGTATCATAAAAATGTGTCATTAGGTGTAAGTCGATATTTCGACGATGCTCGGCTCCCTGGACACGAAAAATACATATAACAAAAGTTGCTCCAAATTCGCTGCAAATGCTATTTACGAGCAGTTTGGAGCGTGTGGAACAAGAATATCACAAAAATTTTTCATTTCGCGTAAGTCGATTTTTCGAGGATTCTCTGCTCCCTGGACACTAAATATACTCTGAACAATAGTTGCTCCAAGTTCGCTGCAAAAGCTATATAAGAGCAGTTTGGAGTAAGGTTAACAAGAATATCACAAAAATATTTCATTTCGTGTAAGTTGATATTTCGACGATTCTCGGCTCCCTGGACACGAAAAATACATATAACAAAAGTTGCACCAAATTCGCTGCAAATGCTATTTACGAGCAGTTTGGAGCGTGGGGAACAAGAATATCACAAACATTTTTCATTTCGCCTAAGTCGATTTTTCGAGGATTCTCAGCTCCGTGGTCACGAAATATACATATACCAAAAGTTGCTCCAAATTCGTCTCAAATGCTATTTACGAGCAGTTTGGAGCCCGGGGAACAAGAGTATCATAAAAATGTTTCATTAGGTGTAAGTCGATATTTCGACGATGCTCGGCTCCCTGGACACGAAAAATACATATAACAAAAGTTGTTCCAAATTCATTGCAAAAGCTAAATAAGAGCAGTTTGGAGTAAGGTAAACAAGAATATCACAAACATATTTCATTTCGTGTAAGTCGATATTTCGGCGATTCTCGGCTCCCTGGTAACGAAATATACATAAAACAAAAGTTGCTCCAAATTCGCTGCAAATGCTATTTACGAGCAGGTTGGAGCGTGGGGAACAAGAATATCACAAAAATATTTCATTTCGTGCAAGTTGATATTTCGACGATTCTCGGCTCCCTGGACACGAAAAATACATATAACAAAAGTTGCTCCAAATTCGCTGCAAATGCTATATACAAGCAGTTTGGAGTAAGGTAAACAAGAATATCACAAAAATATTTCATTTCGTGTAAGTCGATATTTCGACGATTCTCGGCTCCCTGGACACTAAATATACTCTGAACAAAAGTTGCTCCAAATTCGCTGCAAAAGCTATATGAGAGCAGTTTGGAGTAAGGTTAACAAGAATATCACAAAAATATTTCATTTCGTGTAAGTTGATATTTCGAATTTTCTCGGCTCCCTGGACACGAAAAATACATATAACAAAAGTTGCTCCAAATTCGCTGCAAATGCTATATACGAGCAGTTTGGAGCGTGGGGAACAAGAATATCACAAACATTTTTCATTTCGCGTAAGTCGATTTTTCGAGGATTCTCAGCTCCCTGGTCACGAAATATACATATACCAAAAGTTGCTCCAAATTCGTCTCAAATGCTATTTACGAGCAGTTTGGAGCCCGGGGAACAAGAGTATCATAAAAATGTTTCATTAGGTGTAAGTCGATATTTCGACGATGCTCGGCTCCCTGGTCACGAAATATACATATACCAAACGTTGCTCCAAATTCGCCTCAAATGCTATTTACGAGCAGTTTGGAGCGTGGGGAACAAGAATATCACAAAAATTTTTCATTTCGCGTTTATCGATTTTTCGAGGATTCTCAGCTCCCTGGACACGAAATAGATTATCCTAATAAATGTTGCTCCAAATTCGCTGCAAAAGCTATATACGAGAAGTTTGGAGTGTGGGGAACAAGAATATCGCAAAAATTTTTCATTTCGTGTAGGTCGATATTTCGACTATTCTCGGCTCCCTGGACACTAAATATACTCTGAACAATAGTTGCTCCAAATTAGCTGCAAAAGCTATATACGAGCAGTTTGGAGTGTGGGGAACAAGAATATCACAAAAATTTTTCATTTCGTGTCAGTCGATATTTCGACGATTCTCGGCTCCCTGGACACTAAATATACTCTGAACAAAAGTTGCTCCAAATTCGCTGCAAAAGCTATATAAGAGCAGTTTGGAGTAAGGTTAACAAGAATATCACAAAAATATTTCATTTCGTGTAAGTTGATATTACCACGATTCTCGGCTCCCTGGACACGAAAAATACATATAACAAAAGTTGCTCCAAATTCGCTGCAAATGCTATTTACGAGCAGTTTGGAGCGTGGGGAACAAGAATATCACAAAAATATTTCATTTCGTGCAAGTTGATATTTCGACGATTCTCGGCTCCCTGGACACGAAAAATACATATAACAAAAGTTGCTCCAAATTCGCTGCAAATGCTATATACGAGCAGTTTGGAGCGTGGGGAACAAGAATATCACAAACATTTTTCATTTCGCGTAAGTCGATTTTTCGAGGATTCTCAGCTCCCTGGTCACGAAATATACATATACCAAAAGTTGCTCCAAATTCGTCTCAAATGCTATTTACGAGCAGTTTGGAGCCCGGGGAACAAGAGTATCATAAAAATGTTTCATTAGGTGTAAGTCGATATTTCGACGATGCTCGGCTCCCTGGTCACGAAATATACATATACCAAACGTTGCTCCAAATTCGCCTCAAATGCTATTTACGAGCAGTTTGGAGCGCGGGGAACAAGAATATCATAAAAATGTTTCATTACGTGTAAGTCGATATTTCGACGATACTTGGCTCCCTGGTCACGAAATATACATGTAACAAAAGTTGCTCCAAATTCGCTGCAAATGCTATATACCAGCAGTTTGGAGCGTGGGGAACAAGAATATCACAAAAATTTTTCATTTCGCGTTAGTCGATTTTTCGAGGATTCTCAGCTCCCTGGACACGAAATATATTATCCTAACAAATGTTGCTCCAAATTCGCTGCAAAAGCTATATACGAGAAGCTTGGAGTGTGGGGAACAGGAATATCGCAAAAATTTTTCATTTCGTGTAGGTCGATATTTCGACTATTCTCGGCTCCCTGGACACTAAATATACTCTGAACAATAGTTGCTCCAAATTCGCTGCAAAAGCTATATACGAGCAGTTTGGAGTGTGGGGAACAAGAATATCACAAAAATTTTTCATTTCGTGTAAGTCGATATTTCGACGATTCTCGGCTCCCTGGACACTAAATATACTCTGAACAAAAGTTGCTCCAAATTCGCTGCAAAAGCTATATAAGAGCAGTTTGGAGTAAGGTTAACAAGAATATCACAAAAATATTTCATTTCGTGTAAGTTGATATTTCGACGATTCTCGGCTCCCTGGACACGAAAAATACATATAACAAAAGTTGCTCCAAATTCGCTGCAAATGCTATTTACGAGCAGTTTGGAGCGTGGGGAACAAGAATATCACAAATATTTTTCATTTCGCGTAAGTCGATTTTTCGAGGATTCTCAGCTCCGTGGTCACGAAATATACATATACCAAAAGTTGCTCCAAATTCGTCTCAAATGCTATTTACGAGCAGTTTGGAGCCCGGGGAACAAGAGTATCATAAAAATGTGTCATTAGGTGTAAGTCGATATTTCGACGATGCTCGGCTCCCTGGACACGAAAAATACATATAACAAAAGTTGCTCCAAATTCGCTGCAAATGCTATTTACGAGCAGTTTGGAGCGTGTGGAACAAGAATATCACAAAAATTTTTCATTTCGCGTAAGTCGATTTTTCGAGGATTCTCTGCTCCCTGGACACTAAATATACTCTGAACAATAGTTGCTCCAAGTTCGCTGCAAAAGCTATATAAGAGCAGTTTGGAGTAAGGTTAACAAGAATATCACAAAAATATTTCATTTCGTGTAAGTTGATATTTCGACGATTCTCGGCTCCCTGGACACGAAAAATACATATAACAAAAGTTGCACCAAATTCGCTGCAAATGCTATTTACGAGCAGTTTGGAGCGTGGGGAACAAGAATATCACAAACATTTTTCATTTCGCCTAAGTCGATTTTTCGAGGATTCTCAGCTCCGTGGTCACGAAATATACATATACCAAAAGTTGCTCCAAATTCGTCTCAAATGCTATTTACGAGCAGTTTGGAGCCCGGGGAACAAGAGTATCATAAAAATGTTTCATTAGGTGTAAGTCGATATTTCGACGATGCTCGGCTCCCTGGACACGAAAAATACATATAACAAAAGTTGTTCCAAATTCATTGCAAAAGCTAAATAAGAGCAGTTTGGAGTAAGGTAAACAAGAATATCACAAACATATTTCATTTCGTGTAAGTCGATATTTCGGCGATTCTCGGCTCCCTGGTAACGAAATATACATAAAACAAAAGTTGCTCCAAATTCGCTGCAAATGCTATTTACGAGCAGGTTGGAGCGTGGGGAACAAGAATATCACAAAAATATTTCATTTCGTGCAAGTTGATATTTCGACGATTCTCGGCTCCCTGGACACGAAAAATACATATAACAAAAGTTGCTCCAAATTCGCTGCAAATGCTATATACAAGCAGTTTGGAGTAAGGTAAACAAGAATATCACAAAAATATTTCATTTCGTGTAAGTCGATATTTCGACGATTCTCGGCTCCCTGGACACTAAATATACTCTGAACAAAAGTTGCTCCAAATTCGCTGCAAAAGCTATATGAGAGCAGTTTGGAGTAAGGTTAACAAGAATATCACAAAAATATTTCATTTCGTGTAAGTTGATATTTCGAATTTTCTCGGCTCCCTGGACACGAAAAATACATATAACAAAAGTTGCTCCAAATTCGCTGCAAATGCTATATACGAGCAGTTTGGAGCGTGGGGAACAAGAATATCACAAACATTTTTCATTTCGCGTAAGTCGATTTTTCGAGGATTCTCAGCTCCCTGGTCACGAAATATACATATACCAAAAGTTGCTCCAAATTCGTCTCAAATGCTATTTACGAGCAGTTTGGAGCCCGGGGAACAAGAGTATCATAAAAATGTTTCATTAGGTGTAAGTCGATATTTCGACGATGCTCGGCTCCCTGGTCACGAAATATACATATACCAAACGTTGCTCCAAATTCGCCTCAAATGCTATTTACGAGCAGTTTGGAGCGTGGGGAACAAGAATATCACAAAAATTTTTCATTTCGCGTTTATCGATTTTTCGAGGATTCTCAGCTCCCTGGACACGAAATAGATTATCCTAATAAATGTTGCTCCAAATTCGCTGCAAAAGCTATATACGAGAAGTTTGGAGTGTGGGGAACAAGAATATCGCAAAAATTTTTCATTTCGTGTAGGTCGATATTTCGACTATTCTCGGCTCCCTGGACACTAAATATACTCTGAACAATAGTTGCTCCAAATTAGCTGCAAAAGCTATATACGAGCAGTTTGGAGTGTGGGGAACAAGAATATCACAAAAATTTTTCATTTCGTGTCAGTCGATATTTCGACGATTCTCGGCTCCCTGGACACTAAATATACTCTGAACAAAAGTTGCTCCAAATTCGCTGCAAAAGCTATATAAGAGCAGTTTGGAGTAAGGTTAACAAGAATATCACAAAAATATTTCATTTCGTGTAAGTTGATATTACCACGATTCTCGGCTCCCTGGACACGAAAAATACATATAACAAAAGTTGCTCCAAATTCGCTGCAAATGCTATTTACGAGCAGTTTGGAGCGTGGGGAACAAGAATATCACAAAAATATTTCATTTCGTGCAAGTTGATATTTCGACGATTCTCGGCTCCCTGGACACGAAAAATACATATAACAAAAGTTGCTCCAAATTCGCTGCAAATGCTATATACAAGCAGTTTGGAGTAAGGTAAACAAGAATATCACAAAAATATTTCATTTCGTGTAAGTCGATATTTCGACGATTCTCGGCTCCCTGGACACTAAATATACTCTGAACAAAAGTTGCTCCAAATTCGCTGCAAAAGCTATATGAGAGCAGTTTGGAGTAAGGTTAACAAGAATATCACAAAAATATTTCATTTCGTGTAAGTTGATATTTCGACGATTCTCGGCTCCCTGGACACGAAAAATACATAGAACAAAAGTTGCTCCAAATTCGCTGCAAATGCTATATACGAGCAGTTTGGAACGTGGGGAACAAGAATATCACAAACATTTTTCATTTCGCGTAAGTCGATTTTTCGAGGATTCTCAGCTCCCTGGTCACGAAATATACATATACCAAAAGTTGCTCCAAATTCGTCTCAAATGCTATTTACGAGCAGTTTGGAGCCCGGGGAACAAGAGTATCATAAAAATGTTTCATTAGGTGTAAGTCGATATTACGACGATTCTCGGCTCCCTGGACACGAAATATACATGTAACAAAAGTTGCTCCAAATTCGCTGCAAATGCTATATACGAGCAGTTTGGAGCGTGGGGAACAAGAATATCACAAAAATTTTTCATTTCGCGTTAGTCGATTTTTCGAGGATTCTCAGCTCCCTGGACACGAAATATATTATCCTAACAAATGTTGCTCCAAATTCGCTGCAAAAGCTATATACGAGAAGTTTGGAGTGTGGGGAACAAGAATATCGCAAAAATTTTTCATTTCGTGTAGGTCGATATTGCGACTATTCTCGGCTCCCTGGACACTAAATATACTCTGAACAAAAGTTGCTCCAAATTCGCTGCAAAAGCTATATAAGAGCAGTTTGGAGTAAGGTTAACAAGAATATCACAAAAATATTTCATTTCGTGTAAGTTGATATTTCGACGATTCTCGGCTCCCTGGACACGAAAAATACATATAACAAAAGTTGCTCCAAATTCGCTGCAAATGCTATTTACGAGCAGTTTGGAGCGTGGGGAACAAGAATATCACAAAAATTTTTCATTTCGCGTAAGTCGATTTTTCGAGGATTCTCTGCTCCCTGGACACTAAATATGCTCTGAACAATAGTTGCTCCAAATTCGCTGCAAAAGCTATATAAGAGCAGTTTGGAGTATGGTTAACAAGAATATCACAAAAATATTTCATTTCGTGTAAGTTGATATTTCGACGATTCTCGGCTCCCTGGACACGAAAAATACATATAACAAAAGTTGCTCCAAATTCGCTGCAAATGCTATTTACGAGCAGTTTGGAGCGTGGGGAACAAGAATATCACAAACATTTTTCATTTCGCGTAAGTCGATTTTTCGAGGATTCTCAGCTCCGTGGTCACGAAATATACATATACCAAAAGTTGCTCCAAATTCGTCTCAAATGCTATTTACGAGCAGTTTGGAGCCCGGGGAACAAGAGTATCATAAAAATGTTTCATTAGGTGTAAGTCGATATTTCGACGATGCTCGGCTCCCTGGACACGAAAAATACATATAACAAAAGTTGTTCCAAATTCGCTGCAAAAGCTAAATAAGAGCAGTTTGGAGTAAGGTAAACAAGAATATCACAAAAATATTTCATTTCGTGTAAGTCGATATTTCGACGATTCTCGGCTCCCTGGTAACGAAATATACATATAACAAAAGTTGCTCCAAATTCGCTGCAAATGCTATTTACGAGCAGTTTGGAGCGTGGGGAACAAGAATATCACAAAAATATTTCATTTCGTGCAAGTTGATATTTCGACGATTCTCGGCTCCCTGGACACGAAAAATACATATAACAAAAGTTGCTCCAAATTCGCTGCAAATGCTATTTACGAGCAGTTTGGAGCGTGGGGAACAAGAATATCACAAAAATTTTTCATTTCGCGTAAGTCGATTTTTCGAGGATTCTCTGCTCCCTGGACACTAAATATACTCTGAACAAAAGTTGCTTCAAATTCGCTGCAAAAGCTATATAAGAGCAGTTTGGAGTAAGGTTAACAAGAATATCACAAAAATATTTCATTTCGTGTAAGTTGATATTTCGACGATTCTCGGCTCCCTGGACACGAAAAATACATAAAACAAAAGTTGCTCCAAATTCGCTGCAAATGCTATATACGAGCAGTTTGGAGCGTGGGGAACAAGAATATCACAAAAATTTTTCATTTCGCGTTAGTCGATTTTTCGAGGATTCTCAGCTCCCTGGACACGAAATATATTATCCTAACAAATGTTGCTCCAAATTCGCTGCAAATGCTATATACCAGCAGTTTGGAGCGTGGGGAACAAGAATATCACAAAAATTTTTCATTTCGCGTTAGTCGATTTTTCGAGGATTCTCAGCTCCCTGGACACGAAATATATTATCCTAACAAATGTTGCTCCAAATTCGCTGCAAAAGCTATATACGAGAAGTTTGGAGTGTGGGGAACAAGAATATCGCAAAAATTTTTCATTTCGTGTAGGTCGATATTTCGAATATTCTCGGCTCCCTGGACACTAAATATACTCTGAACAATAGTTGCTCCAAATTAGCTGCAAAAGCTATATACGAGCAGTTTGGAGTGTGGGGAACAAGAATATCACAAAAATTTTTGATTTCGTGTAAGTTGATATTTCGACGATTCTCGGCTCCCTGGACACGAAAAATACATATAACAAAAGTTGCTCCAAATTCGCTGCAAATGCTATTTACGAGCAGTTTGGAGCGTGGGGAACAAGAATATCACAAAAATTTTTCGTTTCGCGTAAGTCGATTTTTCGAGGATTCTCTGCTCCCTGGACACTAAATATATTCTGAACAATAGATGCTCCAAATTCGCTGCAAAAGCTATATAAGAGCAGTTTGGAGTATGGTTAACAAGAATATCACAAAAATATTTCATTTCGTGTAAGTTGATATTTCGACGATTCTCGGCTCCCTGGACACGAAAAATACATATATCAAAAGTTGCTCCAAATTCGCTGCAAATGCTATTTACGAGCAGTTTGGAGCGTGGGGAACAAGAATATCAGAAACATTTTTCATTTCGCGTAAGTCGATTTTTCGAGGATTCTCAGCCCCGTGGTCACGAAATATACATATACCAAAAGTTGCTCCAAATTCGTCTCAAATGCTATTTACGAGCAGTTTGGAGCCCGGGGAACAAGAGTATCATAAAAATGTTTCATTAGGTGTAAGTCGATATTTCGACGATGCTCGGCTCCCTGGACACGAAAAATACATATAACAAAAGTTGTTCCAAATTCGCTGCAAAAGCTAAATAAGAGCAGTTTGGAGTAAGGTAAACAAGAATATCACAAAAATATTTCATTTCGTGTAAGTCGATATTTCGACGATTCTCGGCTCCCTGGTAACGAAATATACATATAACAAAAGTTGCTCCAAATTCGCTGCAAATGCTATTTACGAGCAGTTTGGAGCGTGGGGAACAAGAATATCACAAAAATATTTCATTTCGTGCAAGTTGATATTTCGACGATTCTCGGCTCCCTGGACACGAAAAATATATATAACAAAAGTTGCTCCAAATTCGCTGCAAATGCTATTTACGAGCAGTTTGGAGCGTGGGGAACAAGAATATCACAAAAATTTTTCATTTCGCGTAAGTCGATTTTTCGAGGATTCTCTGCTCCCTGGACAATAAATATACTCTGAACAAAAGTTGCTTCAAATTCGCTGCAAAAGCTATATAAGAGCAGTTTGGAGTAAGGTTAACAAGAATATCACAAAAATATTTCATTTCGTGTAAGTTGATATTTCGACGATTCTCGGCTCCCTGGACACGAAAAATACATATAACAAAAGTTGCTCCAAATTCGCTGCAAATGCTATATACGAGCAGTTTGGAGCGTGGGGAACAAGAATATCACAAACATTTTTCATTTCGCGTAAGTCGATTTTTCCAGGATTCTCAGCTCCCTGGTCACGAAATATACATATACCAAAAGTTGCTCCAAATTCGTCTCAGATGCTATTTACGAGCAGTTTGGAGCCCGGGGAACAAGAGTATCATAAAAATGTTTCTTTAGGTGTAAGTCGATATTTCGACGATGCTCGGCTCCCTGGTCACGAAATATACATATACCAAACGTTGCTCCAAATTCGCCTCAAATGCTATTTACGAGCAGTTTGGAGCGCGGGGAACAAGAATATCATAAAAATGTTTCATTACGTGTAAGTCGATATTTCGACGATTCTTGGCTCCCTGGTCACGAAATATACATGTAACAAAAGTTGCTCCAAATTCGCTGCAAATGCTATATACCAGCAGTTTGGAGCGTGGGGAACAAGAATAACACAAAAATTTTTCATTTCGCGTTAGTCGATTTTTCGAGGATTCTCAGCTCCCTTTACACGAAATATATTATCCTAACAAATGTTGCTCCCAATTCGCTGCAAAAGCTATATACGAGAAGTTTGGAGTGTGGGGAACAAGAATATCACAAAAATTTTTCATTTCGTGTAGGTCGATATTTCGACTATTCTCGGCTCCCTGGACACTAAATATACTCTGAACAATAGTTGCTCCAAATTCGCTGCAAAAGCTATATACGAGCAGTTTGGAGCGTGGGGAACAAGAATATCACAAAAATTTTTCATTTCGCGTAAGTCGATTTTTCGAGGATTCTCTGCTCCCTGGACACTAAATATACTCTGAACAATAGTTGCTCCAAATTAGCTGCAAAAGCTATATACGAGCAGTTTGGAGTGTGGGGAACAAGAATATCACAAACATTTTTCATTTCGTGTAAGTCGATATTTCGACGATTCTCGGCTCCCTGGACACGAAAAATACATATAACAAAAGTTGCTCCAAATTCGCTGCAAATGCTATATACGAGCAGTTTGGAGTAAGGTAAACAAGAATATCACAAAAATATTTCATTTCGTGTAAGTCGATATTTCGACGATTCTCGGCTCCCTGGACACTAAATATACTCTGAACAAAAGTTGCTCCAAATTCGCTGCAAAAGCTATATTCGAGCAGTTTGGAGTAAGGTTAACAAGAATATCACAAAAATATTTCATTTCGTGTAAGTTGATATTTCGACGATTCTCGGCTCCCTGGACACGAAAAATACATATAACAAAAGTTGCTCCAAATTCGCTGCAAATGCTATATACGAGCAGTTTGGAGCGTGGGGAACAAGAATATCACAAACATTTTTCATTTCGCGTAAGTCGATTTTTCGAGGATTCTCAGCTCCCTGGTCACGAAATATACATATACCAAAAGTTGCTCCAAATTGGTCTCAAATGCTATTTACGAGCAGTTTGGAGCCCGGGGAACAAGAGTATCATAAAAATGTTTCATTAGGTGTAAGTCGATATTTCGACGATACTTGGCTCCCTGGTCACGAAATATACATGTAACAAAAGTTGCTCCAAATTCGCTGCAAATGCTATATACCAGCAGTTTGGAGCGTGGGGAACAAGAATATCACAAAAATTTTTCATTTCGCGTTAGTCGATTTTTCGAGGATTCTCAGCTCCCTGGACACGAAATATATTATCCTAACAAATGTTGCTCCAAATTCGCTGCAAAAGCTATATACGAGAAGCTTGGAGTGTGGGGAACAGGAATATCGCAAAAATTTTTCATTTCGTGTAGGTCGATATTTCGACTATTCTCGGCTCCCTGGACACTAAATATACTCTGAACAATAGTTGCTCCAAATTCGCTGCAAAAGCTATATACGAGCAGTTTGGAGTGTGGGGAACAAGAATATCACAAAAATTTTTCATTTCGTGTAAGTCGATATTTCGACGATTCTCGGCTCCCTGGACACTAAATATACTCTGAACAAAAGTTGCTCGAAATTCGCTGCAAAAGCTACATAAGAGCAGTTTGGAGTAAGGTTAACAAGAATATCACAAAAATATTTCATTTCGTGTAAGTTGATATTTCGACGATTCTCGGCTCCCTGGACACGAAAAATACATATAACAAAAGTTGCTCCAAATTCGCTGCAAATGCTATTTACGAGCAGTTTGGAGCGTGGGGAACAAGAATATCACAAACATTTTTCATTTCGCGTAAGTCGATTTTTCGAGGATTCTCAGCTCCGTGGTCACGAAATATACATATACCAAAAGTTGCTCCAAATTCGTCTCAAATGCTATTTACGAGCAGTTTGGAGCCCGGGGAACAAGAGTATCATAAAAATGTGTCATTAGGTGTAAGTCGATATTTCGACGATGCTCGGCTCCCTGGACACGAAAAATACATATAACAAAAGTTGCTCCAAATTCGCTGCAAATGCTATTTACGAGCAGTTTGGAGCGTGTGGAACAAGAATATCACAAAAATTTTTCATTTCGCGTAAGTCGATTTTTCGAGGATTCTCTGCTCCCTGGACACTAAATATACTCTGAACAATAGTTGCTCCAAGTTCGCTGCAAAAGCTATATAAGAGCAGTTTGGAGTAAGGTTAACAAGAATATCACAAAAATATTTCATTTCGTGTAAGTTGATATTTCGACGATTCTCGGCTCCCTGGACACGAAAAATACATATAACAAAAGTTGCACCAAATTCGCTGCAAATGCTATTTACGAGCAGTTTGGAGCGTGGGGAACAAGAATATCACAAACATTTTTCATTTCGCCTAAGTCGATTTTTCGAGGATTCTCAGCTCCGTGGTCACGAAATATACATATACCAAAAGTTGCTCCAAATTCGTCTCAAATGCTATTTACGAGCAGTTTGGAGCCCGGGGAACAAGAGTATCATAAAAATGTTTCATTAGGTGTAAGTCGATATTTCGACGATGCTCGGCTCCCTGGACACGAAAAATACATATAACAAAAGTTGTTCCAAATTCATTGCAAAAGCTAAATAAGAGCAGTTTGGAGTAAGGTAAACAAGAATATCACAAAAATATTTCATTTCGTGTAAGTCGATATTTCGGCGATTCTCGGCTCCCTGGTAACGAAATATACATAAAACAAAAGTTGCTCCAAATTCGCTGCAAATGCTATTGACGAGCAGGTTGGAGCGTGGGGAACAAGAATATCACAAAAATATTTCATTTCGTGCAAGTTGATATTTCGACGATTCTCGGCTCCCTGGACACGAAAAATACATATAACAAAAGTTGCTCCAAATTCGCTGCAAATGCTATATACAAGCAGTTTGGAGTAAGGTAAACAAGAATATCACAAAAATATTTCATTTCGTGTAAGTCGATATTTCGACGATTCTCGGCTCCCTGGACACTAAATATACTCTGAACAAAAGTTGCTCCAAATTCGCTGCAAAAGCTATATGAGAGCAGTTTGGAGTAAGGTTAACAAGAATATCACAAAAATATTTCATTTCGTGTAAGTTGATATTTCGACGATTCTCGGCTCCCTGGACACGAAAAATACATATAACAAAAGTTGCTCCAAATTCGCTGCAAATGCTATATACGAGCAGTTTGGAGCGTGGGGAACAAGAATATCACAAACATTTTTCATTTCGCGTAAGTCGATTTTTCGAGGATTCTCAGCTCCCTGGTCACGAAATATACATATACCAAAAGTTGCTCCAAATTCGTCTCAAATGCTATTTACGAGCAGTTTGGAGCCCGGGGAACAAGAGTATCATAAAAATGTTTCATTAGGTGTAAGTCGATATTTCGACGATGCTCGGCTCCCTGGTCACGAAATATACATATACCAAACGTTGCTCCAAATTCGCCTCAAATGCTATTTACGAGCAGTTTGGAGCGTGGGGAACAAGAATATCACAAAAATTTTTCATTTCGCGTTTATCGATTTTTCGAGGATTCTCAGCTCCCTGGACACGAAATAGATTATCCTAATAAATGTTGCTCCAAATTCGCTGCAAAAGCTATATACGAGAAGTTTGGAGTGTGGGGAACAAGAATATCGCAAAAATTTTTCATTTCGTGTAGGTCGATAATTCGACTATTCTCGGCTCCCTGGACACTAAATATACTCTGAACAATAGTTGCTCCAAATTAGCTGCAAAAGCTATATACGAGCAGTTTGGAGTGTGGGGAACAAGAATATCACAAAAATTTTTCATTTCGTGTCAGTCGATATTTCGACGATTCTCGGCTCCCTGGACACTAAATATACTCTGAACAAAAGTTGCTCCAAATTCGCTGCAAAAGCTATATAAGAGCAGTTTGGAGTAAGGTTAACAAGAATATCACAAAAATATTTCATTTCGTGTAAGTTGATATTACCACGATTCTCGGCTCCCTGGACACGAAAAATACATATAACAAAAGTTGCTCCAAATTCGCTGCAAATGCTATTTACGAGCAGTTTGGAGCGTGGGGAACAAGAATATCACAAAAATATTTCATTTCGTGCAAGTTGATATTTCGACGATTCTCGGCTCCCTGGACACGAAAAATACATATTACAAAAGTTGCTCCAAATTCGCTGCAAATGCTATATACAAGCAGTTTGGAGTAAGGTAAACAAGAATATCACAAAAATATTTCATTTCGTGTAAGTCGATATTTCGACGATTCTCGGCTCCCTGGACACTAAATATACTCTGAACAAAAGTTGCTCCAAATTCGCTGCAAAAGCTATATGAGAGCAGTTTGGAGTAAGGTTAACAAGAATATCACAAAAATATTTCATTTCGTGTAAGTTGATATTTCGACGATTCTCGGCTCCCTGGACACGAAAAATACATATAACAAAAGTTGCTCCAAATTCGCTGCAAATGCTATATACGAGCAGTTTGGAGCGTGGGGAACAAGAATATCACAAACATTTTTCATTTCGCGTAAGTCGATTTTTCGAGGATTCTCAGCTCCCTGGTCACGAAATATACATATACCAAAAGTTGCTCCAAATTCGTCTCAAATGCTATTTACGAGCAGTTTGGAGCCCGGGGAACAAGAGTATCATAAAAATGTTTCATTAGGTGTAAGTCGATATTTCGACGATGCTCGGCTCCCTGGTCACGAAATATACATATACCAAACGTTGCTCCAAATTCGCCTCAAATGCTATTTACGAGCAGTTTGGAGCGTGGGGAACAAGAATATCACAAAAATTTTTCATTTCGCGTTTATCGATTTTTCGAGGATTCTCAGCTCCCTGGACACGAAATAGATTATCCTAATAAATGTTGCTCCAAATTCGCTGCAAAAGCTATATACGAGAAGTTTGGAGTGTGGGGAACAAGACTATCGCAAAAATTTTTCATTTCGTGTAGGTCGATATTTCGACTATTCTCGGCTCCCTGGACACTAAATATACTCTGAACAATAGTTGCTCCAAATTAGCTGCAAAAGCTATATACGAGCAGTTTGGAGTGTGGGGAACAAGAATATCACAAAAATTTTTCATTTCGTGTCAGTCGATATTTCGACGATTCTCGGCTCCCTGGACACTAAATATACTCTGAACAAAAGTTGCTCCAAATTCGCTGCAAAAGCTATATAAGAGCAGTTTGGAGTAAGGTTAACAAGAATATCACAAAAATATTTCATTTCGTGTAAGTTGATATTACCACGATTCTCGGCTCCCTGGACACGAAAAATACATATAACAAAAGTTGCTCCAAATTCGCTGCAAATGCTATTTACGAGCAGTTTGGAGCGTGGGGAACAAGAATATCACAAAAATATTTCATTTCGTGCAAGTTGATATTTCGACGATTCTCGGCTCCCTGGACACGAAAAATACATATAACAAAAGTTGCTCCAAATTCGCTGCAAATGCTATATACAAGCAGTTTGGAGTAAGGTAAACAAGAATATCACAAAAATATTTCATTTCGTGTAAGTCGATATTTCGACGATTCTCGGCTCCCTGGACACTAAATATACTCTGAACAAAAGTTGCTCCAAATTCGCTGCAAAAGCTATATGAGAGCAGTTTGGAGTAAGGTTAACAAGAATATCACAAAAATATTTCATTTCGTGTAAGTTGATATTTCGACGATTCTCGGCTCCCTGGACACGAAAAATACATAGAACAAAAGTTGCTCCAAATTCGCTGCAAATGCTATATACGAGCAGTTTGGAGCGTGGGGAACAAGAATATCACAAACATTTTTCATTTCGCGTAAGTCGATTTTTCGAGGATTCTCAGCTCCCTGGTCACGAAATATACATATACCAAAAGTTGCTCCAAATTCGTCTCAAATGCTATTTACGAGCAGTTTGGAGCGCGGGGAACAAGAATATCATAAAAATGTTTCATTACGTGTAAGTCGATATTTCGACGATTCTTGGCTCCCTGGTCACGAAATATACATGTAACAAAAGTTGCTCCAAATTCGCTGCAAAAGCTATATACGAGCAGTTTGGAGCGTGGGGAACAAGAATATCACAAAAATTTTTCATTTCGCGTAAGTCGATTTTTCGAGGATTCTCTGCTCCCTGGACACTAAATATACTCTGAACAATAGTTGCTCCAAATTAGCTGCAAAAGCTATATACGAGCAGTTTGGAGTGTGGGGAACAAGAATATCACAAAAATTTTTCATTTCGTGTAAGTCGATATTTCGACGATTCTCGGCTCCCTGGACACTAAATATACTCTGAACAAAAGTTGCTCCAAATTCGCTGCAAAAGCTATATAAGAGCAGTTTGGAGTAAGGTTAACAAGAATATCACAAAAATATTTCATTTCGTGTAAGTTGATATTACCACGATTCTCGGCTCCCTGGACACGAAAAATACATATAACAAAAGTTGCTCCAAATTCGCTGCAAATGCTATTTACGAGCAGTTTGGAGCGTGGGGAACAAGAATATCACAAAAATATTTCATTTCGTGCAAGTTGATATTTCGACGATTCTCGGCTCCCTGGACACGAAAAATACATATAACAAAAGTTGCTCCAAATTCGCTGCAAATGCTATATACAAGCAGTTTGGAGTAAGGTAAACAAGAATATCACAAAAATATTTCATTTCGTGTAAGTCGATATTTCGACGATTCTCGGCTCCCTGGACACTAAATATACTCTGAACAAAAGTTGCTCCAAATTCGCTGCAAAAGCTATATGAGAGCAGTTTGGAGTAAGGTTAACAAGAATATCACAAAAATATTGCATTTCGTGTAAGTTGATATTTCGACGATTCTCGGCTCCCTGGACACGAAAAATACATAGAACAAAAGTTGCTCCAAATTCGCTGCAAATGCTATATACGAGCAGTTTGGAGCGTGGGGAACAAGAATATCACAAACATTTTTCATTTCGCGTAAGTCGATTTTTCGAGGATTCTCAGCTCCCTGGTCACGAAATATACATATACCAAAAGTTGCTCCAAATTCGTCTCAAATGCTATTTACGAGCAGTTTGGAGCCCGGGGAACAAGAGTATCATAAAAATGTTTCATTAGGTGTAAGTCGATATTTCGACGATGCTCGGCTCCCTGGTCACGAAATATACATATACCAAACGTTGCTCCAAATTCGCCTCAAATGCTATTTACGAGCAGTTTGGAGCGTGGGGAACAAGAATATTACAAAAATTTTTCATTTCGCGTTTATCGATTTTTCGAGGATTCTCAGCTCCCTGGACACGAAATAGATTATCCTAATAAATGTTGCTCCAAATTCGCTGCAAAAGCTATATACGAGAAGTTTGGAGTGTGGGGAACAAGAATATCGCAAAAATTTTTCATTTCGTGTAGGTCGATATTTCGACTATTCCCTGCTCCCTGGACACTAAATATACTCTGAACAATAGTTGCTCCAAATTAGCTCCAAAAGCTATATACGAGCAGTTTGGAGTGTGGGGAACAAGAATATCACAAAAATTTTTCATTTCGTGTCAGTCGATATTTCGACGATTCTCGGCTCCCTGGACATTAAATATACTCTGAACAAAAGTTGCTCCAAATTCGCTGCAAAAGCTATATAAGAGCAGTTTGGAGTAAGGTTAACAAGAATATCACAAAAATATTTCATTTCGTGTAAGTTGATATTACCACGATTCTCGGCTCCCTGGACACGAAAAATACATATAACAAAAGTTGCTCCAAATTCGCTGCAAATGCTATTTACGAGCAGTTTGGAGCGTGGGGAACAAGAATATCACAAAAATATTTCATTTCGTGCAAGTTGATATTTCGACGATTCTCGGCTCCCTGGACACGAAAAATACATATAACAAAAATTGCTCCAAATTCGCTGCAAATGCTATATACAAGCAGTTTGGAGTAAGGTAAACAAGAATATCACAAAAATATTTCATTTCGTGTAAGTCGATATTTCGACGATTCTCGGCTCCCTGGACACTAAATATACTCTGAACAAAAGTTGCTCCAAATTCGCTGCAAAAGCTATATGAGAGCAGTTTGGAGTAAGGTTAACAAGAATATCACAAAAATATTTCATTTCGTGTAAGTTGATATTTCGACGATTCTCGGCTCCCTGGACACGAAAAATACATATAACAAAAGTTGCTCCAAATTCGCTGCAAATGCTATATACGAGCAGTTTGGAGCGTGGGGAACAAGAATATCACAAACATTTTTCATTTCGCGTAAGTCGATTTTTCGAGGATTCTCAGCTCCCTGGTCACGAAATATACATATACCAAAAGTTGCTCCAAATTCGTCTCAAATGCTATTTACGAGCAGTTTGGAGCCCGGGGAACAAGAGTATCATAAAAATGTTTCATTAGGTGTAAGTCGATATTTCGACGATGCTCGGCTCCCTGGTCACGAAATATACATATACCAAACGTTGCTCCAAATTCGCTGCAAATGCTATATACGAGCAGTTTGGAGCGTGGGGAACAAGAATATCACAAAAATTTTTCATTTCGCGTATATCGATTTTTCGAGGATTCTCAGCTCCCTGGACACGAAATAGATTATCCTAATAAATGTTGCTCCAAATTCGCTGCAAAAGCTATATACGAGAAGTTTGGAGTGTGGGGAACAAGAATATCGCAAAAATTTTTCATTTCGTGTAGGTCGATATTTCGACTATTCTCGGCTCCCTGGACACTAAATATACTCTGAACAATAGTTGCTCCAAATTAGCTGCAAAAGCTATATACGAGCAGTTTGGAGTGTGGGGAACAAGAATATCACAAAAATTTTTCGTTTCGCGTAAGTCGATTTTTCGAGGATTCTCTGCTCCCTGGACACTAAATATACTCTGAACAATAGTTGCTCCAAAAACGCTGCAAAAGCTATATAAGAGCAGTTTGGAGTATGGTTAACAAGAATATCACAAAAATATTTCATTTCGTGTAAGTTGATATTTCGACGATTCTCGGCTCCCTGGACACGAAAAATACATATAACAAAAGTTGCTCCAAATTCGCTGCAAAAGCTAAATAAGAGCAGTTTGGAGTAAGGTAAACAAGAATATCACAAAAATATTTCATTTCGTGTAAGTCGATATTTCGACGATTCTCGGCTCCCTGGTAACGAAATATACATATAACAAAAGTTGCTCCAAATTCGCTGCAAATGCTATTTACGAGCAGTTTGGAGCGTAGGGAACAAGAATATCACAAAAATATTTCATTTCGTGCAAGTTGATATTTCGACGATTCTCGGCTCCCTGGACACGAAAAATACATATAACAAAAGTTGCTCCAAATTCGCTGCAAATGCTATATACGAGCAGTTTGGAGTAAGGTAAACAAGAATATCACAAAAATATTTCATTTCGTGTAAGTCGATATTTCGACGATTCTCGGCTCCCTGGAAACTAAATATACTCTGAACAAAAGTTGCTCCAAATTCGCTGCAAAAGCTATATAAGAGCAGTTTGGAGTAAGGTTAACAAGAATATCACAAAAATATTTCATTTCGTGTAAGTTGATATTTCGACGATTCTCGGCTCCCTGGACACGAAAAATACATATAACAAAAGTTGCTCCAAATTCGCTGCAAATGCTATATACGAGCAGTTTGGAGCGTGGGGAACAAGAATATCACAAACATTTTTCGTTTCGCGTAAGTCGATTTTTCGAGGATTCTCAGCTCCCTGGTCACGAAATATACATATACCAAAAGTTGCTCCAAATTCGTCTCAAATGCTATTTACGAGCAGTTTGGAGCCCGGGGAACAAGAGTATCATAAAAATGTTTCATTAGGTGTAAGTCGATATTTCGACGATGCTCGGCTCCCTGGTCACGAAATATACATATACCAAACGTTGCTCCAAATTCGCCTCAAATGCTATTTACGAGCAGTTTGGAGCGCGGGGAACAAGAATATCATAAAAATGTTTCATTACGTGTAAGTCGATATTTCGACGATACTTGGCTCCCTGGTCACGAAATATACATGTAACAAAAGTTGCTCCAAATTCGCTGCAAATGCTATATACGAGCAGTTTGGAGTAAGGTAAACAAGAATATCACAAAAATATTTCATTTCGTGTAAGTTGATATTTCGACGAATCTCGGCTCCCTGTACACGAAATATACATGTAACAAAAGTTGCTCCAAATTCGCTGCAAATGCTATATACCAGCAGTTTGGAGCGTGGGGAACAAGAATATCACAAAAATTTTTCATTTCGCGTTAGTCGATTTTTCGAGGATTCTCAGCTCCCTGGACACGAAATATATTATCCTAACAAATGTTGCTCCAAATTCGCTGCAAAAGCTATATACGAGAAGTTTGGAGTGTGGGGAACAAGAATATCACAAAAATTTTTCATTTCGTGTAAGTCGATATTTCGACGATTCTCGGCTCCCTGGCCACTAAATATACCCTGAACAAAAGTTGCTCCAAATTCGCTGCAAAAGCTATATAAGAGCAGTTTGGAGTAAGGTTAACAAGAATATCACAAAAATTTTTCATTTCGTGTAGGTCGATATTTCGACTATTCTCGGCTCCCTGGACACTAAATATACTCTGAACAATAGTTGCTCCAAATTAGCTGCAAAAGCTATATACGAGCAGTTTGGAGTGTGGGGAACAAGAATATCACAAAAATTTTTCATTTCGTGTAAGTCGATATTTCGACGATTCTCGGCTCCCTGGACACTAAATATACCCTGAACAAAAGTTGCTCCAAATTCGCTGCAAAAGCTATATAAGAGCAGTTTGGAGTAAGGTTAACAAGAATATCACAAAAATATTTCATTTCGTGTAAGTTGATATTTCGACGATTCTCGGCTCCCTGGACACGAAAAATACAAATAACAAAAGTTGCTCCAAATTCGCTGCAAATGCTATATACGAGCAGTTTGGAGCGTGGGGAACAAGAATATCACAAACATTTTTCATTTCGCGTAAGTCGATTTTTCGAGGATTCTCAGCTCCCTGGTCACGAAATATACATATACCAAAAGTTGCTCCAAATTCGTCTCAAATGCTATTTACGAGCAGTTTGGAGCCCGGGGAACAAGAGTATAATAAAAATGTTTCATTAGGTGTAATTCGATATTTCACGATGCTCGGCTCCCTGGTCACGAAATATACATATAACAAAAGTTGCTCCAAATTCGCTGCAAATGCTATTTGCGAGCGGCTTGAAGCGTGGGGAACAAGAATATCACAAACATTTTTCATTTCGTGTAAGTCGATATTTCGACGATTCTCGGCTCCCTGGACACTAAATATACTCTGAACAAAAGTTGTTCCAAATTCGCTGCAAGAGCTATATAAGAGCAGTTTGGAGTAAAGTAAACAAGAATATCACAAAAATATTTCATTTCGTGTAAGTCGATATTTCGACGATTCTCGGCTCCCTGGACACTAAATATACTCTGAACAAACGTTGCTCCAAATTCGCTGCAAATGCTATTTACGAGCAGTTTGGAGCGCGGGGAACAAGAATATCACAAAAATATTTCATTTCGTGTAAGTAGATATTTCGAAAATTCTCGGCTCCCTGGACACCAAAAATACATATAACAAAAGTTCCAAATTCGCTGCAAATGCTATATACGAGCAGTTTGGAGCGTGGGGAAGAAGAATATCACAAAAATTTTTCATTTCGCGTAAGTCGATTTTTCGACGATGCTCGGCTCCCTGGACACGAAAAATACATATAACAAAAGTTGCTCCAAATTCGCTGCAAATGCTATATACGAGCAGTTTGGAGCGTGGGGAACAAGAATATCACAAAAATTTTTCATTTCGCGTTTATCGATTTTTCGAGGATTCTCAGCTCCCTGGACACGAAATAGATTATCCTAATAAATGTTGCTCCAAATTCGCTGCAAAAGCTATATACGAGAAGTTTGGAGTGTGGGGAACAAGAATATCGCAAAAATTTTTCATTTCGTGTAGGTCGATATTTCGACTATTCTCGGCTCCCTGTTCACTAAATATACTCTGAACAATAGTTGCTCCAAATTAGCTGCAAAAGCTATATACGAGCAGTTTGGAGTGTGGGGAACAAGAATATCACAAAAATTTTTCGTTTCGCGTAAGTCGATTTTTCGAGGATTCTCTGCTCCCTGGACACTAAATATACTCTGAACAATAGTTGCTCCAAAAACGCTGCAAAAGCTATATAAGAGCAGTTTGGAGTATGGTTAACAAGAATATCACAAAAATATTTCATTTCGTGTAAGTTGATATTTCGACGATTCTCGGCTCCCTGGACACGAAAAATACATATAACAAAAGTTGCTCCAAATTCGCTGCAAAAGCTAAATAAGAGCAGTTTGGAGTAAGGTAAACAAGAATATCACAAAAATATTTCATTTCGTGTAAGTCGATATTTCGACGATTCTCGGCTCCCTGGTAACGAAATATACATATAACAAAAGTTGCTCCAAATTCGCTGCAAATGCTATTTACGAGCAGTTTGGAGCGTAGGGAACAAGAATATCACAAAAATATTTCATTTCGTGCAAGTTGATATTTCGACGATTCTCGGCTCCCTGGACACGAAAAATACATATAACAAAAGTTGCTCCAAATTCGCTGCAAATGCTATATACGAGCAGTTTGGAGTAAGGTAAACAAGAATATCACAAAAATATTTCATTTCGTGTAAGTCGATATTTCGACGATTCTCGGCTCCCTGGACACTAAATATACTCTGAACAAAAGTTGCTCCAAATTCGCTGCAAAAGCTATATAAGAGCAGTTTGGAGTAAGGTTAACAAGAATATCACAAAAATATTTCATTTCGTGTAAGTTGATATTTCGACGATTCTCGGCTCCCTGGACACGAAAAATACATATAACAAAAGTTGCTCCAAATTCGCTGCAAATGCTATATACGAGCAGTTTGGAGCGTGGGGAACAAGAATATCACAAACATTTTTCATTTCGCGTAAGTCGATTTTTCGAGGATTCTCAGCTCCCTGGTCACGAAATATACATATACCAAAAGTTGCTCCAAATTCGTCTCAAATGCTATTTACGAGCAGTTTGGAGCCCGGGGAACAAGAGTATCATAAAAATGTTTCATTAGGTGTAAGTCGATATTTCGACGATGCTCGGCTCCCTGGTCACGAAATATACATATACCAAACGTTGCTCCAAATTCGCCTCAAATGCTATTTACGAGCAGTTTGGAGCGCGGGGAACAAGAATATCATAAAAATGTTTCATTACGTGTAAGTCGATATTTCGACGATACTTGGCTCCCTGGTCACGAAATATACATGTAACAAAAGTTGCTCCAAATTCGCTGCAAATGCTATATACGAGCAGTTTGGAGTAAGGTAAACAAGAATATCACAAAAATATTTCATTTCGTGTAAGTTGATATTTCGACGAATCTCGGCTCCCTGTACACGAAATATACATGTAACAAAAGTTGCTCCAAATTCGCTGCAAATGCTATATACCAGCAGTTTGGAGCGTGGGGAACAAGAATATCACAAAAATTTTTCATTTCGCGTTAGTCGATTTTTCGAGGATTCTCAGCTCCCTGGACACGAAATATATTATCCTAACAAATGTTGCTCCAAATTCGCTGCAAAAGCTATATACGAGAAGTTTGGAGTGTGGGGAACAAGAATATCACAAAAATTTTTCATTTCGTGTAAGTCGATATTTCGACGATTCTCGGCTCCCTGGACACTAAATATACCCTGAACAAAAGTTGCTCCAAATTCGCTGCAAAAGCTATATAAGAGCAGTTTGGAGTAAGGTTAACAAGAATATCACAAAAATTTTTCATTTCGTGTAGGTCGATATTTCGACTATTCTCGGCTCCCTGGACACTAAATATACTCTGAACAATAGTTGCTCCAAATTAGCTGCAAAAGCTATATACGAGCAGTTTGGAGTGTGGGGAACAAGAATATCACAAAAATTTTTCATTTCGTGTAAGTCGATATTTCGACGATTCTCGGCTCCCTGGACACTAAATATACCCTGAACAAAAGTTGCTCCAAATTCGCTGCAAAAGCTATATAAGAGCAGTTTGGAGTAAGGTTAACAAGAATATCACAAAAATATTTCATTTCGTGTAAGTTGATATTTCGACGAATCTCGGCTCCCTGTACACGAAATATACATGTAACAAAAGTTGCTCCAAATTCGCTGCAAATGCTATATACCAGCAGTTTGGAGCGTGGGGAACAAGAATATCACAAAAATTTTTCATTTCGCGTTAGTCGATTTTTCGAGGATTCTCAGCTCCCTGGACACGAAATATATTATCCTAACAAATGTTGCTCCAAATTCGCTGCAAAAGCTATATACGAGAAGTTTGGAGTGTGGGGAACAAGAATATCACAAAAATTTTTCATTTCGTGTAAGTCGATATTTCGACGATTCTCGGCTCCCTGGCCACTAAATATACCCTGAACAAAAGTTGCTCCAAATTCGCTGCAAAAGCTATATAAGAGCAGTTTGGAGTAAGGTTAACAAGAATATCACAAAAATTTTTCATTTCGTGTAGGTCGATATTTCGACTATTCTCGGCTCCCTGGACACTAAATATACTCTGAACAATAGTTGCTCCAAATTAGCTGCAAAAGCTATATACGAGCAGTTTGGAGTGTGGGGAACAAGAATATCACAAAAATTTTTCATTTCGTGTAAGTCGATATTTCGACGATTCTCGGCTCCCTGGACACTAAATATACCCTGAACAAAAGTTGCTCCAAATTCGCTGCAAAAGCTATATAAGAGCAGTTTGGAGTAAGGTTAACAAGAATATCACAAAAATATTTCATTTCGTGTAAGTTGATATTTCGACGATTCTCGGCTCCCTGGACACGAAAAATACAAATAACAAAAGTTGCTCCAAATTCGCTGCAAATGCTATATACGAGCAGTTTGGAGCGTGGGGAACAAGAATATCACAAACATTTTTCATTTCGCGTAAGTCGATTTTTCGAGGATTCTCAGCTCCCTGGTCACGAAATATACATATACCAAAAGTTGCTCCAAATTCGTCTCAAATGCTATTTACGAGCAGTTTGGAGCCCGGGGAACAAGAGTATAATAAAAATGTTTCATTAGGTGTAATTCGATATTTCACGATGCTCGGCTCCCTGGTCACGAAATATACATATAACAAAAGTTGCTCCAAATTCGCTGCAAATGCTATTTGCGAGCGGCTTGAAGCGTGGGGAACAAGAATATCACAAACATTTTTCATTTCGTGTAAGTCGATATTTCGACGATTCTCGGCTCCCTGGACACTAAATATACTCTGAACAAAAGTTGTTCCAAATTCGCTGCAAGAGCTATATAAGAGCAGTTTGGAGTAAAGTAAACAAGAATATCACAAAAATATTTCATTTCGTGTAAGTCGATATTTCGACGATTCTCGGCTCCCTGGACACTAAATATACTCTGAACAAACGTTGCTCCAAATTCGCTGCAAATGCTATTTACGAGCAGTTTGGAGCGCGGGGAACAAGAATATCACAAAAATATTTCATTTCGTGTAAGTAGATATTTCGAAAATTCTCGGCTCCCTGGACACCAAAAATACATATAACAAAAGTTCCAAATTCGCTGCAAATGCTATATACGAGCAGTTTGGAGCGTGGGGAAGAAGAATATCACAAAAATTTTTCATTTCGCGTAAGTCGATTTTTCGACGATGCTCGGCTCCCTGGACACGAAAAATACATATAACAAAAGTTGCTCCAAATTCGCTGCAAATGCTATATACGAGCAGTTTGGAGCGTGGGGAACAAGAATATCACAAAAATTTTTCATTTCGCGTTTATCGATTTTTCGAGGATTCTCAGCTCCCTGGACACGAAATAGATTATCCTAATAAATGTTGCTCCAAATTCGCTGCAAAAGCTATATACGAGAAGTTTGGAGTGTGGGGAACAAGAATATCGCAAAAATTTTTCATTTCGTGTAGGTCGATATTTCGACTATTCTCGGCTCCCTGTTCACTAAATATACTCTGAACAATAGTTGCTCCAAATTAGCTGCAAAAGCTATATACGAGCAGTTTGGAGTGTGGGGAACAAGAATATCACAAAAATTTTTCGTTTCGCGTAAGTCGATTTTTCGAGGATTCTCTGCTCCCTGGACACTAAATATACTCTGAACAATAGTTGCTCCAAAAACGCTGCAAAAGCTATATAAGAGCAGTTTGGAGTATGGTTAACAAGAATATCACAAAAATATTTCATTTCGTGTAAGTTGATATTTCGACGATTCTCGGCTCCCTGGACACGAAAAATACATATAACAAAAGTTGCTCCAAATTCGCTGCAAAAGCTAAATAAGAGCAGTTTGGAGTAAGGTAAACAAGAATATCACAAAAATATTTCATTTCGTGTAAGTCGATATTTCGACGATTCTCGGCTCCCTGGTAACGAAATATACATATAACAAAAGTTGCTCCAAATTCGCTGCAAATGCTATTTACGAGCAGTTTGGAGCGTAGGGAACAAGAATATCACAAAAATATTTCATTTCGTGCAAGTTGATATTTCGACGATTCTCGGCTCCCTGGACACGAAAAATACATATAACAAAAGTTGCTCCAAATTCGCTGCAAATGCTATATACGAGCAGTTTGGAGTAAGGTAAACAAGAATATCACAAAAATATTTCATTTCGTGTAAGTCGATATTTCGACGATTCTCGGCTCCCTGGACACTAAATATACTCTGAACAAAAGTTGCTCCAAATTCGCTGCAAAAGCTATATAAGAGCAGTTTGGAGTAAGGTTAACAAGAATATCACAAAAATATTTCATTTCGTGTAAGTTGATATTTCGACGATTCTCGGCTCCCTGGACACGAAAAATACATATAACAAAAGTTGCTCCAAATTCGCTGCAAATGCTATATACGAGCAGTTTGGAGCGTGGGGAACAAGAATATCACAAACATTTTTCATTTCGCGTAAGTCGATTTTTCGAGGATTCTCAGCTCCCTGGTCACGAAATATACATATACCAAAAGTTGCTCCAAATTCGTCTCAAATGCTATTTACGAGCAGTTTGGAGCCCGGGGAACAAGAGTATCATAAAAATGTTTCATTAGGTGTAAGTCGATATTTCGACGATGCTCGGCTCCCTGGTCACGAAATATACATATACCAAACGTTGCTCCAAATTCGCCTCAAATGCTATTTACGAGCAGTTTGGAGCGCGGGGAACAAGAATATCATAAAAATGTTTCATTACGTGTAAGTCGATATTTCGACGATACTTGGCTCCCTGGTCACGAAATATACATGTAACAAAAGTTGCTCCAAATTCGCTGCAAATGCTATATACGAGCAGTTTGGAGTAAGGTAAACAAGAATATCACAAAAATATTTCATTTCGTGTAAGTTGATATTTCGACGAATCTCGGCTCCCTGTACACGAAATATACATGTAACAAAAGTTGCTCCAAATTCGCTGCAAATGCTATATACCAGCAGTTTGGAGCGTGGGGAACAAGAATATCACAAAAATTTTTCATTTCGCGTTAGTCGATTTTTCGAGGATTCTCAGCTCCCTGGACACGAAATATATTATCCTAACAAATGTTGCTCCAAATTCGCTGCAAAAGCTATATACGAGAAGTTTGGAGTGTGGGGAACAAGAATATCACAAAAATTTTTCATTTCGTGTAAGTCGATATTTCGACGATTCTCGGCTCCCTGGCCACTAAATATACCCTGAACAAAAGTTGCTCCAAATTCGCTGCAAAAGCTATATAAGAGCAGTTTGGAGTAAGGTTAACAAGAATATCACAAAAATTTTTCATTTCGTGTAGGTCGATATTTCGACTATTCTCGGCTCCCTGGACACTAAATATACTCTGAACAATAGTTGCTCCAAATTAGCTGCAAAAGCTATATACGAGCAGTTTGGAGTGTGGGGAACAAGAATATCACAAAAATTTTTCATTTCGTGTAAGTCGATATTTCGACGATTCTCGGCTCCCTGGACACTAAATATACCCTGAACAAAAGTTGCTCCAAATTCGCTGCAAAAGCTATATAAGAGCAGTTTGGAGTAAGGTTAACAAGAATATCACAAAAATATTTCATTTCGTGTAAGTTGATATTTCGACGATTCTCGGCTCCCTGGACACGAAAAATACAAATAACAAAAGTTGCTCCAAATTCGTCTCAAATGCTATATACGAGCAGTTTGGAGCGTGGGGAACAAGAATATCACAAACATTTTTCATTTCGCGTAAGTCGATTTTTCGAGGATTCTCAGCTCCCTGGTCACGAAATATACATATACCAAAAGTTGCTCCAAATTCGTCTCAAATGCTATTTACGAGCAGTTTGGAGCCCGGGGAACAAGAGTATAATAAAAATGTTTCATTAGGTGTAATTCGATATTTCACGATGCTCGGCTCCCTGGTCACGAAATATACATATAACAAAAGTTGCTCCAAATTCGCTGCAAATGCTATTTGCGAGCGGCTTGAAGCGTGGGGAACAAGAATATCACAAACATTTTTCATTTCGTGTAAGTCGATATTTCGACGATTCTCGGCTCCCTGGACACTAAATATACTCTGAACAAAAGTTGTTCCAAATTCGCTGCAAGAGCTATATAAGAGCAGTTTGGAGTAAAGTAAACAAGAATATCACAAAAATATTTCATTTCGTGTAAGTCGATATTTCGACGATTCTCGGCTCCCTGGACACTAAATATACTCTGAACAAACGTTGCTCCAAATTCGCTGCAAATGCTATTTACGAGCAGTTTGGAGCGCGGGGAACAAGAATATCACAAAAATATTTCATTTCGTGTAAGTAGATATTTCGAAAATTCTCGGCTCCCTGGACACCAAAAATACATATAACAAAAGTTCCAAATTCGCTGCAAATGCTATATACGAGCAGTTTGGAGCGTGGGGAAGAAGAATATCACAAAAATTTTTCATTTCGCGTAAGTCGATTTTTCGACGATGCTCGGCTCCCTGGACACGAAAAATACATATAACAAAAGTTGCTCCAAATTCGCTGCAAATGCTATATACGAGCAGTTTGGAGTAAGGTAAACAAGAATATCACAAAAATATTTCATTTCGTGTAAGTCGATATTTCGACGATTCTCAGCTCCCTGGACACTAAATATACTCTGAACAAAAGTTGCTCCAAATTCGCTGCAAAAGCTATATAAGAGCAGTTTGGAGTAAGGTAAACAAGAATATCACAAAAATATTTCATTTCGTGTAAGTCGATATTTCGACGATTCTCGGCTCCCAGGTAACGAAATATACATATAACAAAAGTTGCTCCAAATTCGCTGCAAAGCTATTTACGAGCAGTTTGGAGCGTGGGGAACAAGAATATCACAAAAATATTTCATTTCGTGCAAGTTGATATTTCGACGATTCTCGGCTCCCTGGACACGAAAAATACATATAACAAAAGTTGCTCCAAATTCGCTGCAAATGCTATATACGAGCAGTTTGGAGTAAGGTAAACAAGAATATCACAAAAATATTTCATTTCGTGTAAGTCGATATTTCGACGATTCTCAGCTCCCTGGACACTAAATATACTCTGAACAAAAGTTGCTCCAAATTCGCTGCAAAAGCTATATAAGAGCAGTTTGGAGTAAGGTTAACAAGAATATCACAAAAATATTTCATTTCGTGTAAGTTGATATTTCGACGATTCTCGGCTCCCTGGACACGAAAAATACATATAACAAAAGTTGCTCCAAATTCGCTGCAAATGCTATTTACGAGCAGTTTGGAGCGTGGGGAACAAGAATATCACAAACATTTTTCATTTCGCGTAAGTCGATTTTTCGAGGATTCTCAGCTCCCTGGTCACGAAATATACATATTCCAAAAGTTGCTCCAAATTCGTCTAAAATGCTATTTCCGAGCAGTTTGGAGCCCGGGGAACAAGAGTATCATAAAAATGTTTCATTAGGTGTAATTCGATATTTCACGATGCTCGGCTCCCTGGTCACGAAATATACATATAACAAAAGTTGCTCCAAATTCGCTGCAAATGCTATTTGCGAGCGGCTTGAAGCGTGGGGAACAAGAATATCACAAACATTTTTCATTTCGTGTAAGTCGATATTTCGACGATTCTCGGCTCCCTGGACACTAAATATACTCTGAACAAAAATTGTTCCAAATTCGCTGCAAAAGCTATATAAGAGCAGTTTGGAGTAAGGTAAACAAGAATATCACAAAAATATTTCATTTCGTGTAAGTCGATATTTCGACGATTCTCGGCTCCCTTGTAACGAAATATACATATAACAAAAGTTGCTCCAAATTCGCTGCAAATGCTATTTACGAGCAGTTTGGAGCGTGCGGAACAAGAATAACACAAAAATATTTCATTTCGTGCAAGTTGATATTTCGACGATTCTCGGCTCCCTGGACACGAAAAATACATATAACAAAAGTTGCTCCAAATTCGCTGCAAATGCTATATACGAGCAGTTTGGAGTAAGGTAAACAAGAATATCACAAAAATATTTCATTTCGTGTAAGTCGATATTTCGACGATTCTCGGCTCCCTGGACACTAAATATACTCTGAACAAAAGTTGCTCCAAATTCGCTGCAAAAGCTATATAAGAGCATTTTGGAGAAAGGTTAACCAGAATATCACAAAAAATATTTCATTTCGTGTAAGTTGATATTTCGACGATTCTCGGCTCCCTGGACACGAAAAATACATATAACAAAAGTTGCTCCAAATTCGCTGCAAATGCTATATACGAGCAGTTTGGAGCGTGGGGAACAAGAATATCACAAACATTTTTCATTTCGCGTAAGTCGATTTTTCGAGGATTCACCGCTCCCTGGTCACGAAATATACATATACCAAAAGTTGCTCCAAATTCGTCTCAAATGCTATTTACGAGCAGTTTGGAGCCCGGGGAACAAGAATATCATAAAAATGTTTCATTAGGTGTAAGTCGATATTTCGACGATGCTCGGCTCCCTGGTCACGAAATATACATATACCAAACTTTGCTCCAAATTCGCCTCAAATGCTATTTACGAGCAGTTTGGAGCGCGGGGAACAAGAATATCATAAAAATGTTTCATTACGTGTAAGTCGATATTTCGACGATTCTCGGCTCCCTGGTCACGAAATATACCTGTAACAAAAGTTGCTCCAAATTCGCTGCAAATGCTATATACGAGCAGTTTGGAGCGTGGGGAACAAGAATATCAAAAACATTTTTCATTTCGCGTAAGTCGATTTTTCGAGGATTCTCAGCTCCCTGGTCACGAAATATACATATACCAAAAGTTGCTCCAAATTCGTCTCAAATGCTATTTACGAGCAGTTTGGAGCCTGGGGAACAAGAATATCATAAAAATGTTTCATTAGGTGTAAGTCGATATTTCGACGATGCTCGGCTCCCTGGTCACGAAATATACATATACAAAACGTTGCTCCAAATTCGCCTCAAATGCTATTTACGAGCAGTTTAGAGCGCGGGGAACAAGAATATCATAAAAATGTTTCATTACGTGTAAGTCGATATTTCGACGATTCTCGGCTCCCTGATCACGAAATATACATGTAACAAAAGTTGCTCCAAATTCGCTGCAAATGCTATATACCAGCAGTTTGGAGCGTGGGGAACAAGAATATCACAAAAATTTTTCATTTCGCGTTAGTCGATTTTTCGAGGATTCTCAGCTCCCTGGACACGAAATATATTATCCTAACAAATGTTGCTCCAAATTCGCTGCAAAAGCTATATACGAGAAGTTTGGAGTGTGGGGAACAAGAATATCGCAAAAGTTTTTCATTTCGTGTAGGTCGATATTTCGACGATTCTCGGCTCCCTGGACACTAAATAAACTCTGAACAATAGTTGCTCCAAATTCGCTGCAAAAGCTATATACGAGCAGTTTGGAGTGTGGGGAACAAGAATATCACAAAAATATTTCATTTCGAGTAAGTTGATATTTCGACGATTCGCGGCTCCCTGGACACGAAAAATACATATAATAAAAGTTGTTCCAAATTCGCTGCAAAAGCTATATAAGAGCAGTTTGGAGTAAGGTAAACAAGAATATCACAAGAATATTTCATTTCGTGTAAGTCGATATTTCGACGATTCTCGGCTCCCTGGTAACGAAATATACATATTACAAAAGTTGCTCGAAATTCGCTGCAAATGCTATTTACGAGCAGTTTGGGGCGCGGGGAACAAGAATATCACAAAAATATTTCATTTCGTGTAAGTTGATATTTCGAAAATTCTCGGCTCCCTGGACACCAAAAATACATATAACAAAAGTTCCAAATTCGCTGCAAATGCTATATACGAGCAGTTTGGAGCGTGGGGAAGAAGAATATCACAAAAAATTTTCATTTCGCGTAAGTCGATTTTTCGAGGATTCTCAGCTCCCTGGACACGAACTATATTATCCTAACAAACGTTGCTCCAAATTCACTGTAAAAGCTATATACGAAAAGTTTGGAGTGTGGGGAACATGAATATCACAAAAATATTTCATTTCGTGTAAGTTGATATTTCGAGAATTCTCAGCTCCCTGGACACGAAATATATTATCCTAACAAACGTTGCTGCAAATTGGCAGCAAAAGCTATATAAGAGAAGTTTGGAGTCTGGGGAACAGGAATATCACAAAAATTTTTCATTTCGTGTAAGTCGATATTTCGACGATTCTCTGCTCCCTGGACACTAAATATACTCTGAACAAAAGTTGCTCCAAATTCGCTGCAAAAGCTATATAAGAGCAGTTTGGAGTAAGGTTAACAAGAATATCACAAAAATATTTCTTTTCGTGTAAGTTGATATTTCGACGATTCTCGGCTCCCTGGACACGAAAAATACATATAACAAAAGTTGCTCCAAATTCGCTGCAAATGCTATATACGAGCAGTTTGGAGCGTGGGGAACAAGAATATCACAAACATTTTTCATTTCGCGTAAGTCGATTTTTCGAGGATTCTCAGCTCCCTGGTCACGAAATATACATATACCAAAAGTTGCTCCAAATTCGTCTCAAATGCTATTTACGAGCAGTTTGGAGCGCGGGGAACAAGAATATCATAAAAATGTTTCATTACGTGTAAGTCGATATTTCGACGATTCTTGGCTCCCTGGTCACGAAATATACATGTAACAAAAGTTGCTCCATATTCGCTGCAAATGCTATATACCAGCAGTTTGGAGCGTGGGGAACAAGAATATCACAAAAATTTTTCATTTCGCGTTAGTCGATTTTTCGAGGATTCTCAGCTCCCTGGACACGAAATATATTATCCTAACAAATGTTGCTCCAAATTCGCTGCAAAAGCTATATACGAGAAGTTTGGATTGTGGGGAACAAGAATATCGCAAAAATTTTTCATTTCGTGTAGGTCGATATTTCGACTATTCTCGGCTCCCTGGACACTAAATATACTCTGAACAATAGTTGCTCCAAATTCGCTGCAAAAGCTATATACGAGCAGTTTGGAGTGTGGGGAATAAGAATATCACAAAAATTTTCCATTTCCTGTAAGTCGATATTTCGACGATTCTCGGCTCCCTGGACACTAAATATACTCTGAACAAAAGTTGACCCAAATTCGCTGCAAAAGCTATATAAGAGCAGTTTGGAGTAAGGTTAACAAGAATATCACAAAAATATTTCATTTCGTGTAAGTTGATATTTCGACGATTCTCGGCTCCCTGGACACGAAAAATACATATAACAAAAGTTGCTCCAAATTCGCTGCAAATGCTATTTACGAGCAGTTTGGAGCGTGGGGAACAAGAATATCACAAACATTTTTCATTTCGCCTAAGTCGATTTTTCGAGGATTCTCAGCTCCGTGGTCACGAAATATACATATACCAAAAGTTGCTCCAAATTCGTCTCAAATGCTATTTACGAGCAGTTTGGAGCCCGGGGAACAAGAGTATCATAAAAATGTTTCATTAGGTGTAAGTCGATATTTCGACGATGCTCGGCTCCCTGGACACGAAAAATACATATAACAAAAGTTGTTCCAAATTCGCTGCAAAAGCTAAATAAGAGCAGTTTGGAGTAAGGTAAACAAGAATATCACAAAAATATTTCATTTCGTGTAAGTCGATATTTCGACGATTCTCGGCTCCCTGGTAACGAAATATACATATAACAAAAGTTGCTCCAAATTCGCTGCAAATGCTATTTACGAGCAGTTTGGAGCGTGGGGAACAAGAATATCACAAAAATATTTCATTTCGTGCAAGTTGATATTTCGACGATTCTCGGCTCCCTGGACACGAAAAATACATATAACAAAAGTTGCTCCAAATTCGCTGCAAATGCTATATACAAGCAGTTTGGAGTAAGGTAAACAAGAATATCACAAAAATATTTCATTTCGTGTAAGTCGATATTTCGACGATTCTCGGCTCCCTGGACACTAAATATACTCTGAACAAAAGTTGCTCCAAATTCGCTGCAAAAGCTATATGAGAGCAGTTTGGAGTAAGGTTAACAAGAATATCACAAAAATATTTCATTTCGTGTAAGTTGATATTTCGACGATTCTCGGCTCCCTGGACACGAAAAATACATATAACAAAAGTTGCTCCAAATTCGTCTCAAATGCTATTTACGAGCAGTTTGGAGCCCGGGGAACAAGAGTATCATAAAAATGTTTCATTAGGTGTAAGTCGATATTTCGACGATGCTCGGCTCCCTGGTCACGAAATATACATATACCAAACGTTGCTCCAAATTCGCCTCAAATGTTATTTACGAGCAGTTTGGAGCGCGGGGAACAAGAATATCACAAAAATATTTCATTTCGTGTAAGTTGATATTTCGACGATTCTCGGCTCCCTGGACACGAAAAATACATATAACAAAAGTTGCTCCAAATTCGCTGCAAATGCTATATACGAGCAGTTTGGAGCGTGGGGAACAAGAATATCACAAACATTTTTCATTTCGCGTAAGTCGATTTTTCGAGGATTCTCAGCCCCCTGGTCACGAAATATACATATACCAAAAGTTGCTCCAAATTCGTCTCAAATGCTATTTACGAGCAGTTTGGAGCCCGGGGAACAAGAGTATCATAAAAATGTTTCATTAGGTGTAAGTCGATATTTCGACGATGCTCGGCTCCCTGGTCACGAAATATACATATACCAAACGTTGCTCCAAATTCGCCTCAAATGCTATTTACGAGCAGTTTGGAGCGTGGGGAACAAGAATATCACAAAAATTTTTCATTTCGCGTTAGTCGATTTTTCGAGGATTCTCAGCTCCCTGGACACGAAATAGATTATCCTAACAAATGTTGCTCCAAATTCGCTGCAAAAGCTATATACGAGAAGTTTGGAATGTGGGGAACAAGAATAACGCAAAAATTTTTCATTTCGTGTAGGTCGATATTTCGACTATTCTCGGCTCCCTGGACACTAAATATACTCTGAACAATAGTTGCTCCAATTTCGCTGCAAAAGCTATATAAGAGCAGTTTGGAGTAAGGTTAACAAGAATATCACAAAAATAATTCATTTCGTGTAAGTTGATATTTCGACGATTCTCGGCTCCCTGGACACGAAAAATACATATAACAAAAGTTGCTCCAAATTCGCTGCAAATGCTATATACGAGCAGTTTGGAGCGTGGGGAACAAGAATATCACAAACATTTTTCATTTCGCGTAAGTCGATTTTTCGAGGATTCTCAGCTCCCTGGTCACGAAATATACATATACCAAAAGTTGCTCCAAATTCGTCTCAAATGCTATTTACGAGCAGTTTGGAGCCCGTGGAACAAGAGTATCATAAAAATGTTTCATTAGGTGTAAGTCGATATTTCGACGATTCTCGGCTCCCTGGTCACGAAATATACATGTAACAAAAGTTGCTCCAAATTCGCTGCAAATGCTATATACCAGCAGTTTGGAGCGTGGGGAAAAGAATATCACAAAAATTTTTCATCTCGCGTTAGTCGATTTTTCGAGGATTCTCAGCTCCCTGGACACGAAATATATCATCCTATCAAATGTTGCTCCAAATTCGCTGCAAAAGCTATATAAGAGAAGTTTGGAGTGTGGGGAACAAGAATATCACAAAAATGTTTCATTTCGTGTAAGTCGATATTTCGACGATACTCGGCTCCCTGGACACTAAATATACTCTGAACAAAAGTTGCTCCAAATTCGCTGCAAAAGCTATATAAGAGCAGTTTGGAGTAAGGTTAACAACAATGTCACAAAAATATTTCATTTCGTGTAAGTTGATATTTCGACGATTCTCGGCTCCCTGGACACGAAAAATACATATAACAAAAGTTGCTCCAAATTCGCTGCAAATGCTATATACGAGCAGTTTGCAGCGTGGGGAACAAGAATATCACAAACATTTTTCATTTTCCGTAAGTCGATTTTTCGAGGATTCTCATCTCCCTGGTCACGAAATATACATATACCAAAAGTTGCTCCAAATTCGTCTCAAATGCTATTTACGAGCAGTTTGGAGCACGGGGAACAAGAGTATCATAAAAATGTTTCATTAGGTGTAAGTCGATATTTCGACGATGCTCGGCTCCCTGGTCACGAAATATACATATAACAAAAGTTGCTCCAAATTCCCTGCAAATGCTATTTACGAGCAGTTTGAAGCGTGGGGAACAAGAATATCACAAAAAATTTTCATTTCGTGTAAATTGATATTTCGACGATTCTCGGCTCCCTGGTAACGAAATATACATATAACAAAAGTTGCACCAAATTCGCTGCAAATGCTATTTACGAGCAGTTTGGAGCGCGGGGAACAAGAATATCACAAAAATATTTCATTTTTGTGTAAGTTGATATTTCGAAAATTCTCGGCTCCCTGGACACCAAAAATACATATAACAAAAGTTCCAAATTCGCTGCAAATGCTATATACGAGCAGTTTGGAGCGTGGGGAAGAAGAATATCACAAAAATTTTTCATTTCGCGTAAGTCGATTTTTCGAGGATTCTCAGCTCCCTGGACACGAACTATATTATCCTAACAAACGTTGCTCCAAATTCACTGTAAAAGCTATATACGAAAAGTTTGGAGTGTGGGGAACAAGAATATCACAAAAATATTTCATTTCGTGTAAGTTGATATTTCGACGATTCTCGGCTACCTGGACACGAAAAATACATATAACAAAAGTTGCTCCAAATTCGCTGCAAATACTATATACGAGCAGTTTGGAGTAAGGTAAACAAGAATATCACAAAAATATTTCATTTCGTGTAAGTCGATATTTCGACGATTCTCGGCTCCCTGGACACTAAATATACTCTGAACAAAAGTTGCTCCAATTTCGCTGCAAAAGCTATATAAGAGCAGTTTGGAGTAAGGTTAACAAGAATATCACAAAAATATTTCATTTCGTGTAAGTTGATATTTCGACGATTCTCGGCTCCCTGGACACGAAAAATACATATAACAAAAGTTGCTCCAAATTCGCTGCAAATGCTATATACGAGCAGTTTGGAGCGTGGGGAACAAGAATATCACAAACATTTTTCATTTCGCGTAAGTCGATTTTTCGAGGATTCTCAGCTCCCTGGTCACGAAATATACATATACCAAAAGTTGCTCCAAATTCGTCTCAAATGCTATTTACGAGCAGTTTGGAGCCCGGGGAACAAGAGTATCATAAAAATGTTTCATTAGGTGTAAGTCGATATTTCGACGATGCTCGGCTCCCTGGTCACGATATATACATATATCAAAAAGTTGCTCCAAATTCGCCTCAAATGCTATTTACGAGCAGTTTGGAGCGCGGGGAACAAGAATATCATAAAAATGTTTCATTACGTGTAAGTCGATATTTCGACGATTCTCGGCTCCCTGGTCACGAAATATACATGTAACAAAAGTTGCTCCAAATTCGCTGCAAATGCTATATACCAGCAGTTTGGAGCGTGGGGAACAAGAATATCACAAAAATTTTTCATTTCGCGTTAGTCGATTTTTCGAGGATTCTCAGCTCCCTGGACACGAAATATATCATCCTATCAAATGTTGCTCCAAATTCGCTGCAAAAGCTATATAAGAGAAGTTTGGAGTGTGGGGAACAAGAATATCACAAAAATGTTTCATTTCGTGTAAGTCGATATTTCGACGATTCTTGGCTCCCTGGACACTAAATATACTCTGAACAAAAGTTGCTCCAAATTCGCTGCAAAAGCTATATAAGAGCAGTTTGGAGTAAGGTTAACAACAATATCACAAAAATATTTCATTTCGTGTAAGTTGATATTTCGACGATTCTCGGCTCCCTGGACACGAAAAATACATATAACAAAAGTTGCTCCAAATTCGCTGCAAATGCTATATACGAGCAGTTTGCAGCGTGGGGAACAAGAATATCACAAACATTTTTCATTTTCCGTAAGTCGATTTTTCGAGGATTCTCAGCTCCCTGGTCACGAAATATACATATACCAAAAGTTGCTCCAAATTCGTCTCAAATGCTATTTACGAGCAGTTTGGAGCCCGGGGAACAAGAGTATCATAAAAATGTTTCATTAGGTGTAAGTCGATATTTCGACGATGCTCGACTCCCTGGTCACGAAATATACATATAACAAAAGTTGCTCCAAATTCGCTGCAAATGCTATTTACGAGCAGTTTGAAGCGTGGGGAACAAGAATATCACAAAAAATTTTCATTTCGTGTAAATTGATATTTCGACGATTCTCGGCTCCCTGGTAACGAAATATACATATAACAAAAGTTGCACCAAATTCGCTGCAAATGCTATTTACGAGCAGTTTGGAGCGCGGGGAACAAGAATATCACAAAAATATTTCATTTCGTGTAAGTTGATATTTCGAAAATTCTCGGCTCCCTGGACACCAAAAATACATATAACAAAAGTTCCAAATTCGCTGCAAATGCTATATACGAGCAGTTTGGAGCGTGGGAAAGAAGAATATCACAAAAATTTTTCATTTCGCGTAAGTCGATTTTTCGAGGATTCTCAGCTCCCTGGACACGAACTATATTATCCTAACAAACGTTGCTCCAAATTCACTGCAAAAGCTATATACGAAAAGTTTGGAGTGTGGGGAACAAGAATATCACAAAAATATTTCATTTCGTGTAAGTTGATATTTCGACGATTCTCGGCTACCTGGACACGAAAAATACATATAACAAAAGTTGCTCCAAATTCGCTGCAAATACTATATACGAGCAGTTTGGAGTAAGGTAAACAAGAATATCACAAAAATATTTCATTTCGTGTAAGTCGATATTTCGACGATTCTCGGCTCCCTGGACACTAAATATACTCTGAACAAAAGTTGCTCCAATTTCGCTGCAAAAGCTATATAAGAGCAGTTTGGAGTAAGGTTAACAAGAATATCACAAAAATATTTCATTTCGTGTAAGTTGATATTTCGACGATTCTCGGCTCCCTGGACACGAAAAATACATATAACAAAAGTTGCTCCAAATTCGCTGCAAATGCTATATACGAGCAGTTTGGAGCGTGGGGAACAAGAATATCACAAACATTTTTCATTTCGCGTAAGTCGATTTTTCGAGGATTCTCAGCTCCCTGGTCACGAAATATACATATACCAAAAGTTGCTCCAAATTCGTCTCAAATGCTATTTACGAGCAGTTTGGAGCCCGGGGAACAAGAGTATCATAAAAATGTTTCATTAGGTGTAAGTCGATATTTCGACGATGCTCGGCTCCCTGGTCACGATATATACATATACCAAAAAGTTGCTCCAAATTCGCCTCAAATGCTATTTACGAGCAGTTTGGAGCGCGGGGAACAAGAATATCATAAAAATGTTTCATTACGTGTAAGTCGATATTTCGACGATTCTCGGCTCCCTGGTCACGAAATATACATGTAACAAAAGTTGCTCCAAATTCGCTGCAAATGCTATATACCAGCAGTTTGGAGCGTGGGGAAAAGAATATCACAAAAATTTTTCATCTCGCGTTAGTCGATTTTTCGAGGATTCTCAGCTCCCTGGACACGAAATATATCATCCTATCAAATGTTGCTCCAAATTCGCTGCAAAAGCTATATAAGAGAAGTTTGGAGTGTGGGGAACAAGAATATCACAAAAATGTTTCATTTCGTGTAAGTCGATATTTCGACGATACTCGGCTCCCTGGACACTAAATATACTCTGAACAAAAGTTGCTCCAAATTCGCTGCAAAAGCTATATAAGAGCAGTTTGGAGTAAGGTTAACAACAATGTCACAAAAATATTTCATTTCGTGTAAGTTGATATTTCGACGATTCTCGGCTCCCTGGACACGAAAAATACATATAACAAAAGTTGCTCCAAATTCGCTGCAAATGCTATATACGAGCAGTTTGCAGCGTGGGGAACAAGAATATCACAAACATTTTTCATTTTCCGTAAGTCGATTTTTCGAGGATTCTCAGCTCCCTGGTCACGAAATATACATATACCAAAAGTTGCTCCAAATTCGTCTCAAATGCTATTTACGAGCAGTTTGGAGCCCGGGGAACAAGAGTATCATAAAAATGTTTCATTAGGTGTAAGTCGATATTTCGACGATGCTCGACTCCCTGGTCACGAAATATACATATAACAAAAGTTGCTCCAAATTCGCTGCAAATGCTATTTGCGAGCAGTTTGAAGCGTGGGGAACAAGAATATCACAAAAAATTTTCATTTCGTGTAAATTGATATTTCGACGATTCTCGGCTCCCTGGTAACGAAATATACATATAACAAAAGTTGCACCAAATACGCTGCAAATGCTATTTACGAGCAGTTTGGAGCGCGGGGAACAAGAATATCACAAAAATATTTCATTTCGTGTAAGTTGATATTTCGAAAATTCTCGGCTCCCTGGACACCAAAAATACATATAACAAAAGTTCCAAATTCGCTGCAAATGCTATATACGAGCAGTTTGGAGCGTGGGAAAGAAGAATATCACAAAAATTTTTCATTTCGCGTAAGTCGATTTTTCGAGGATTCTCAGCTCCCTGGACACGAACTATATTATCCTAACAAACGTTGCTCCAAATTCACTGCAAAAGCTATATACGAAAAGTTTGGAGTGTGGGGAACAAGAATATCACAAAAATATTTCATTTCGTGTAAGTTGATATTTCGACGATTCTCGGCTACCTGGACACGAAAAATACATATAACAAAAGTTGCTCCAAATTCGCTGCAAATACTATATACGAGCAGTTTGGAGTAAGGTAAACAAGAATATCACAAAAATATTTCATTTCGTGTAAGTCCATATTTCGACGATTCTCGGCTCCCTGGACACTAAATATACTCTGAACAAAAGTTGCTCCAATTTCGCTGCAAAAGCTATATAAGAGCAGTTTGGAGTAAGGTTAACAAGAATATCACAAAAATATTTCATTTCGTGTAAGTTGATATTTCGACGATTCTCGGCTCCCTGGACACGAAAAATACATATAACAAAAGTTGCTCCAAATTCGCTGCAAATGCTATATACGAGCAGTTTGGAGCGTGGGGAACAAGAATATCACAAACATTTTTCATTTCGCGTAAGTCGATTTTTCGAGGATTCTCAGCTCCCTGGTCACGAAATATACATATACCAAAAGTTGCTCCAAATTCGTCTCAAATGCTATTTACGAGCAGTTTGGAGCCCGGGGAACAAGAGTATCATAAAAATGTTTCATTAGGTGTAAGTCGATATTTCGACGATGCTCGGCTCCCTGGTCACGATATATACATATACCAAACGTTGCTCCAAATTCGCCTCAAATGCTATTTACGAGCAGTTTGGAGCGCGGGGAACAAGAATATCATAAAAATGTTTCATTACGTGTAAGTCGATATTTCGACGATTCTCGGCTCCCTGGTCACGAAATATACATGTAACAAAAGTTGCTCCAAATTCGCCTCAAATGCTATATACCAGCAGTTTGGAGCGTGGGGAACAAGAATATCACAAAAATTTTTCATTTCGCGTTAGTCGATTTTTCGAGGATTCTCAGCCCCCTGGACACGAAATATATCATCCTAACAAATGTTGCTCCAAAGTCGCTGCAAAAGCTATATAAGAGAAGTTTGGAGTGTGGGGAACAAGAATATCACAAAAATGTTTCATTTCGTGTCAGTCGATATTTCGACGATTCTCGGCTCCCTGGACACTAAATATACTCTGAACAAAAGTTGCTCCAAATTCGCTGCAAAAGCTATATAAGAGCAGTTTGGAGTAAGGTTAACAACAATATCACAAAAATATTTCATTTCGTGTAAGTTGATATTTCGACGATTCTCGGCTCCCTGGACACGAAAAATACATATAACAAAAGTTGCTCCAAATTCGCTGCAAATGCTATATACGAGCAGTTTGCAGCGTGGGGAACAAGAATATCACAAACATTTTTCATTTTCCGTAAGTCGATTTTTCGAGGATTCTCAGCTCCCTGGTCACGAAATATACATATACCAAAAGTTGCACCAAATTCGTCTCAAATGCTATTTACGAGCAGTTTGGAGCCCGGGGAACAAGAGTATCATAAAAATGTTTCATTAGGTGTAAGTCGATATTTCGACGATGCTCGGCTCCCTGGTCACGAAATATACATGTAACAAAAGTTGCTCCAAATTCGCTGCAAATGCTATATACCAGCAGTTTGGAGCGTGGGGAACAAGAATATCACAAAAATTTTTCATTTCGCGTTAGTCGATTTTTCGAGGATTCTCAGCTCCCTGGACACGAAATATATTATCCTAACAAATGTTGCTCCAAATTCGCTGCAAAAGCTATATAAGAGAAGTTTGGAGTCTGGGGAACAAGAATATCACAAAAATATTCCTAACAAACGTTGCTGCAAATTCGCTGCAAAAGCTATATAAGAGCAGTTTGGAGTAAGGTAAACAAGAATATCACAAAAATATTTCATTTCGTGTAAGTCGATATTTCGACGATTCTCGGCTCCCTGGACACGAAAAATACATATACCAAAAGTTGCTCCAAATTCGTCTCAAATGCTATATACGAGCAGTTTGGAGCCCGGGGAACAAGAGTATCATAAAAATGTATCATTAGGTGTAAGTCGATATTTCGACGATGCTCGGCTCCCTGGTCACGAAATATACATATACCAAACGTTGCTCCAAATTCGCCTCAAATGCTATTTACGAGCAGTTTGGAGCGCGGTGAACAAGAATATCATAAAAATGTTTCATTACGTGTAAGTCGATATTTCGACGATTCTCAGCTCCCTGGACACGAAATATATTATCCTAACAAATGTTGCTCCAAATTCGCTGCAAAAGCTATATACGAGAAGTTTGGAGTGTGGGGAACAAGAATATCGCAAAAATTTTTCATTTCGTGTAGGTCGATTTTTCGACGATTCTCGGCTCCCTGGACACTAAATATACTCTGAACAATAGTTGCTCCAAATTCGCTGCAAAAGCTCTATATACGAGCAGTTTGGAGTGTGGGGAACAAGAATATCACAAAAATTTTTCATTTCGCGTTAGTCGATTTTTCGAGGATTCTCAGCTCCCTGGACACGAAATATATCATCCTATCAAATGTTGCTCCAAATTCGCTGCAAAAGCTATATAAGAGAAGTTTGGAGTGTGGGGAACAAGAATATCACAAAAATGTTTCATTTCGTGTAAGTCGATATTTCGACGATTCTCGGCTCCCTGGACACTAAATATACTCTGAACAAAAGTTGCTCCAAATTCGCTGCAAAAGCTATATAAGAGCAGTTTGGAGTAAGGTTAACAACAATATCACAAAAATATTTCATTTCGTGTAAGTTGATATTTCGACGATTCTCGGCTCCCTGGACACGAAAAATACATATAACAAAAGTTGCTCCAAATTCGCTGCAAATGCTATATACGAGCAGTTTGCAGCGTGGGGAACAAGAATATCACAAACATTTTTCATTTTCCGTAAGTCGATTTTTCGAGGATTCTCAGCTCCCTGGTCACGAAATATACATATACCAAAAGTTGCTCCAAATTCGTCTCAAATGCTATTTACGAGCAGTTTGGAGCCCGGGGAACAAGAGTATCATAAAAATGTTTCATTAGGTGTAAGTCGATATTTCGACGATGCTCGACTCCCTGGTCACGAAATATACATATAACAAAAGTTGCTCCAAATTCGCTGCAAATGCTATTTACGAGCAGTTTGAAGCGTGGGGAACAAGAATATCACAAAAAATTTTCATTTCGTGTAAATTGATATTTCGACGATTCTCGGCTCCCTGGTAACGAAATATACATATAACAAAAGTTGCACCAAATTCGCTGCAAATGCTATTTACGAGCAGTTTGGAGCGCGGGGAACAAGAATATCACAAAAATATTTTATTTCGTGTAAGCTGATATTTCGAAAATTCTCGGCTCCCTGGACACCAAAAATACATATAACAAAAGTTCCAAATTCGCTGCAAATGCTATATACGAGCAGTTTGGAGCGTGGGAAAGAAGAATATCACAAAAATTTTTCATTTCGCGTAAGTCGATTTTTCGAGGATTCTCAGCTCCCTGGACACGAACTATATTATCCTAACAAACGTTGCTCCAAATTCACTGCAAAAGCTATATACGAAAAGTTTGGAGCGTGGGGAACAAGAATATCACAAAAATTTTTCATTTCGCGTTAGTCGATTTTTCGAGGATTCTCAGCTCCCTGGACACGAAATATATTATCCTAACAAATGTTGCTCCAAATTCGCTGCAAAAGCTATATACGAGAAGTTTGGAGTGTGGGGAACAAGAATATCGCAAAAGTTTTTCATTTCGTGTAGGTCGATATTTCGACGATTCTCGGCTCCCTGGACACTAAATAAACTCTGAACAATAGTTGCTCCAAATTCGCTGCAAAAGCTATATACGAGCAGTTTGGAGTGTGGGGAACAAGAATATCACAAAAATATTTCATTTCGAGTAAGTTGATATTTCGACGATTCGCGGCTCCCTGGACACGAAAAATACATATAATAAAAGTTGTTCCAAATTCGCTGCAAAAGCTATATAAGAGCAGTTTGGAGTAAGGTAAACAAGAATATCACAAGAATATTTCATTTCGTGTAAGTCGATATTTCGACGATTCTCGGCTCCCTGGTAACGAAATATACATATTACAAAAGTTGCTCGAAATTCGCTGCAAATGCTATTTACGAGCAGTTTGGGGCGCGGGGAACAAGAATATCACAAAAATATTTCATTTCGTGTAAGTTGATATTTCGAAAATTCTCGGCTCCCTGGACACCAAAAATACATATAACAAAAGTTCCAAATTCGCTGCAAATGCTATATACGAGCAGTTTGGAGCGTGGGGAAGAAGAATATCACAAAAAATTTTCATTTCGCGTAAGTCGATTTTTCGAGGATTCTCAGCTCCCTGGACACGAACTATATTATCCTAACAAACGTTGCTCCAAATTCACTGTAAAAGCTATATACGAAAAGTTTGGAGTGTGGGGAACATGAATATCACAAAAATATTTCATTTCGTGTAAGTTGATATTTCGAGAATTCTCAGCTCCCTGGACACGAAATATATTATCCTAACAAACGTTGCTGCAAATTGGCAGCAAAAGCTATATAAGAGAAGTTTGGAGTCTGGGGAACAGGAATATCACAAAAATTTTTCATTTCGTGTAAGTCGATATTTCGACGATTCTCTGCTCCCTGGACACTAAATATACTCTGAACAAAAGTTGCTCCAAATTCGCTGCAAAAGCTATATAAGAGCAGTTTGGAGTAAGGTTAACAAGAATATCACAAAAATATTTCTTTTCGTGTAAGTTGATATTTCGACGATTCTCGGCTCCCTGGACACGAAAAATACATATAACAAAAGTTGCTCCAAATTCGCTGCAAATGCTATATACGAGCAGTTTGGAGCGTGGGGAACAAGAATATCACAAACATTTTTCATTTCGCGTAAGTCGATTTTTCGAGGATTCTCAGCTCCCTGGTCACGAAATATACATATACCAAAAGTTGCTCCAAATTCGTCTCAAATGCTATTTACGAGCAGTTTGGAGCGCGGGGAACAAGAATATCATAAAAATGTTTCATTACGTGTAAGTCGATATTTCGACGATTCTTGGCTCCCTGGTCACGAAATATACATGTAACAAAAGTTGCTCCATATTCGCTGCAAATGCTATATACCAGCAGTTTGGAGCGTGGGGAACAAGAATATCACAAAAATTTTTCATTTCGCGTTAGTCGATTTTTCGAGGATTCTCAGCTCCCTGGACACGAAATATATTATCCTAACAAATGTTGCTCCAAATTCGCTGCAAAAGCTATATACGAGAAGTTTGGATTGTGGGGAACAAGAATATCGCAAAAATTTTTCATTTCGTGTAGGTCGATATTTCGACTATTCTCGGCTCCCTGGACACTAAATATACTCTGAACAATAGTTGCTCCAAATTCGCTGCAAAAGCTATATACGAGCAGTTTGGAGTGTGGGGAATAAGAATATCACAAAAATTTTCCATTTCCTGTAAGTCGATATTTCGACGATTCTCGGCTCCCTGGACACTAAATATACTCTGAACAAAAGTTGACCCAAATTCGCTGCAAAAGCTATATAAGAGCAGTTTGGAGTAAGGTTAACAAGAATATCACAAAAATATTTCATTTCGTGTAAGTTGATATTTCGACGATTCTCGGCTCCCTGGACACGAAAAATACATATAACAAAAGTTGCTCCAAATTCGCTGCAAATGCTATTTACGAGCAGTTTGGAGCGTGGGGAACAAGAATATCACAAACATTTTTCATTTCGCCTAAGTCGATTTTTCGAGGATTCTCAGCTCCGTGGTCACGAAATATACATATACCAAAAGTTGCTCCAAATTCGTCTCAAATGCTATTTACGAGCAGTTTGGAGCCCGGGGAACAAGAGTATCATAAAAATGTTTCATTAGGTGTAAGTCGATATTTCGACGATGCTCGGCTCCCTGGACACGAAAAATACATATAACAAAAGTTGTTCCAAATTCGCTGCAAAAGCTAAATAAGAGCAGTTTGGAGTAAGGTAAACAAGAATATCACAAAAATATTTCATTTCGTGTAAGTCGATATTTCGACGATTCTCGGCTCCCTGGTAACGAAATATACATATAACAAAAGTTGCTCCAAATTCGCTGCAAATGCTATTTACGAGCAGTTTGGAGCGTGGGGAACAAGAATATCACAAAAATATTTCATTTCGTGCAAGTTGATATTTCGACGATTCTCGGCTCCCTGGACACGAAAAATACATATAACAAAAGTTGCTCCAAATTCGCTGCAAATGCTATATACAAGCAGTTTGGAGTAAGGTAAACAAGAATATCACAAAAATATTTCATTTCGTGTAAGTCGATATTTCGACGATTCTCGGCTCCCTGGACACTAAATATACTCTGAACAAAAGTTGCTCCAAATTCGCTGCAAAAGCTATATGAGAGCAGTTTGGAGTAAGGTTAACAAGAATATCACAAAAATATTTCATTTCGTGTAAGTTGATATTTCGACGATTCTCGGCTCCCTGGACACGAAAAATACATATAACAAAAGTTGCTCCAAATTCGTCTCAAATGCTATTTACGAGCAGTTTGGAGCCCGGGGAACAAGAGTATCATAAAAATGTTTCATTAGGTGTAAGTCGATATTTCGACGATGCTCGGCTCCCTGGTCACGAAATATACATATACCAAACGTTGCTCCAAATTCGCCTCAAATGTTATTTACGAGCAGTTTGGAGCGCGGGGAACAAGAATATCACAAAAATATTTCATTTCGTGTAAGTTGATATTTCGACGATTCTCGGCTCCCTGGACACGAAAAATACATATAACAAAAGTTGCTCCAAATTCGCTGCAAATGCTATATACGAGCAGTTTGGAGCGTGGGGAACAAGAATATCACAAACATTTTTCATTTCGCGTAAGTCGATTTTTCGAGGATTCTCAGCCCCCTGGTCACGAAATATACATATACCAAAAGTTGCTCCAAATTCGTCTCAAATGCTATTTACGAGCAGTTTGGAGCCCGGGGAACAAGAGTATCATAAAAATGTTTCATTAGGTGTAAGTCGATATTTCGACGATGCTCGGCTCCCTGGTCACGAAATATACATATACCAAACGTTGCTCCAAATTCGCCTCAAATGCTATTTACGAGCAGTTTGGAGCGTGGGGAACAAGAATATCACAAAAATTTTTCATTTCGCGTTAGTCGATTTTTCGAGGATTCTCAGCTCCCTGGACACGAAATAGATTATCCTAACAAATGTTGCTCCAAATTCGCTGCAAAAGCTATATACGAGAAGTTTGGAATGTGGGGAACAAGAATAACGCAAAAATTTTTCATTTCGTGTAGGTCGATATTTCGACTATTCTCGGCTCCCTGGACACTAAATATACTCTGAACAATAGTTGCTCCAATTTCGCTGCAAAAGCTATATAAGAGCAGTTTGGAGTAAGGTTAACAAGAATATCACAAAAATATTTCATTTCGTGTAAGTTGATATTTCGACGATTCTCGGCTCCCTGGACACGAAAAATACATATAACAAAAGTTGCTCCAAATTCGCTGCAAATGCTATATACGAGCAGTTTGGAGCGTGGGGAACAAGAATATCACAAACATTTTTCATTTCGCGTAAGTCGATTTTTCGAGGATTCTCAGCTCCCTGGTCACGAAATATACATATACCAAAAGTTGCTCCAAATTCGTCTCAAATGCTATTTACGAGCAGTTTGGAGCCCGTGGAACAAGAGTATCATAAAAATGTTTCATTAGGTGTAAGTCGATATTTCGACGATTCTCGGCTCCCTGGTCACGAAATATACATGTAACAAAAGTTGCTCCAAATTCGCTGCAAATGCTATATACCAGCAGTTTGGAGCGTGGGGAAAAGAATATCACAAAAATTTTTCATCTCGCGTTAGTCGATTTTTCGAGGATTCTCAGCTCCCTGGACACGAAATATATCATCCTATCAAATGTTGCTCCAAATTCGCTGCAAAAGCTATATAAGAGAAGTTTGGAGTGTGGGGAACAAGAATATCACAAAAATGTTTCATTTCGTGTAAGTCGATATTTCGACGATACTCGGCTCCCTGGACACTAAATATACTCTGAACAAAAGTTGCTCCAAATTCGCTGCAAAAGCTATATAAGAGCAGTTTGGAGTAAGGTTAACAACAATGTCACAAAAATATTTCATTTCGTGTAAGTTAATATTTCGACGATTCTCGGCTCCCTGGACACGAAAAATACATATAACAAAAGTTGCTCCAAATTCGCTGCAAATGCTATATACGAGCAGTTTGCAGCGTGGGGAACAAGAATATCACAAACATTTTTCATTTTCCGTAAGTCGATTTTTCGAGGATTCTCATCTCCCTGGTCACGAAATATACATATACCAAAAGTTGCTCCAAATTCGTCTCAAATGCTATTTACGAGCAGTTTGGAGCACGGGGAACAAGAGTATCATAAAAATGTTTCATTAGGTGTAAGTCGATATTTCGACGATGCTCGGCTCCCTGGTCACGAAATATACATATAACAAAAGTTGCTCCAAATTCCCTGCAAATGCTATTTACGAGCAGTTTGAAGCGTGGGGAACAAGAATATCACAAAAAATTTTCATTTCGTGTAAATTGATATTTCGACGATTCTCGGCTCCCTGGTAACGAAATATACATATAACAAAAGTTGCACCAAATTCGCTGCAAATGCTATTTACGAGCAGTTTGGAGCGCGGGGAACAAGAATATCACAAAAATATTTCATTTTTGTGTAAGTTGATATTTCGAAAATTCTCGGCTCCCTGGACACCAAAAATACATATAACAAAAGTTCCAAATTCGCTGCAAATGCTATATACGAGCAGTTTGGAGCGTGGGGAAGAAGAATATCACAAAAATTTTTCATTTCGCGTAAGTCGATTTTTCGAGGATTCTCAGCTCCCTGGACACGAACTATATTATCCTAACAAACGTTGCTCCAAATTCACTGTAAAAGCTATATACGAAAAGTTTGGAGTGTGGGGAACAAGAATATCACAAAAATATTTCATTTCGTGTAAGTTGATATTTCGACGATTCTCGGCTACCTGGACACGAAAAATACATATAACAAAAGTTGCTCCAAATTCGCTGCAAATACTATATACGAGCAGTTTGGAGTAAGGTAAACAAGAATATCACAAAAATATTTCATTTCGTGTAAGTCGATATTTCGACGATTCTCGGCTCCCTGGACACTAAATATACTCTGAACAAAAGTTGCTCCAATTTCGCTGCAAAAGCTATATAAGAGCAGTTTGGAGTAAGGTTAACAAGAATATCACAAAAATATTTCATTTCGTGTAAGTTGATATTTCGACGATTCTCGGCTCCCTGGACACGAAAAATACATATAACAAAAGTTGCTCCAAATTCGCTGCAAATGCTATATACGAGCAGTTTGGAGCGTGGGGAACAAGAATATCACAAACATTTTTCATTTCGCGTAAGTCGATTTTTCGAGGATTCTCAGCTCCCTGGTCACGAAATATACATATACCAAAAGTTGCTCCAAATTCGTCTCAAATGCTATTTACGAGCAGTTTGGAGCCCGGGGAACAAGAGTATCATAAAAATGTTTCATTAGGTGTAAGTCGATATTTCGACGATGCTCGGCTCCCTGGTCACGATATATACATATATCAAAAAGTTGCTCCAAATTCGCCTCAAATGCTATTTACGAGCAGTTTGGAGCGCGGGGAACAAGAATATCATAAAAATGTTTCATTACGTGTAAGTCGATATTTCGACGATTCTCGGCTCCCTGGTCACGAAATATACATGTAACAAAAGTTGCTCCAAATTCGCTGCAAATGCTATATACCAGCAGTTTGGAGCGTGGGGAACAAGAATATCACAAAAATTTTTCATTTCGCGTTAGTCGATTTTTCGAGGATTCTCAGCTCCCTGGACACGAAATATATCATCCTATCAAATGTTGCTCCAAATTCGCTGCAAAAGCTATATAAGAGAAGTTTGGAGTGTGGGGAACAAGAATATCACAAAAATGTTTCATTTCGTGTAAGTCGATATTTCGACGATTCTTGGCTCCCTGGACACTAAATATACTCTGAACAAAAGTTGCTCCAAATTCGCTGCAAAAGCTATATAAGAGCAGTTTGGAGTAAGGTTAACAACAATATCACAAAAATATTTCATTTCGTGTAAGTTGATATTTCGACGATTCTCGGCTCCCTGGACACGAAAAATACATATAACAAAAGTTGCTCCAAATTCGCTGCAAATGCTATATACGAGCAGTTTGCAGCGTGGGGAACAAGAATATCACAAACATTTTTCATTTTCCGTAAGTCGATTTTTCGAGGATTCTCAGCTCCCTGGTCACGAAATATACATATACCAAAAGTTGCTCCAAATTCGTCTCAAATGCTATTTACGAGCAGTTTGGAGCCCGGGGAACAAGAGTATCATAAAAATGTTTCATTAGGTGTAAGTCGATATTTCGACGATGCTCGACTCCCTGGTCACGAAATATACATATAACAAAAGTTGCTCCAAATTCGCTGCAAATGCTATTTACGAGCAGTTTGAAGCGTGGGGAACAAGAATATCACAAAAAATTTTCATTTCGTGTAAATTGATATTTCGACGATTCTCGGCTCCCTGGTAACGAAATATACATATAACAAAAGTTGCACCAAATTCGCTGCAAATGCTATTTACGAGCAGTTTGGAGCGCGGGGAACAAGAATATCACAAAAATATTTCATTTCGTGTAAGTTGATATTTCGAAAATTCTCGGCTCCCTGGACACCAAAAATACATATAACAAAAGTTCCAAATTCGCTGCAAATGCTATATACGAGCAGTTTGGAGCGTGGGAAAGAAGAATATCACAAAAATTTTTCATTTCGCGTAAGTCGATTTTTCGAGGATTCTCAGCTCCCTGGACACGAACTATATTATCCTAACAAACGTTGCTCCAAATTCACTGCAAAAGCTATATACGAAAAGTTTGGAGTGTGGGGAACAAGAATATCACAAAAATATTTCATTTCGTGTAAGTTGATATTTCGACGATTCTCGGCTACCTGGACACGAAAAATACATATAACAAAAGTTGCTCCAAATTCGCTGCAAATACTATATACGAGCAGTTTGGAGTAAGGTAAACAAGAATATCACAAAAATATTTCATTTCGTGTAAGTCGATATTTCGACGATTCTCGGCTCCCTGGACACTAAATATACTCTGAACAAAAGTTGCTCCAATTTCGCTGCAAAAGCTATATAAGAGCAGTTTGGAGTAAGGTTAACAAGAATATCACAAAAATATTTCATTTCGTGTAAGTTGATATTTCGACGATTCTCGGCTCCCTGGACACGAAAAATACATATAACAAAAGTTGCTCCAAATTCGCTGCAAATGCTATATACGAGCAGTTTGGAGCGTGGGGAACAAGAATATCACAAACATTTTTCATTTCGCGTAAGTCGATTTTTCGAGGATTCTCAGCTCCCTGGTCACGAAATATACATATACCAAAAGTTGCTCCAAATTCGTCTCAAATGCTATTTACGAGCAGTTTGGAGCCCGGGGAACAAGAGTATCATAAAAATGTTTCATTAGGTGTAAGTCGATATTTCGACGATGCTCGGCTCCCTGGTCACGATATATACATATACCAAAAAGTTGCTCCAAATTCGCCTCAAATGCTATTTACGAGCAGTTTGGAGCGCGGGGAACAAGAATATCATAAAAATGTTTCATTACGTGTAAGTCGATATTTCGACGATTCTCGGCTCCCTGGTCACGAAATATACATGTAACAAAAGTTGCTCCAAATTCGCTGCAAATGCTATATACCAGCAGTTTGGAGCGTGGGGAAAAGAATATCACAAAAATTTTTCATCTCGCGTTAGTCGATTTTTCGAGGATTCTCAGCTCCCTGGACACGAAATATATCATCCTATCAAATGTTGCTCCAAATTCGCTGCAAAAGCTATATAAGAGAAGTTTGGAGTGTGGGGAACAAGAATATCACAAAAATGTTTCATTTCGTGTAAGTCGATATTTCGACGATACTCGGCTCCCTGGACACTAAATATACTCTGAACAAAAGTTGCTCCAAATTCGCTGCAAAAGCTATATAAGAGCAGTTTGGAGTAAGGTTAACAACAATGTCACAAAAATATTTCATTTCGTGTAAGTTGATATTTCGACGATTCTCGGCTCCCTGGACACGAAAAATACATATAACAAAAGTTGCTCCAAATTCGCTGCAAATGCTATATACGAGCAGTTTGCAGCGTGGGGAACAAGAATATCACAAACATTTTTCATTTTCCGTAAGTCGATTTTTCGAGGATTCTCATCTCCCTGGTCACGAAATATACATATACCAAAAGTTGCTCCAAATTCGTCTCAAATGCTATTTACGAGCAGTTTGGAGCACGGGGAACAAGAGTATCATAAAAATGTTTCATTAGGTGTAAGTCGATATTTCGACGATGCTCGGCTCCCTGGTCACGAAATATACATATAACAAAAGTTGCTCCAAATTCCCTGCAAATGCTATTTACGAGCAGTTTGAAGCGTGGGGAACAAGAATATCACAAAAAATTTTCATTTCGTGTAAATTGATATTTCGACGATTCTCGGCTCCCTGGTAACGAAATATACATATAACAAAAGTTGCACCAAATTCGCTGCAAATGCTATTTACGAGCAGTTTGGAGCGCGGGGAACAAGAATATCACAAAAATATTTCATTTTTGTGTAAGTTGATATTTCGAAAATTCTCGGCTCCCTGGACACCAAAAATACATATAACAAAAGTTCCAAATTCGCTGCAAATGCTATATACGAGCAGTTTGGAGCGTGGGGAAGAAGAATATCACAAAAATTTTTCATTTCGCGTAAGTCGATTTTTCGAGGATTCTCAGCTCCCTGGACACGAACTATATTATCCTAACAAACGTTGCTCCAAATTCACTGTAAAAGCTATATACGAAAAGTTTGGAGTGTGGGGAACAAGAATATCACAAAAATATTTCATTTCGTGTAAGTTGATATTTCGACGATTCTCGGCTACCTGGACACGAAAAATACATATAACAAAAGTTGCTCCAAATTCGCTGCAAATACTATATACGAGCAGTTTGGAGTAAGGTAAACAAGAATATCACAAAAATATTTCATTTCGTGTAAGTCGATATTTCGACGATTCTCGGCTCCCTGGACACTAAATATACTCTGAACAAAAGTTGCTCCAATTTCGCTGCAAAAGCTATATAAGAGCAGTTTGGAGTAAGGTTAACAAGAATATCACAAAAATATTTCATTTCGTGTAAGTTGATATTTCGACGATTCTCGGCTCCCTGGACACGAAAAATACATATAACAAAAGTTGCTCCAAATTCGCTGCAAATGCTATATACGAGCAGTTTGGAGCGTGGGGAACAAGAATATCACAAACATTTTTCATTTCGCGTAAGTCGATTTTTCGAGGATTCTCAGCTCCCTGGTCACGAAATATACATATACCAAAAGTTGCTCCAAATTCGTCTCAAATGCTATTTACGAGCAGTTTGGAGCCCGGGGTACAAGAGTATCATAAAAATGTTTCATTAGGTGTAAGTCGATATTTCGACGATGCTCGGCTCCCTGGTCACGATATATACATATACCAAAAAGTTGCTCCAAATTCGCCTCAAATGCTATTTACGAGCAGTTTGGAGCGCGGGGAACAAGAATATCATAAAAATGTTTCATTACGTGTAAGTCGATATTTCGACGATTCTCGGCTCCCTGGTCACGAAATATACATGTAACAAAAGTTGCTCCAAATTCGCTGCAAATGCTATATACCAGCAGTTTGGAGCGTGGGGAACAAGAATATCACAAAAATTTTTCATTTCGCGTTAGTCGATTTTTCGAGGATTCTCAGCTCCCTGGACACGAAATATATTATCCTAACAAATGTTGCTCCAAATTCGCTGCAAAAGCTATATAAGAGAAGTTTGGAGTCTGGGGAACAAGAATATCACAAAAATATTCCTAACAAACGTTGCTGCAAATTCGCTGCAAAAGCTATATAAGAGCAGTTTGGAGTAAGGTAAACAAGAATATCACAAAAATATTTCATTTCGTGTAAGTCGATATTTCGACGATTCTCGGCTCCCTGGACACGAAAAATACATATACCAAAAGTTGCTCCAAATTCGTCTCAAATGCTATATACGAGCAGTTTGGAGCCCGGGGAACAAGAGTATCATAAAAATGTATCATTAGGTGTAAGTCGATATTTCGACGATGCTCGGCTCCCTGGTCACGAAATATACATATACCAAACGTTGCTCCAAATTCGCCTCAAATGCTATTTACGAGCAGTTTGGAGCGCGGTGAACAAGAATATCATAAAAATGTTTCATTACGTGTAAGTCGATATTTCGACGATTCTCAGCTCCCTGGACACGAAATATATTATCCTAACAAATGTTGCTCCAAATTCGCTGCAAAAGCTATATACGAGAAGTTTGGAGTGTGGGGAACAAGAATATCGCAAAAATTTTTCATTTCGTGTAGGTCGATTTTTCGACGATTCTCGGCTCCCTGGACACTAAATATACTCTGAACAATAGTTGCTCCAAATTCGCTGCAAAAGCTCTATATACGAGCAGTTTGGAGTGTGGGGAACAAGAATATCACAAAAATTTTTCATTTCGCGTTAGTCGATTTTTCGAGGATTCTCAGCTCCCTGGACACGAAATATATCATCCTATCAAATGTTGCTCCAAATTCGCTGCAAAAGCTATATAAGAGAAGTTTGGAGTGTGGGGAACAAGAATATCACAAAAATGTTTCATTTCGTGTAAGTCGATATTTCGACGATTCTCGGCTCCCTGGACACTAAATATACTCTGAACAAAAGTTGCTCCAAATTCGCTGCAAAAGCTATATAAGAGCAGTTTGGAGTAAGGTTAACAACAATATCACAAAAATATTTCATTTCGTGTAAGTTGATATTTCGACGATTCTCGGCTCCCTGGACACGAAAAATACATATAACAAAAGTTGCTCCAAATTCGCTGCAAATGCTATATACGAGCAGTTTGCAGCGTGGGGAACAAGAATATCACAAACATTTTTCATTTTCCGTAAGTCGATTTTTCGAGGATTCTCAGCTCCCTGGTCACGAAATATACATATACCAAAAGTTGCTCCAAATTCGTCTCAAATGCTATTTACGAGCAGTTTGGAGCCCGGGGAACAAGAGTATCATAAAAATGTTTCATTAGGTGTAAGTCGATATTTCGACGATGCTCGACTCCCTGGTCACGAAATATACATATAACAAAAGTTGCTCCAAATTCGCTGCAAATGCTATTTACGAGCAGTTTGAAGCGTGGGGAACAAGAATATCACAAAAAATTTTCATTTCGTGTAAATTGATATTTCGACGATTCTCGGCTCCCTGGTAACGAAATATACATATAACAAAAGTTGCACCAAATTCGCTGCAAATGCTATTTACGAGCAGTTTGGAGCGCGGGGAACAAGAATATCACAAAAATATTTTATTTCGTGTAAGCTGATATTTCGAAAATTCTCGGCTCCCTGGACACCAAAAATACATATAACAAAAGTTCCAAATTCGCTGCAAATGCTATATACGAGCAGTTTGGAGCGTGGGAAAGAAGAATATCACAAAAATTTTTCATTTCGCGTAAGTCGATTTTTCGAGGATTCTCAGCTCCCTGGACACGAACTATATTATCCTAACAAACGTTGCTCCAAATTCACTGCAAAAGCTATATACGAAAAGTTTGGAGTGTGGGGAACAAGAATATCACAAAAATATTTCATTTCGTGTAAGTTGATATTTCGACGATTCTCGGCTACCTGGACACGAAAAATACATATAACAAAAGTTGCTCCAAATTCGCTGCAAATACTATATACGAGCAGTTTGGAGTAAGGTAAACAAGAATATCACAAAAATATTTCATTTCGTGTAAGTCGATATTTCGACGATTCTCGGCTCCCTGGACACTAAATATACTCTGAACAAAAGTTGCTCCAATTTCGCTGCAAAAGCTATATAAGAGCAGTTTGGAGTAAGGTTAACAAGAATATCACAAAAATATTTCATTTCGTGTAAGTTGATATTTCGACGATTCTCGGCTCCCTGGACACGAAAAATACATATAACAAAAGTTGCTCCAAATTCGCTGCAAATGCTATATACGAGCAGTTTGGAGCGTGGGGAACAAGAATATCACAAACATTTTTCATTTCGCGTAGGTCGATTTTTCGAGGATTCTCAGCTCCCTGGTCACGAAATATACATATACCAAAAGTTGCTCCAAATTCGTCTCAAATGCTATTTACGAGCAGTTTGGAGCCCGGGGAACAAGAGTATCATAAAAATGTTTCATTAGGTGTAAGTCGATATTTCGACGATGCTCGGCTCCCTGGTCACGATATATACATATACCAAACGTGGCTCCAAATTCGCCTCAAATGCTATTTACGAGCAGTTTGGAGCGCGGGGAACAAGAATATCATAAAAATGTTTCATTACGTGTAAGTCGATATTTCGACGATTCTCGGCTCCCTGGTCACGAAATATACATGTAACAAAAGTTGCTCCAAATTCGCCTCAAATGCTATATACCAGCAGTTTGGAGCGTGGGGAACAAGAATATCACAAAAATTTTTCATTTCGCGTTAGTCGATTTTTCGAGGATTCTCAGCTCCCTGGACACGAAATAGATTATCCTAATAAATGTTGCTCCAAAGTCGCTGCAAAAGCTATATAAGAGAAGTTTGGAGTGTGGGGAACAAGAATATCACAAAAATGTTTCATTTCGTGTCAGTCGATATTTCGACGATTCTCGGCTCCCTGGACACTAAATATACTCTGAACAAAAGTTGCTCCAAATTCGCTGCAAAAGCTATATAAGAGCAGTTTGGAGTAAGGTTAACAACAATATCACAAAAATATTTCATTTCGTGTAAGTTGATATTTCGACGATTCTCGGCTCCCTGGACACGAAAAATACATATAACAAAAGTTGCTCCAAATTCGCTGCAAATGCTATATACGAGCAGTTTGCAGCGTGGGGAACAAGAATATCACAAACATTTTTCATTTTCCGTAAGTCGATTTTTCGAGGATTCTCAGCTCCCTGGTCACGAAATATACATATACCAAAAGTTGCTCCAAATTCGTCTCAAATGCTATTTACGAGCAGTTTGGAGCCCGGGGAACAAGAGTATCATAAAAATGTTTCATTAGGTGTAAGTCGATATTTCGACGATGCTCGGCTCCCTGGTCACGAAATATACATGTAACAAAAGTTGCTCCAAATTCGCTGCAAATGCTATATACCAGCAGTTTGGAGCGTGGGGAACAAGAATATCACAAAAATTTTTCATTTCGCGTTAGTCGATTTTTCGAGGATTCTCAGCTCCCTGGACACGAAATATATTATCCTAACAAATGTTTCTCCAAATTCGCTGCAAAAGCTATATAAGAGAAGTTTGGAGTCTGGGGAACAAGAATATCACAAAAATATTCCTAACAAACGTTGCTGCAAATTCGCTGCAAAAGCTATATAAGAGCAGTTTGGAGTAAGGTAAACAAGAATATCACAAAAATATTTCATTTCGTGTAAGTCGATATTTCGACGATTCTCGGCTCCCTGGACACGAAAAATACATATACCAAAAGTTGCTCCAAATTCGTCTCAAATGCTATATACGAGCAGTTTGGAGCCCGGGGAACAAGAGTATCATAAAAATGTATCATTAGGTGTAAGTCGATATTTCGACGATGCTCGGCTCCCTGGTCACGAAATATACATATACCAAACGTTGCTCCAAATTCGCCTCAAATGCTATTTACGAGCAGTTTGGAGCGCGGTGAACAAGAATATCATAAAAATGTTTCATTACGTGTAAGTCGATATTTCGACGATTCTCAGCTCCCTGGACACGAAATATATTATCCTAACAAATGTTGCTCCAAATTCGCTGCAAAAGCTATATACGAGAAGTTTGGAGTGTGGGGAACAAGAATATCGCAAAAATTTTTCATTTCGTGTAGGTCGATTTTTCGACGATTCTCGGCTCCCTGGACACTAAATATACTCTGAACAATAGTTGCTCCAAATTCGCTGCAAAAGCTCTATATACGAGCAGTTTGGAGTGTGGGGAACAAGAATATCACAAAAATTTTTCATTTCGTGTAACTCGATATTTCGACGATTATCGGCTCCCTGGACACTAAATATACTCCGAACAAAAGTTGCTCCAAATTCGCTGCAAAAGCTATATAAGAGCAGTTTGGAGTAAGGTTAACAAGAATATCACAAAAATATTTCATTTCGTGTAAGTTGATATTTCGACGATTCTCGGCTCCCTGGACACGAAAAATACATATAACAAAAGTTGCTCCAAATTCGCTGCAAATGCTATTTACGAGCAGTTTGAAGCGTGGGGAACAAGAATATCACAAAAATTTTTCATTTCGTGTAAGTTGATATTTCGACGATTCGCGATTCACTGGACACGAAAAATACATATAACAAAAGTTGTTCCAAATTCGCTGCAAAAGCTATATAAGAGCAGTTTGGAGTAAGGTAAACAAGAATATCACAAAAATATTTCATTTCGTGTAAGTTGATATTTCGACGATTCTCGGCTCCCTGGTAACGAAATATACATATAACAAAAGTTGCTCCAAATTCGCTGCAAATGCTATTTACGAGCAGTTTGGAGCGCGGGGAACAAGAATATCACAAACATATTTCATTTCGTCTAAGTTGATATCTCGAAAATTCTCGGCTCCCTGGACACCAAAAATACATATAACAAAAGTTCCAAATTCGCTGCAAATGCTATATACGAGCAGATAGGAGCGTGGGGAAGAAGAATATTACAAAAATTGTTCATTTCGCGTAAGTCGATTTTTCGAGGATCCTTAGCTCCCTGGACACGAACTATATTATCCTAACAAACGTTGCTTCAAATTCACTGTAAAAGCTATATACGAAAAGTTTGGAGTGTGGGGAACAAGAATATCACAAAAATATTTCATTTCGTGTAAGTTGATATTTCGAGGATTCTCAGCTCCCTGGACACGAAATATATTATCCTAACAAACGTTGCTGCAAATTCGCTGCAAAAGCTATATAAGAGAAGTTTGGAGTCTGGGGAACAGGAATATCACAAAAATTTTTCATTTCGTGTAAGTCGATATTTCGACGATTCTCGGCTCCCTGGCCACTAAATATACTCTGAACAAAAGTAGCTCCAAATTCGCTGCAAAAGCTATATAAGAGCAGTTTGGAGTAAGGTAAACAGGAATATCACAAAAATATTTCATTTCGTTTAAGTCGATATTTCGACGATTCTCCGCTCCCTGGTAACGAAATATACATATATCAAAAGTTGCTCCAAATTCGTCTCAAATGCTATTTACGAGCAGTTTGGGGCCCGGGGAACAAGAGTATCATAAAAATGTTTCATTACGTGTAAGTCGATATTTCGACGATGCTCAGCTCCCTGGTCACAAAATATATAACAAAAGTAGCTCCAAATTCGCTGCAAATGCTATTTACGATCAGTTTGGAGCGTGGGGAACGAGAATATCACAAAAAATTTTCATTTCGCGTTAGTCGATTTTTCGAGGATTCACAACTCCCTGGTCACGAAATATACATATACCAAAAGTTGCTCCAAATTCGTCTCAAATGCTATTTACGAGCAGTTTGGAGCCCGTGGAACAAGAGTATCATAAAAATGTTTCATTAGGTGTAAGTCGATATTTCGACGATTCTCGGCTCCCTGGTCACGAAATATACATGTAACAAAAGTTGCTCCAAATTCGCTGCAAATGCTATATACCAGCAGTTTGGAGCGTGGGGAAAAGAATATCACAAAAATTTTTCATCTCGCGTTAGTCGATTTTTCGAGGATTCTCAGCTCCCTGGACACGAAATATATCATCCTATCAAATGTTGCTCCAAATTCGCTGCAAAAGCTATATAAGAGATGTTTGGAATGTGGGGAACAAGAATATCACAAAAATGTTTCATTTCGTGTAAGTCGATATTTCGACGATACTCGGCTCCCTGGACACTAAATATACTCTGAACAAAAGTTGCTCCAAATTCGCTGCAAAAGCTATATAAGAGCAGTTTGGAGTAAGGTTAACAACAATGTCACAAAAATATTTCATTTCGTGTAAGTTGATATTTCGACGATTCTCGGCTCCCTGGACACGAAAAATACATATAACAAAAGTTGCTCCAAATTCGCAGCAAATGCTATATACGAGCAGTTTGCAGCGTGGGGAACAAGAATATCACAAACATTTTTCATTTTCCGTAAGTCGATTTTTCGAGGATTCTCATCTCCCTGGTCACGAAATATACATATACCAAAAGTTGCTCCAAATTCGTCTCAAATGCTATTTACGAGCAGTTTGGAGCACGGGGAACAAGAGTATCATAAAAATGTTTCATTAGGTGTAAGTCGATATTTCGACGATGCTCGGCTCCCTGGTCACGAAATATACATATAACAAAAGTTGCTCCAAATTCCCTGCAAATGCTATTTACGAGCAGTTTGAAGCGTGGGGAACAAGAATATCACAAAAAATTTTCATTTCGTGTAAATTGATATTTCGACGATTCTCGGCTCCCTGGTAACGAAATATACATATAACAAAAGTTGCACCAAATTCGCTGCAAATGCTATTTACGAGCAGCTTGGAGCGCGGGGAACAAGAATATCACAAAAATATTTCATTTATGTGTAAGTTGATATTTCGAAAATTCTCGGCTCCCTGGACACCAAAAATACATATAACAAAAGTTCCAAATTCGCTGCAAATGCTATATACGAGCAGTTTGGAGCGTGGGGAAGAAGAATATCACAAAAATTTTTCATTTCGCGTAAGTCGATTTTTCGAGGATTCTCAGCTCCCTGGACACGAACTATATTATCCTAACAAACGTTGCTCCAAATTCACTGTAAAAGCTATATACGAAAAGTTTGGAGTGTGGGGAACAAGAATATCACAAAAATATTTCATTTCGTGTAAGTTGATATTTCGACGATTCTCGGCTACCTGGACACGAAAAATACATATAACAAAAGTTGCTCCAAATTCGCTGCAAATACTATATACGAGCAGTTTGCAGTAAGGTAAACAAGAATATCACAAAAATATTTCATTTCGTGTAAGTCGATATTTCGACGATTCTCGGCTCCCTGGACACTAAATATACTCTGAACAAAAGTTGCTCCAATTTCGCTGCAAAAGCTATATAAGAGCAGTTTGGAGTAAGGTTAACAAGAATATCACAAAAATATTTCATTTCGTGTAAGTTGATATTTCGACGATTCTCGGCTCCCTGGACACGAAAAATACATATAACAAAAGTTGCTCCAAATTCGCGGCAAATGCTATATACGAGCAGTTTGGAGCGTGGGGAACAAGAATATCACAAACATTTTTCATTTCGCGTAAGTCGATTTTTCGAGGATTCTCAGCTCCCTGGTCACGAAATATACATATACCAAAAGTTGCTCCAAATTCGTCTCAAATGCTATTTACGAGCAGTTTGGAGCCCGGGGTACAAGAGTATCATAAAAATGTTTCATTAGGTGTAAGTCGATATTTCGACGATGCTCGGCTCCCTGGTCACGATATATACATATACCAAAAAGTTGCTCCAAATTCGCCTCAAATGCTATTTACGAGCAGTTTGGAGCGCGGGGAACAAGAATATCATAAAAATGTTTCATTACGTGTAAGTCGATATTTCGACGATTCTCGGCTCCCTGGTCACGAAATATACATGTAACAAAAGTTGCTCCAAATTCGCTGCAAATACTATATACGAGCAGTTTGGAGTAAGGTAAACAAGAATATCACAAAAATATTTCATTTCGTGTAAGTCGATATTTCGACGATTCTCGGCTCCCTGGACACTAAATATACTCTGAACAAAAGTTGCTCCAAATTCGCTGCAAAAGCTATATAAGAGCAGTTTGGAGTAAGGTAAACAAGAATATCACAAAAATATTTCATTTCGTGTAATTCGATATTTCGACGATTCTCGGCTCCCTGGTAACGAAATATACATATTACAAAAGTTGCTCCAAATTCGCTGCAAATGCTATTTACGAGCAGTTTGGGGCGCGGGGAACAAGAATATCACAAAAATATTTCATTTCGTGTAAGTTGATATTTCGAAAATTCTCGGCTCCCTGGACACCAAAAATACATATAACAAAAGTTCCAAATTCGCTGCAAATGCTATATACGAGCAGTTTGGAGCGTGGGGAAGAAGAATATCACAAACAATTTTCATTTCGCGTAAGTCGATTTTTCGAGGATTCTCAGCTCCCTGGACACGAACTATATTATCCTAACAAACGTTGCTCCAAATTCACTGTAAAAGCTATATACGAAAAGTTTGGAGTGTGGGGAACATGAATATCACAAAAATATTTCATTTCGTGTAAGTTGATATTTCGAGGATTCTCAGCTCCCTGGACACGAAATATATTATCCTAACAAACGTTGCTGCAAATTCGCTGCAAAAGCTATATAAGAGAAGTTTGGAGTAAGGTTAACAAGAATATCACAAAAATATTTCATTTCGTGTAAGTTGATATTTCGACGATTCTCGGCTCCCTGGACACGAAAAATACATATAACAAAAGTTGCTCCAAATTCGCTGCAAATGCTATATACGAGCAGTTTGGAGCGTGGGGAACAAGAATATCACAAACATTTTTCATTTCGCGTAAGTCGATTTTTCGAGGATTCTCAGCTCCCTGGTCACGAAATATACATATATCAAAAGTTGCTCCAAATTCGTTTCAAATGCTATTTCCGAGCAGTTTGGAGCCCGGGGAACAAGAGTATCATAAAAATGTTTCATTAGGTGTAATTCGATATTTCGACGATGCTCGGCTCCCTGGTCACGAAATATACATATAACAAAAGTTGCTCCAAATTCGCTGCAAATGCTATTTACGAGCAGCTTGAAGCGTGGGGAACAAGAATATCACAAAAAATTTTCATTTCGTGTAAGTTGATATTTCGACGATTCGCGGCTCCCTGGACACGAAAAATACATATAATAAAAGTTGTTCCAAATTCACTGCAAAAGCTATATAAGAGCAGTTTGGAGTAAGGTAAACAAGAATATCACAAAAATATTTCATTTCGTGTAAGTCGATATTTCGACGATTCTCGGCTCCCTGGTAACGAAATATACATATTACAAAAGTTGCTCCAAATTCGCTGCAAATGCTATTTACGAGCAGTTTGGGGCGCGGGGAACAAGAATATCACAAAAATATTTCATTTCGTGTAAGTTGATATTTCGAAAATTCTCGGCTCCCTGGACACCAAAAATACATATAACAAAAGTTCCAAATTCGCTGCAAATGCTATATACGAGCAGTTTGGAGCGTGGGGAAGAAGAATATCACAAACAATTTTCATTTCGCGTAAGTCGATTTTTCGAGGATTCTCAGCTCCCTGGACACGAACTATATTATCCTAACAAACGTTGCTCCAAATTCACTGTAAAAGCTATATACGAAAAGTTTGGAGTGTGGGGAACATGAATATCACAAAAATATTTCATTTCGTGTAAGTTGATATTTCGAGGATTCTCAGCTCCCTGGACACGAAATATATTATCCTAACAAACGTTGCTGCAAATTCGCTGCAAAAGCTATATAAGAGAAGTTTGGAGTCTGGGGAACAGGAATATCACAAAAATTTTTCATTTCGTGTAAGTCGATATTTCGACGATTCTCGGCTCCCTGGCCACTAAATATACTCTGAACAAAAGTAGCTCCAAATTCGCTGCAAAAGCTATATAAGAGCAGTTTGGAGTAAGGTAAACAGGAATATCACAAAAATATTTCATTTCGTTTAAGTCGATATTTCGACGATTCTCCGCTCCCTGGTAACGAAATATACATATATCAAAAGTTGCTCCAAATTCGTCTCAAATGCTATTTACGAGCAGTTTGGGGCCCGGGGAACAAGAGTATCATAAAAATGTTTCATTACGTGTAAGTCGATATTTCGACGATGCTCAGCTCCCTGGTCACAAAATATATAACAAAAGTAGCTCCAAATTCGCTGCAAATGCTATTTACGATCAGTTTGGAGCGTGGGGAACGAGAATATCACAAAAATTTGTCATTTCGCGTTAGTCGATTTTTCGAGGATTCTCAGCTCCCTGGACACGAAATATATCATCCTAACAAATGTTGCTCCAAATTCGCTGCAAAAGCTATATAAGAGAAGTTTGGAGTGTGGGGAACAAGAATATCACAAAAATGTTTAATTTCGTGTAAGTCGATATTTCGACGATTCTCGGCTCCCTGGACACTAAATATACTCTGAACAAAAGTTGCTCCAAATTCGCTGCAAAAGCTATATAACAGCAGTTTGGAGTAAGGTTAACAACAATATCACAAAAATATTTCATTTCGTGTAAGTTGATATTTCGACGATTCTCGGCTACCTGGACACGAAAAATACATATAACAAAAGTTGCTCCAAATTCGCTGCAAAAGCTATATAAGAGCAGTTTGGAGTAAGGTAAACAAGAATATCACAAAAATATTTCATTTCGTGTAAGTCGATATTTCGACGATTCTCGGCTCCCTGGACACGAAATATATTATCCTAACAAATGTTGCTCCAAATTCGCTGCAAAAGCTATATACGAGAAGTTTGGATTGTGGGGAACAAGAATATCGCAAAAATTTTTCATTTCGTGTAGGTCGATATTTCGACTATTCTCGGCTCCCTGGACACTAAATATACTCTGAACAATAGTTGCTCCAAATTCGCTGCAAAAGCTATATACGAGCAGTTTGGAGTGTGGGGAATAAGAATATCACAAAAATTTTCCATTTCCTGTAAGTCGATATTTCGACGATTCTCGGCTCCCTGGACACTAAATATACTCTGAACAAAAGTTGACCCAAATTCGCTGCAAAAGCTATATAAGAGCAGTTTGGAGTAAGGTTAACAAGAATATCACAAAAATATTTCATTTCGTGTAAGTTGATATTTCGACGATTCTCGGCTCCCTGGACACGAAAAATACATATAACAAAAGTTGCTCCAAATTCGCTGCAAATGCTATTTACGAGCAGTTTGGAGCGTGGGGAACAAGAATATCACAAACATTTTTCATTTCGCCTAAGTCGATTTTTCGAGGATTCTCAGCTCCGTGGTCACGAAATATACATATACCAAAAGTTGCTCCAAATTCGTCTCAAATGCTATTTACGAGCAGTTTGGAGCCCGGGGAACAAGAGTATCATAAAAATGTTTCATTAGGTGTAAGTCGATATTTCGACGATGCTCGGCTCCCTGGACACGAAAAATACATATAACAAAAGTTGTTCCAAATTCGCTGCAAAAGCTAAATAAGAGCAGTTTGGAGTAAGGTAAACAAGAATATCACAAAAATATTTCATTTCGTGTAAGTCGATATTTCGACGATTCTCGGCTCCCTGGTAACGAAATATACATATAACAAAAGTTGCTCCAAATTCGCTGCAAATGCTATTTACGAGCAGTTTGGAGCGTGGGGAACAAGAATATCACAAAAATATTTCATTTCGTGCAAGTTGATATTTCGACGATTCTCGGCTCCCTGGACACGAAAAATACATATAACAAAAGTTGCTCCAAATTCGCTGCAAATGCTATATACAAGCAGTTTGGAGTAAGGTAAACAAGAATATCACAAAAATATTTCATTTCGTGTAAGTCGATATTTCGACGATTCTCGGCTCCCTGGACACTAAATATACTCTGAACAAAAGTTGCTCCAAATTCGCTGCAAAAGCTATATGAGAGCAGTTTGGAGTAAGGTTAACAAGAATATCACAAAAATATTTCATTTCGTGTAAGTTGATATTTCGACGATTCTCGGCTCCCTGGACACGAAAAATACATATAACAAAAGTTGCTCCAAATTCGTCTCAAATGCTATTTACGAGCAGTTTGGAGCCCGGGGAACAAGAGTATCATAAAAATGTTTCATTAGGTGTAAGTCGATATTTCGACGATGCTCGGCTCCCTGGTCACGAAATATACATATACCAAACGTTGCTCCAAATTCGCCTCAAATGTTATTTACGAGCAGTTTGGAGCGCGGGGAACAAGAATATCACAAAAATATTTCATTTCGTGTAAGTTGATATTTCGACGATTCTCGGCTCCCTGGACACGAAAAATACATATAACAAAAGTTGCTCCAAATTCGCTGCAAATGCTATATACGAGCAGTTTGGAGCGTGGGGAACAAGAATATCACAAACATTTTTCATTTCGCGTAAGTCGATTTTTCGAGGATTCTCAGCCCCCTGGTCACGAAATATACATATACCAAAAGTTGCTCCAAATTCGTCTCAAATGCTATTTACGAGCAGTTTGGAGCCCGGGGAACAAGAGTATCATAAAAATGTTTCATTAGGTGTAAGTCGATATTTCGACGATGCTCGGCTCCCTGGTCACGAAATATACATATACCAAACGTTGCTCCAAATTCGCCTCAAATGCTATTTACGAGCAGTTTGGAGCGTGGGGAACAAGAATATCACAAAAATTTTTCATTTCGCGTTAGTCGATTTTTCGAGGATTCTCAGCTCCCTGGACACGAAATAGATTATCCTAACAAATGTTGCTCCAAATTCGCTGCAAAAGCTATATACGAGAAGTTTGGAATGTGGGGAACAAGAATAACGCAAAAATTTTTCATTTCGTGTAGGTCGATATTTCGACTATTCTCGGCTCCCTGGACACTAAATATACTCTGAACAATAGTTGCTCCAATTTCGCTGCAAAAGCTATCTATATAAGAGCAGTTTGGAGTAAGGTTAACAAGAATATCACAAAAATATTTCATTTCGTGTAAGTTGATATTTCGACGATTCTCGGCTCCCTGGACACGAAAAATACATATAACAAAAGTTGCTCCAAATTCGCTGCAAATGCTATATACGAGCAGTTTGGAGCGTGGGGAACAAGAATATCACAAACATTTTTCATTTCGCGTAAGTCGATTTTTCGAGGATTCTCAGCTCCCTGGTCACGAAATATACATATACCAAAAGTTGCTCCAAATTCGTCTCAAATGCTATTTACGAGCAGTTTGGAGCCCGTGGAACAAGAGTATCATAAAAATGTTTCATTAGGTGTAAGTCGATATTTCGACGATTCTCGGCTCCCTGGTCACGAAATATACATGTAACAAAAGTTGCTCCAAATTCGCTGCAAATGCTATATACCAGCAGTTTGGAGCGTGGGGAAAAGAATATCACAAAAATTTTTCATCTCGCGTTAGTCGATTTTTCGAGGATTCTCAGCTCCCTGGACACGAAATATATCATCCTATCAAATGTTGCTCCAAATTCGCTGCAAAAGCTATATAAGAGAAGTTTGGAGTGTGGGGAACAAGAATATCACAAAAATGTTTCATTTCGTGTAAGTCGATATTTCGACGATACTCGGCTCCCTGGACACTAAATATACTCTGAACAAAAGTTGCTCCAAATTCGCTGCAAAAGCTATATAAGAGCAGTTTGGAGTAAGGTTAACAACAATGTCACAAAAATATTTCATTTCGTGTAAGTTGATATTTCGACGATTCTCGGCTCCCTGGACACGAAAAATACATATAACAAAAGTTGCTCCAAATTCGCTGCAAATGCTATATACGAGCAGTTTGCAGCGTGGGGAACAAGAATATCACAAACATTTTTCATTTTCCGTAAGTCGATTTTTCGAGGATTCTCATCTCCCTGGTCACGAAATATACATATACCAAAAGTTGCTCCAAATTCGTCTCAAATGCTATTTACGAGCAGTTTGGAGCACGGGGAACAAGAGTATCATAAAAATGTTTCATTAGGTGTAAGTCGATATTTCGACGATGCTCGGCTCCCTGGTCACGAAATATACATATAACAAAAGTTGCTCCAAATTCCCTGCAAATGCTATTTACGAGCAGTTTGAAGCGTGGGGAACAAGAATATCACAAAAAATTTTCATTTCGTGTAAATTGATATTTCGACGATTCTCGGCTCCCTGGTAACGAAATATACATATAACAAAAGTTGCACCAAATTCGCTGCAAATGCTATTTACGAGCAGTTTGGAGCGCGGGGAACAAGAATATCACAAAAATATTTCATTTTTGTGTAAGTTGATATTTCGAAAATTCTCGGCTCCCTGGACACCAAAAATACATATAACAAAAGTTCCAAATTCGCTGCAAATGCTATATACGAGCAGTTTGGAGCGTGGGGAAGAAGAATATCACAAAAATTTTTCATTTCGCGTAAGTCGATTTTTCGAGGATTCTCAGCTCCCTGGACACGAACTATATTATCCTAACAAACGTTGCTCCAAATTCACTGTAAAAGCTATATACGAAAAGTTTGGAGTGTGGGGAACAAGAATATCACAAAAATATTTCATTTCGTGTAAGTTGATATTTCGACGATTCTCGGCTACCTGGACACGAAAAATACATATAACAAAAGTTGCTCCAAATTCGCTGCAAATACTATATACGAGCAGTTTGGAGTAAGGTAAACAAGAATATCACAAAAATATTTCATTTCGTGTAAGTCGATATTTCGACGATTCTCGGCTCCCTGGACACTAAATATACTCTGAACAAAAGTTGCTCCAATTTCGCTGCAAAAGCTATATAAGAGCAGTTTGGAGTAAGGTTAACAAGAATATCACAAAAATATTTCATTTCGTGTAAGTTGATATTTCGACGATTCTCGGCTCCCTGGACACGAAAAATACATATAACAAAAGTTGCTCCAAATTCGCTGCAAATGCTATATACGAGCAGTTTGGAGCGTGGGGAACAAGAATATCACAAACATTTTTCATTTCGCGTAAGTCGATTTTTCGAGGATTCTCAGCTCCCTGGTCACGAAATATACATATACCAAAAGTTGCTCCAAATTCGTCTCAAATGCTATTTACGAGCAGTTTGGAGCCCGGGGTACAAGAGTATCATAAAAATGTTTCATTAGGTGTAAGTCGATATTTCGACGATGCTCGGCTCCCTGGTCACGATATATACATATATCAAAAAGTTGCTCCAAATTCGCCTCAAATGCTATTTACGAGCAGTTTGGAGCGCGGGGAACAAGAATATCATAAAAATGTTTCATTACGTGTAAGTCGATATTTCGACGATTCTCGGCTCCCTGGTCACGAAATATACATGTAACAAAAGTTGCTCCAAATTCGCTGCAAATGCTATATACCAGCAGTTTGGAGCGTGGGGAACAAGAATATCACAAAAATTTTTCATTTCGCGTTAGTCGATTTTTCGAGGATTCTCAGCTCCCTGGACACGAAATATATCATCCTATCAAATGTTGCTCCAAATTCGCTGCAAAAGCTATATAAGAGAAGTTTGGAGTGTGGGGAACAAGAATATCACAAAAATGTTTCATTTCGTGTAAGTCGATATTTCGACGATTCTTGGCTCCCTGGACACTAAATATACTCTGAACAAAAGTTGCTCCAAATTCGCTGCAAAAGCTATATAAGAGCAGTTTGGAGTAAGGTTAACAACAATATCACAAAAATATTTCATTTCGTGTAAGTTGATATTTCGACGATTCTCGGCTCCCTGGACACGAAAAATACATATAACAAAAGTTGCTCCAAATTCGCTGCAAATGCTATATACGAGCAGTTTGCAGCGTGGGGAACAAGAATATCACAAACATTTTTCATTTTCCGTAAGTCGATTTTTCGAGGATTCTCAGCTCCCTGGTCACGAAATATACATATACCAAAAGTTGCTCCAAATTCGTCTCAAATGCTATTTACGAGCAGTTTGGAGCCCGGGGAACAAGAGTATCATAAAAATGTTTCATTAGGTGTAAGTCGATATTTCGACGATGCTCGACTCCCTGGTCACGAAATATACATATAACAAAAGTTGCTCCAAATTCGCTGCAAATGCTATTTACGAGCAGTTTGAAGCGTGGGGAACAAGAATATCACAAAAAATTTTCATTTCGTGTAAATTGATATTTCGACGATTCTCGGCTCCCTGGTAACGAAATATACATATAACAAAAGTTGCACCAAATTCGCTGCAAATGCTATTTACGAGCAGTTTGGAGCGCGGGGAACAAGAATATCACAAAAATATTTCATTTCGTGTAAGTTGATATTTCGAAAATTCTCGGCTCCCTGGACACCAAAAATACATATAACAAAAGTTCCAAATTCGCTGCAAATGCTATATACGAGCAGTTTGGAGCGTGGGAAAGAAGAATATCACAAAAATTTTTCATTTCGCGTAAGTCGATTTTTCGAGGATTCTCAGCTCCCTGGACACGAACTATATTATCCTAACAAACGTTGCTCCAAATTCACTGCAAAAGCTATATACGAAAAGTTTGGAGTGTGGGGAACAAGAATATCACAAAAATATTTCATTTCGTGTAAGTTGATATTTCGACGATTCTCGGCTACCTGGACACGAAAAATACATATAACAAAAGTTGCTCCAAATTCGCTGCAAATACTATATACGAGCAGTTTGGAGTAAGGTAAACAAGAATATCACAAAAATATTTCATTTCGTGTAAGTCGATATTTCGACGATTCTCGGCTCCCTGGACACTAAATATACTCTGAACAAAAGTTGCTCCAATTTCGCTGCAAAAGCTATATAAGAGCAGTTTGGAGTAAGGTTAACAAGAATATCACAAAAATATTTCATTTCGTGTAAGTTGATATTTCGACGATTCTCGGCTCCCTGGACACGAAAAATACATATAACAAAAGTTGCTCCAAATTCGCTGCAAATGCTATATACGAGCAGTTTGGAGCGTGGGGAACAAGAATATCACAAACATTTTTCATTTCGCGTAAGTCGATTTTTCGAGGATTCTCAGCTCCCTGGTCACGAAATATACATATACCAAAAGTTGCTCCAAATTCGTCTCAAATGCTATTTACGAGCAGTTTGGAGCCCGGGGAACAAGAGTATCATAAAAATGTTTCATTAGGTGTAAGTCGATATTTCGACGATGCTCGGCTCCCTGGTCACGATATATACATATACCAAAAAGTTGCTCCAAATTCGCCTCAAATGCTATTTACGAGCAGTTTGGAGCGCGGGGAACAAGAATATCATAAAAATGTTTCATTACGTGTAAGTCGATATTTCGACGATTCTCGGCTCCCTGGTCACGAAATATACATGTAACAAAAGTTGCTCCAAATTCGCTGCAAATGCTATATACCAGCAGTTTGGAGCGTGGGGAAAAGAATATCACAAAAATTTTTCATCTCGCGTTAGTGGATTTTTCGAGGATTCTCAGCTCCCTGGACACGAAATATATCATCCTATCAAATGTTGCTCCAAATTCGCTGCAAAAGCTATATAAGAGAAGTTTGGAGTGTGGGGAACAAGAATATCACAAAAATGTTTCATTTCGTGTAAGTCGATATTTCGACGATACTCGGCTCCCTGGACACTAAATATACTCTGAACAAAAGTTGCTCCAAATTCGCTGCAAAAGCTATATAAGAGCAGTTTGGAGTAAGGTTAACAACAATGTCACAAAAATATTTCATTTCGTGTAAGTTGATATTTCGACGATTCTCGGCTCCCTGGACACGAAAAATACATATAACAAAAGTTGCTCCAAATTCGCTGCAAATGCTATATACGAGCAGTTTGCAGCGTGGGGAACAAGAATATCACAAACATTTTTCATTTTCCGTAAGTCGATTTTTCGAGGATTCTCATCTCCCTGGTCACGAAATATACATATACCAAAAGTTGCTCCAAATTCGTCTCAAATGCTATTTACGAGCAGTTTGGAGCACGGGGAACAAGAGTATCATAAAAATGTTTCATTAGGTGTAAGTCGATATTTCGACGATGCTCGGCTCCCTGGTCACGAAATATACATATAACAAAAGTTGCTCCAAATTCCCTGCAAATGCTATTTACGAGCAGTTTGAAGCGTGGGGAACAAGAATATCACAAAAAATTTTCATTTCGTGTAAATTGATATTTCGACGATTCTCGGCTCCCTGGTAACGAAATATACATATAACAAAAGTTGCACCAAATTCGCTGCAAATGCTATTTACGAGCAGTTTGGAGCGCGGGGAACAAGAATATCACAAAAATATTTCATTTTTGTGTAAGTTGATATTTCGAAAATTCTCGGCTCCCTGGACACCAAAAATACATATAACAAAAGTTCCAAATTCGCTGCAAATGCTATATACGAGCAGTTTGGAGCGTGGGGAAGAAGAATATCACAAAAATTTTTCATTTCGCGTAAGTCGATTTTTCGAGGATTCTCAGCTCCCTGGACACGAACTATATTATCCTAACAAACGTTGCTCCAAATTCACTGTAAAAGCTATATACGAAAAGTTTGGAGTGTGGGGAACAAGAATATCACAAAAATATTTCATTTCGTGTAAGTTGATATTTCGACGATTCTCGGCTACCTGGACACGAAAAATACATATAACAAAAGTTGCTCCAAATTCGCTGCAAATACTATATACGAGCAGTTTGGAGTAAGGTAAACAAGAATATCACAAAAATATTTCATTTCGTGTAAGTCGATATTTCGACGATTCTCGGCTCCCTGGACACTAAATATACTCTGAACAAAAGTTGCTCCAATTTCGCTGCAAAAGCTATATAAGAGCAGTTTGGAGTAAGGTTAACAAGAATATCACAAAAATATTTCATTTCGTGTAAGTTGATATTTCGACGATTCTCGGCTCCCTGGACACGAAAAATACATATAACAAAAGTTGCTCCAAATTCGCTGCAAATGCTATATACGAGCAGTTTGGAGCGTGGGGAACAAGAATATCACAAACATTTTTCATTTCGCGTAAGTCGATTTTTCGAGGATTCTCAGCTCCCTGGTCACGAAATATACATATACCAAAAGTTGCTCCAAATTCGTCTCAAATGCTATTTACGAGCAGTTTGGAGCCCGGGGTACAAGAGTATCATAAAAATGTTTCATTAGGTGTAAGTCGATATTTCGACGATGCTCGGCTCCCTGGTCACGATATATACATATACCAAAAAGTTGCTCCAAATTCGCCTCAAATGCTATTTACGAGCAGTTTGGAGCGCGGGGAACAAGAATATCATAAAAATGTTTCATTACGTGTAAGTCGATATTTCGACGATTCTCGGCTCCCTGGTCACGAAATATACATGTAACAAAAGTTGCTCCAAATTCGCTGCAAATGCTATATACCAGCAGTTTGGAGCGTGGGGAACAAGAATATCACAAAAATTTGTCATTTCGCGTTAGTCGATTTTTCGAGGATTCTCAGCCCCCTGGACACGAAATATATCATCCTAACAAATGTTGCTCCAAAGTCGCTGCAAAAGCTATATAAGAGAAGTTTGGAGTGTGGGGAACAAGAATATCACAAAAATGTTTCATTTCGTGTCAGTCGATATTTCGACGATTCTCGGCTCCCTGGACACTAAATATACTCTGAACAAAAGTTGCTCCAAATTCGCTGCAAAAGCTATATAAGAGCAGTTTGGAGTAAGGTTAACAACAATATCACAAAAATATTTCATTTCGTGTAAGTTGATATTTCGACGATTCTCGGCTCCCTGGACACGAAAAATACATATAACAAAAGTTGCTCCAAATTCGCTGCAAATGCTATATACGAGCAGTTTGCAGCGTGGGGAACAAGAATATCACAAACATTTTTCATTTTCCGTAAGTCGATTTTTCGAGGATTCTCAGCTCCCTGGTCACGAAATATACATATACCAAAAGTTGCACCAAATTCGTCTCAAATGCTATTTACGAGCAGTTTGGAGCCCGGGGAACAAGAGTATCATAAAAATGTTTCATTAGGTGTAAGTCGATATTTCGACGATGCTCGGCTCCCTGGTCACGAAATATACATGTAACAAAAGTTGCTCCAAATTCGCTGCAAATGCTATATACCAGCAGTTTGGAGCGTGGGGAACAAGAATATCACAAAAATTTTTCATTTCGCGTTAGTCGATTTTTCGAGGATTCTCAGCTCCCTGGACACGAAATATATTATCCTAACAAATGTTGCTCCAAATTCGCTGCAAAAGCTATATAAGAGAAGTTTGGAGTCTGGGGAACAAGAATATCACAAAAATATTCCTAACAAACGTTGCTGCAAATTCGCTGCAAAAGCTATATAAGAGCAGTTTGGAGTAAGGTAAACAAGAATATCACAAAAATATTTCATTTCGTGTAAGTCGATATTTCGACGATTCTCGGCTCCCTGGACACGAAAAATACATATACCAAAAGTTGCTCCAAATTCGTCTCAAATGCTATATACGAGCAGTTTGGAGCCCGGGGAACAAGAGTATCATAAAAATGTATCATTAGGTGTAAGTCGATATTTCGACGATGCTCGGCTCCCTGGTCACGAAATATACATATACCAAACGTTGCTCCAAATTCGCCTCAAATGCTATTTACGAGCAGTTTGGAGCGCGGTGAACAAGAATATCATAAAAATGTTTCATTACGTGTAAGTCGATATTTCGACGATTCTCAGCTCCCTGGACACGAAATATATTATCCTAACAAATGTTGCTCCAAATTCGCTGCAAAAGCTATATACGAGAAGTTTGGAGTGTGGGGAACAAGAATATCGCAAAAATTTTTCATTTCGTGTAGGTCGATTTTTCGACGATTCTCGGCTCCCTGGACACTAAATATACTCTGAACAATAGTTGCTCCAAATTCGCTGCAAAAGCTCTATATACGAGCAGTTTGGAGTGTGGGGAACAAGAATATCACAAAAATTTTTCATTTCGCGTTAGTCGATTTTTCGAGGATTCTCAGCTCCCTGGACACGAAATATATCATCCTATCAAATGTTGCTCCAAATTCGCTGCAAAAGCTATATAAGAGAAGTTTGGAGTGTGGGGAACAAGAATATCACAAAAATGTTTCATTTCGTGTAAGTCGATATTTCGACGATTCTCGGCTCCCTGGACACTAAATATACTCTGAACAAAAGTTGCTCCAAATTCGCTGCAAAAGCTATATAAGAGCAGTTTGGAGTAAGGTTAACAACAATATCACAAAAATATTTCATTTCGTGTAAGTTGATATTTCGACGATTCTCGGCTCCCTGGACACGAAAAATACATATAACAAAAGTTGCTCCAAATTCGCTGCAAATGCTATATACGAGCAGTTTGCAGCGTGGGGAACAAGAATATCACAAACATTTTTCATTTTCCGTAAGTCGATTTTTCGAGGATTCTCAGCTCCCTGGTCACGAAATATACATATACCAAAAGTTGCTCCAAATTCGTCTCAAATGCTATTTACGAGCAGTTTGGAGCCCGGGGAACAAGAGTATCATAAAAATGTTTCATTAGGTGTAAGTCGATATTTCGACGATGCTCGACTCCCTGGTCACGAAATATACATATAACAAAAGTTGCTCCAAATTCGCTGCAAATGCTATTTACGAGCAGTTTGAAGCGTGGGGAACAAGAATATCACAAAAAATTTTCATTTCGTGTAAATTGATATTTCGACGATTCTCGGCTCCCTGGTAACGAAATATACATATAACAAAAGTTGCACCAAATTCGCTGCAAATGCTATTTACGAGCAGTTTGGAGCGCGGGGAACAAGAATATCACAAAAATATTTTATTTCGTGTAAGCTGATATTTCGAAAATTCTCGGCTCCCTGGACACCAAAAATACATATAACAAAAGTTCCAAATTCGCTGCAAATGCTATATACGAGCAGTTTGGAGCGTGGGAAAGAAGAATATCACAAAAATTTTTCATTTCGCGTAAGTCGATTTTTCGAGGATTCTCAGCTCCCTGGACACGAACTATATTATCCTAACAAACGTTGCTCCAAATTCACTGCAAAAGCTATATACGAAAAGTTTGGAGTGTGGGGAACAAGAATATCACAAAAATATTTCATTTCGTGTAAGTTGATATTTCGACGATTCTCGGCTACCTGGACACGAAAAATACATATAACAAAAGTTGCTCCAAATTCGCTGCAAATACTATATACGAGCAGTTTGGAGTAAGGTAAACAAGAATATCACAAAAATATTTCATTTCGTGTAAGTCGATATTTCGACGATTCTCGGCTCCCTGGACACTAAATATACTCTGAACAAAAGTTGCTCCAATTTCGCTTCAAAAGCTATATAAGAGCAGTTTGGAGTAAGGTTAACAAGAATATCACAAAAATATTTCATTTCGTGTAAGTTGATATTTCGACGATTCTCGGCTCCCTGGACACGAAAAATACATATAACAAAAGTTGCTCCAAATTCGCTGCAAATGCTATATACGAGCAGTTTGGAGCGTGGGGAACAAGAATATCACAAACATTTTTCATTTCGCGTAGGTCGATTTTTCGAGGATTCTCAGCTCCCTGGTCACGAAATATACATATACCAAAAGTTGCTCCAAATTCGTCTCAAATGCTATTTACGAGCAGTTTGGAGCCCGGGGAACAAGAGTATCATAAAAATGTTTCATTAGGTGTAAGTCGATATTTCGACGATGCTCGGCTCCCTGGTCACGATATATACATATACCAAACGTGGCTCCAAATTCGCCTCAAATGCTATTTACGAGCAGTTTGGAGCGCGGGGAACAAGAATATCATAAAAATGTTTCATTACGTGTAAGTCGATATTTCGACGATTCTCGGCTCCCTGGTCACGAAATATACATGTAACAAAAGTTGCTCCAAATTCGCCTCAAATGCTATATACCAGCAGTTTGGAGCGTGGGGAACAAGAATATCACAAAAATTTTTCATTTCGCGTTAGTCGATTTTTCGAGGATTCTCAGCTCCCTGGACACGAAATAGATTATCCTAATAAATGTTGCTCCAAAGTCGCTGCAAAAGCTATATAAGAGAAGTTTGGAGTGTGGGGAACAAGAATATCACAAAAATGTTTCATTTCGTGTCAGTCGATATTTCGACGATTCTCGGCTCCCTGGACACTAAATATACTCTGAACAAAAGTTGCTCCAAATTCGCTGCAAAAGCTATATAAGAGCAGTTTGGAGTAAGGTTAACAACAATATCACAAAAATATTTCATTTCGTGTAAGTTGATATTTCGACGATTCTCGGCTCCCTGGACACGAAAAATACATATAACAAAAGTTGCTCCAAATTCGCTGCAAATGCTATATACGAGCAGTTTGCAGCGTGGGGAACAAGAATATCACAAACATTTTTCATTTTCCGTAAGTCGATTTTTCGAGGATTCTCAGCTCCCTGGTCACGAAATATACATATACCAAAAGTTGCTCCAAATTCGTCTCAAATGCTATTTACGAGCAGTTTGGAGCCCGGGGAACAAGAGTATCATAAAAATGTTTCATTAGGTGTAAGTCGATATTTCGACGATGCTCGGCTCCCTGGTCACGAAATATACATGTAACAAAAGTTGCTCCAAATTCGCTGCAAATGCTATATACCAGCAGTTTGGAGCGTGGGGAACAAGAATATCACAAAAATTTTTCATTTCGCGTTAGTCGATTTTTCGAGGATTCTCAGCTCCCTGGACACGAAATATATTATCCTAACAAATGTTTCTCCAAATTCGCTGCAAAAGCTATATAAGAGAAGTTTGGAGTCTGGGGAACAAGAATATCACAAAAATATTCCTAACAAACGTTGCTGCAAATTCGCTGCAAAAGCTATATAAGAGCAGTTTGGAGTAAGGTAAACAAGAATATCACAAAAATATTTCATTTCGTGTAAGTCGATATTTCGACGATTCTCGGCTCCCTGGACACGAAAAATACATATACCAAAAGTTGCTCCAAATTCGTCTCAAATGCTATATACGAGCAGTTTGGAGCCCGGGGAACAAGAGTATCATAAAAATGTATCATTAGGTGTAAGTCGATATTTCGACGATGCTCGGCTCCCTGGTCACGAAATATACATATACCAAACGTTGCTCCAAATTCGCCTCAAATGCTATTTACGAGCAGTTTGGAGCGCGGTGAACAAGAATATCATAAAAATGTTTCATTACGTGTAAGTCGATATTTCGACGATTCTCAGCTCCCTGGACACGAAATATATTATCCTAACAAATGTTGCTCCAAATTCGCTGCAAAAGCTATATACGAGAAGTTTGGAGTGTGGGGAACAAGAATATCGCAAAAATTTTTCATTTCGTGTAGGTCGATTTTTCGACGATTCTCGGCTCCCTGGACACTAAATATACTCTGAACAATAGTTGCTCCAAATTCGCTGCAAAAGCTCTATATACGAGCAGTTTGGAGTGTGGGGAACAAGAATATCACAAAAATTTTTCATTTCGTGTAACTCGATATTTCGACGATTATCGGCTCCCTGGACACTAAATATACTCCGAACAAAAGTTGCTCCAAATTCGCTGCAAAAGCTATATAAGAGCAGTTTGGAGTAAGGTTAACAAGAATATCACAAAAATATTTCATTTCGTGTAAGTTGATATTTCGACGATTCTCGGCTCCCTGGACACGAAAAATACATATAACAAAAGTTGCTCCAAATTCGCTGCAAATGCTATTTACGAGCAGTTTGAAGCGTGGGGAACAAGAATATCACAAAAATTTTTCATTTCGTGTAAGTTGATATTTCGACGATTCGCGATTCACTGGACACGAAAAATACATATAACAAAAGTTGTTCCAAATTCGCTGCAAAAGCTATATAAGAGCAGTTTGGAGTAAGGTAAACAAGAATATCACAAAAATATTTCATTTCGTGTAAGTTGATATTTCGACGATTCTCGGCTCCCTGGTAACGAAATATACATATAACAAAAGTTGCTCCAAATTCGCTGCAAATGCTATTTACGAGCAGTTTGGAGCGCGGGGAACAAGAATATCACAAACATATTTCATTTCGTCTAAGTTGATATCTCGAAAATTCTCGGCTCCCTGGACACCAAAAATACATATAACAAAAGTTCCAAATTCGCTGCAAATGCTATATACGAGCAGATAGGAGCGTGGGGAAGAAGAATATTACAAAAATTGTTCATTTCGCGTAAGTCGATTTTTCGAGGATCCTTAGCTCCCTGGACACGAACTATATTATCCTAACAAACGTTGCTTCAAATTCACTGTAAAAGCTATATACGAAAAGTTTGGAGTGTGGGGAACAAGAATATCACAAAAATATTTCATTTCGTGTAAGTTGATATTTCGAGGATTCTCAGCTCCCTGGACACGAAATATATTATCCTAACAAACGTTGCTGCAAATTCGCTGCAAAAGCTATATAAGAGAAGTTTGGAGTCTGGGGAACAGGAATATCACAAAAATTTTTCATTTCGTGTAAGTCGATATTTCGACGATTCTCGGCTCCCTGGTAACGAAATATACATATAACAAAAGTTGCTCCAAATTCGCTGCAAATACTATATACGAGCAGTTTGGAGTAAGGTAAACAAGAATATCACAAAAATATTTCATTTCGTGTAAGTCGATATTTCGACGATTCTCGGCTCCCTGGACACTAAATATACTCTGAACAAAAGTTGCTCCAAATTCGCTGTAAAAGCTATATAAAAGCAGTTTGGAGTAAGGTTAACAAGAATATCACAAAAATATTTCATTTCGTGTAAGTTGATATTTCGACGATTCTCGGCACCCTGGACACGAAAAATACATATAAATAAGTTGCTCCAAATTCGCTGCAAATGCTATATACGAGCAGTTTGGAGCGTGGGGAACAAGAATATCACAAACATTTTTCATTTCGCGTAAGTCGATTTTTCGAGGATTCTCAGCTCCCTGGTCACGAAATATACATATATCAAAAGTTGCTCCAAATTCGTTTCAAATGCTATTTCCGAGCAGTTTGGAGCCCGGGGAACAAGAGTATCATAAAAATGTTTCATTAGGTGTAATTCGATATTTCGACGATGCTCGGCTCCCTGGTCACGAAATATACATATAACAAAAGTTGCTCCAAATTCGCTGCAAATGCTATTTACGAGCAGTTTGGAGTAAGGTAAACAAGAATATCACAAAAATATTTCATTTCGTGTAAGTCGATATTTCGACGATTCGCGGCTCCCTGGACACGAAAAATACATATAATAAAAGTTGTTCCAAATTCACTGCAAAAGCTATATAAGAGCAGTTTGGAGTAAGGTAAACAAGAATATCACAAAAATATTTCATTTCGTGTAAGTCGATATTTCGACGATTCTCGGCTCCCTGGTAACGAAATATACATATTACAAAAGTTGCTCCAAATTCGCTGCAAATGCTATTTACGAGCAGTTTGGGGCGCGGGGAACAAGAATATCACAAAAATATTTCATTTCGTGTAAGTTGATATTTCGAAAATTCTCGGCTCCCTGGACACCAAAAATACATATAACAAAAGTTCCAAATTCGCTGCAAATGCTATATACGAGCAGTTTGGAGCGTGGGGAAGAAGAATATCACAAACAATTTTCATTTCGCGTAAGTCGATTTTTCGAGGATTCTCAGCTCCCTGGACACGAACTATATTATCCTAACAAACGTTGCTCCAAATTCACTGTAAAAGCTATATACGAAAAGTTTGGAGTGTGGGGAACATGAATATCACAAAAATATTTCATTTCGTGTAAGTTGATATTTCGAGGATTCTCAGCTCCCTGGACACGAAATATATTATCCTAACAAACGTTGCTGCAAATTCGCTGCAAAAGCTATATAAGAGAAGTTTGGAGTCTGGGGAACAGGAATATCACAAAAATTTTTCATTTCGTGTAAGTCGATATTTCGACGATTCTCGGCTCCCTGGCCACTAAATATACTCTGAACAAAAGTAGCTCCAAATTCGCTGCAAAAGCTATATAAGAGCAGTTTGGAGTAAGGTAAACAGGAATATCACAAAAATATTTCATTTCGTTTAAGTCGATATTTCGACGATTCTCCGCTCCCTGGTAACGAAATATACATATATCAAAAGTTGCTCCAAATTCGTCTCAAATGCTATTTACGAGCAGTTTGGGGCCCGGGGAACAAGAGTATCATAAAAATGTTTCATTACGTGTAAGTCGATATTTCGACGATGCTCAGCTCCCTGGTCACAAAATATATAACAAAAGTAGCTCCAAATTCGCTGCAAATGCTATTTACGATCAGTTTGGAGCGTGGGGAACGAGAATATCACAAAAAATTTTCATTTCGCGTTAGTCGATTTTTCGAGGATTCACAACTCCCTGGTCACGAAATATACATATACCAAAAGTTGCTCCAAATTCGTCTCAAATGCTATTTACGAGCAGTTTGGAGCCCGTGGAACAAGAGTATCATAAAAATGTTTCATTAGGTGTAAGTCGATATTTCGACGATTCTCGGCTCCCTGGTCACGAAATATACATGTAACAAAAGTTGCTCCAAATTCGCTGCAAATGCTATATACCAGCAGTTTGGAGCGTGGGGAAAAGAATATCACAAAAATTTTTCATCTCGCGTTAGTCGATTTTTCGAGGATTCTCAGCTCCCTGGACACGAAATATATCATCCTATCAAATGTTGCTCCAAATTCGCTGCAAAAGCTATATAAGAGATGTTTGGAATGTGGGGAACAAGAATATCACAAAAATGTTTCATTTCGTGTAAGTCGATATTTCGACGATACTCGGCTCCCTGGACACTAAATATACTCTGAACAAAAGTTGCTCCAAATTCGCTGCAAAAGCTATATAAGAGCAGTTTGGAGTAAGGTTAACAACAATGTCACAAAAATATTTCATTTCGTGTAAGTTGATATTTCGACGATTCTCGGCTCCCTGGACACGAAAAATACATATAACAAAAGTTGCTCCAAATTCGCAGCAAATGCTATATACGAGCAGTTTGCAGCGTGGGGAACAAGAATATCACAAACATTTTTCATTTTCCGTAAGTCGATTTTTCGAGGATTCTCATCTCCCTGGTCACGAAATATACATATACCAAAAGTTGCTCCAAATTCGTCTCAAATGCTATTTACGAGCAGTTTGGAGCACGGGGAACAAGAGTATCATAAAAATGTTTCATTAGGTGTAAGTCGATATTTCGACGATGCTCGGCTCCCTGGTCACGAAATATACATATAACAAAAGTTGCTCCAAATTCCCTGCAAATGCTATTTACGAGCAGTTTGAAGCGTGGGGAACAAGAATATCACAAAAAATTTTCATTTCGTGTAAATTGATATTTCGACGATTCTCGGCTCCCTGGTAACGAAATATACATATAACAAAAGTTGCACCAAATTCGCTGCAAATGCTATTTACGAGCAGCTTGGAGCGCGGGGAACAAGAATATCACAAAAATATTTCATTTATGTGTAAGTTGATATTTGGAAAATTCTCGGCTCCCTGGACACCAAAAATACATATAACAAAAGTTCCAAATTCGCTGCAAATGCTATATACGAGCAGTTTGGAGCGTGGGGAAGAAGAATATCACAAAAATTTTTCATTTCGCGTAAGTCGATTTTTCGAGGATTCTCAGCTCCCTGGACACGAACTATATTATCCTAACAAACGTTGCTCCAAATTCACTGTAAAAGCTATATACGAAAAGTTTGGAGTGTGGGGAACAAGAATATCACAAAAATATTTCATTTCGTGTAAGTTGATATTTCGACGATTCTCGGCTACCTGGACACGAAAAATACATATAACAAAAGTTGCTCCAAATTCGCTGCAAATACTATATACGAGCAGTTTGCAGTAAGGTAAACAAGAATATCACAAAAATATTTCATTTCGTGTAAGTCGATATTTCGACGATTCTCGGCTCCCTGGACACTAAATATACTCTGAACAAAAGTTGCTCCAATTTCGCTGCAAAAGCTATATAAGAGCAGTTTGGAGTAAGGTTAACAAGAATATCACAAAAATATTTCATTTCGTGTAAGTTGATATTTCGACGATTCTCGGCTCCCTGGACACGAAAAATACATATAACAAAAGTTGCTCCAAATTCGCGGCAAATGCTATATACGAGCAGTTTGGAGCGTGGGGAACAAGAATATCACAAACATTTTTCATTTCGCGTAAGTCGATTTTTCGAGGATTCTCAGCTCCCTGGTCACGAAATATACATATACCAAAAGTTGCTCCAAATTCGTCTCAAATGCTATTTACGAGCAGTTTGGAGCCCGGGGTACAAGAGTATCATAAAAATGTTTCATTAGGTGTAAGTCGATATTTCGACGATGCTCGGCTCCCTGGTCACGATATATACATATACCAAAAAGTTGCTCCAAATTCGCCTCAAATGCTATTTACGAGCAGTTTGGAGCGCGGGGAACAAGAATATCATAAAAATGTTTCATTACGTGTAAGTCGATATTTCGACGATTCTCGGCTCCCTGGTCACGAAATATACATGTAACAAAAGTTGCTCCAAATTCGCTGCAAATACTATATACGAGCAGTTTGGAGTAAGGTAAACAAGAATATCACAAAAATATTTCATTTCGTGTAAGTCGATATTTCGACGATTCTCGGCTCCCTGGACACTAAATATACTCTGAACAAAAGTTGCTCCAAATTCGCTGCAAAAGCTATATAAGAGCAGTTTGGAGTAAGGTAAACAAGAATATCACAAAAATATTTCATTTCGTGTAATTCGATATTTCGACGATTCTCGGCTCCCTGGTAACGAAATATACATATTACAAAAGTTGCTCCAAATTCGCTGCAAATGCTATTTACGAGCAGTTTGGGGCGCGGGGAACAAGAATATCACAAAAATATTTCATTTCGTGTAAGTTGATATTTCGAAAATTCTCGGCTCCCTGGACACCAAAAATACATATAACAAAAGTTCCAAATTCGCTGCAAATGCTATATACGAGCAGTTTGGAGCGTGGGGAAGAAGAATATCACAAACAATTTTCATTTCGCGTAAGTCGATTTTTCGAGGATTCTCAGCTCCCTGGACACGAACTATATTATCCTAACAAACGTTGCTCCAAATTCACTGTAAAAGCTATATACGAAAAGTTTGGAGTGTGGGGAACATGAATATCACAAAAATATTTCATTTCGTGTAAGTTGATATTTCGAGGATTCTCAGCTCCCTGGACACGAAATATATTATCCTAACAAACGTTGCTGCAAATTCGCTGCAAAAGCTATATAAGAGAAGTTTGGAGTAAGGTTAACAAGAATATCACAAAAATATTTCATTTCGTGTAAGTTGATATTTCGACGATTCTCGGCTCCCTGGACACGAAAAATACATATAACAAAAGTTGCTCCAAATTCGCTGCAAATGCTATATACGAGCAGTTTGGAGCGTGGGGAACAAGAATATCACAAACATTTTTCATTTCGCGTAAGTCGATTTTTCGAGGATTCTCAGCTCCCTGGTCACGAAATATACATATATCAAAAGTTGCTCCAAATTCGTTTCAAATGCTATTTCCGAGCAGTTTGGAGCCCGGGGAACAAGAGTATCATAAAAATGTTTCATTAGGTGTAATTCGATATTTCGACGATGCTCGGCTCCCTGGTCACGAAATATACATATAACAAAAGTTGCTCCAAATTCGCTGCAAATGCTATTTACGAGCAGCTTGAAGCGTGGGGAACAAGAATATCACAAAAAATTTTCATTTCGTGTAAGTTGATATTTCGACGATTCGCGGCTCCCTGGACACGAAAAATACATATAATAAAAGTTGTTCCAAATTCACTGCAAAAGCTATATAAGAGCAGTTTGGAGTAAGGTAAACAAGAATATCACAAAAATATTTCATTTCGTGTAAGTCGATATTTCGACGATTCTCGGCTCCCTGGTAACGAAATATACATATTACAAAAGTTGCTCCAAATTCGCTGCAAATGCTATTTACGAGCAGTTTGGGGCGCGGGGAACAAGAATATCACAAAAATATTTCATTTCGTGTAAGTTGATATTTCGAAAATTCTCGGCTCCCTGGACACCAAAAATACATATAACAAAAGTTCCAAATTCGCTGCAAATGCTATATACGAGCAGTTTGGAGCGTGGGGAAGAAGAATATCACAAACAATTTTCATTTCGCGTAAGTCGATTTTTCGAGGATTCTCAGCTCCCTGGACACGAACTATATTATCCTAACAAACGTTGCTCCAAATTCACTGTAAAAGCTATATACGAAAAGTTTGGAGTGTGGGGAACATGAATATCACAAAAATATTTCATTTCGTGTAAGTTGATATTTCGAGGATTCTCAGCTCCCTGGACACGAAATATATTATCCTAACAAACGTTGCTGCAAATTCGCTGCAAAAGCTATATAAGAGAAGTTTGGAGTCTGGGGAACAGGAATATCACAAAAATTTTTCATTTCGTGTAAGTCGATATTTCGACGATTCTCGGCTCCCTGGCCACTAAATATACTCTGAACAAAAGTAGCTCCAAATTCGCTGCAAAAGCTATATAAGAGCAGTTTGGAGTAAGGTAAACAGGAATATCACAAAAATATTTCATTTCGTTTAAGTCGATATTTCGACGATTCTCCGCTCCCTGGTAACGAAATATACATATATCAAAAGTTGCTCCAAATTCGTCTCAAATGCTATTTACGAGCAGTTTGGGGCCCGGGGAACAAGAGTATCATAAAAATGTTTCATTACGTGTAAGTCGATATTTCGACGATGCTCAGCTCCCTGGTCACAAAATATATAACAAAAGTAGCTCCAAATTCGCTGCAAATGCTATTTACGATCAGTTTGGAGCGTGGGGAACGAGAATATCACAAAAATTTGTCATTTCGCGTTAGTCGATTTTTCGAGGATTCTCAGCTCCCTGGACACGAAATATATCATCCTAACAAATGTTGCTCCAAATTCGCTGCAAAAGCTATATAAGAGAAGTTTGGAGTGTGGGGAACAAGAATATCACACAAATGTTTAATTTCGTGTAAGTCGATATTTCGACGATTCTCGGCTCCCTGGACACTAAATATACTCTGAACAAAAGTTGCTCCAAATTCGCTGCAAAAGCTATATAACAGCAGTTTGGAGTAAGGTTAACAACAATATCACAAAAATATTTCATTTCGTGTAAGTTGATATTTCGACGATTCTCGGCTACCTGGACACGAAAAATACATATAACAAAAGTTGCTCCAAATTCGCTGCAAAAGCTATATAAGAGCAGTTTGGAGTAAGGTAAACAAGAATATCACAAAAATATTTCATTTCGTGTAAGTCGATATTTCGACGATTCTCGGCTCCCTGGACACTAAATATACTCTGAACAAAAGTTGCTCCAAATTCGCTGCAAAAGCTATATAAGAGCAGTTTGGAGTAAGGTTAACAAGAATATCACAAAAATATTTCATTTCGTGTAAGTTGATATTTCGACGATTCTCGGCTCCCTGGACACGAAAAATACATATAACAAAAGTTGCTCCAAATTCGCTGCAAATGCTATATACGAGCCGTTTGGAGCGTGGGGAACAAGAATATCACAAACATTTTTCATTTCGCGTAAGTCGATTTTTCGAGGATTCTCAGCTCCCTGGTCACGAAATATACATATACCAAAAGTTGCTCCAAATTCGTCTCAAATGCTATTTACGAGCAGTTTGGAGCCCGGGGAACAAGAGTATCATAAAAATGTTTCATTAGGTGTAAGTCGATATTTCGACGATGCTCGGCTCCCTGGTCACGATATATACATATACCAAACGTTGCTCCAAATTCGCCTCAAATGCTATTTACGAGCTGTTTGGAGCGCGGGGAACAAAAATATCATAAAAATGTTTCATTACGTGTAAGTCGATATTTCGACGATTCTCGGCTCCCTGGTCACGAAATATACATGTAACAAAAGTTGCTCCAAATTCACTGCAAATGCTATATACCAGCAGTTTGGAGCGTGGGGAACAAGAATATCACAACAATTTTTCATTTCGCGTTAGTCGATTTTTCGAGGATTCTCAGCTCCCTGGACACGAAATATATTATCCTAACAAATGTTGCTCCAAATTCGCTGCAAAAGCTATATAAGCGAAGTTTGGAGTCTGGGGAACAAGAATATCACAAAAATATTCCTAACAAACGTTGCTGCAAATTCGCTGCAAAAGCTATATGAGAGAAGTTTGGAGTCTGGGGAACAAGAATATCACAAAAATTTTTCATTTCGTGTAAGTCGATATTTCGACGATTCTCAGCTCCCTGGCCACTAAATATACTCTGAACAAAAGTTGCTCCATATTCGCTGCAAAAGCTATATAAGAGCAGTTTGGAGTAAGGTAAACAAGAATATCACAAAAATATTTCATTTCGTGTAAGTCGATATTTCGACGATTCTCGGCTCCCTGGACACGAAAAATACATATAACAAAAGTTGCTCCAAATTCGCTGCAAATGCTATATACGAGCAGTTTGGAGCGTGGGGAACAAGAATATCACAAACATTTTTCATTTCCCGTAAGTCGATTTTTCGAGGATTCTCAGCTCCCTGGTCACGAAATATACATATACCAAAAGTTGCTCCAAATTCGCTGCAAATGCTATTTACGAGCAGTTTGGGGCGCGGGGAACAAGAATATCACAAAAATATTTCATTTCGTGTAAGTTGATATTTCGACGATTCTCGGCTTCCTGGTAACGAAATATACATATAAGAAAAGTTGCTCCAAATTCGCTGCAAATGCTATTTACGAGCAGTTTGGAGCGCGGGGAACAAGAATATCACAAAAATATTTCATTTCGTCTAAGTTGATATTTCGAAAATTCTCGGCTCCCTGGACACCAAAAATACATATAACAAAAGTTCCAAATTCGCTGCAAATGCTATATACGAGCAGTTTGGAGCGTGGGGAAGAAGAATATCACAAAAATTGTTCATTTCGCGTAAGTCGATTTTTCGAGGATCCTCAGCTCCCTGGACACGAACTATATTATCCTAACAAACGTTGCTCCAAATTCACTATAAAAGCTATATACGAAAAGTTTGGAGTGTGGGGAACAAGAATATCACAAAAATATTTCATTTCGTGTAAGTTGATATTTCGAGGATTCTCAGTTCCCTGGACACGAAATATATTATCCTAACAAACGTTGCAGCAAATTCGCTGCAAAAGCTATATAAGAGAAGTTTGGAGTCTGGGGAACAGGAATATCACAAAAATTTTTCATTTCGTGTAAGTCGATATTTCGACGATTCTCGGCTCCCTGGTAATGAAATATACATATAACAAAAGTTGTTCCAAATTCGCTGCAAATACTATATACGAGCAGTTTGGAGTAAGGTAAACAAGAATATCACAAAAATATTTCATTTCGTGTAAGTCGATATTTCGACGATTCTCGGCTCCCTGGACACTAAATATACTCTGAACAAAAGTTGCTCTAAATTCGCTGCAAAAGCTATATAAGAGCAGTTTGGAGTAAGGTTAACAAGAATATCACAAAAATATTTCATTTCGTGTAAGTCGATATTTCGACGATTCTCGGCTCCCTGGTCACGAAATATACATGTAACAAATGTTGCTCCAAATTCGCTGCAAAAGCTATATAAGCGAAGTTTGGAGTCTGGGGAACAAGAATATCACAAAAATATTCCTAACAAACGTTGCTGCAAATTCGCTGCAAAAGCTATATGAGAGAAGTTTGGAGTCTGGGGAACAAGAATATCACAAAAATTTTTCATTTCGTGTAAGTCGATATTTCGACGATTCTCAGCTCCCTGGCCACTAAATATACTCTGAACAAAAGTTGCTCCATATTCGCTGCAAAAGCTATATAAGAGCAGTTTGGAGTAAGGTAAACAAGAATATCACAAAAATATTTCATTTCGTGTAAGTCGATATTTCGACGATTCTCGGCTCCCTGGACACGAAAAATACATATAACAAAAGTTGCTCCAAATTCGCTGCAAATGCTATATACGAGCAGTTTGGAGCGTGGGGAACAAGAATATCACAAACATTTTTCATTTCCCGTAAGTCGATTTTTCGAGGATTCTCAGCTCCCTGGTCACGAAATATACATATACCAAAAGTTGCTCCAAATTCGCTGCAAATGCTATTTACGAGCAGTTTGGGGCGCGGGGAACAAGAATATCACAAAAATATTTCATTTCGTGTAAGTTGATATTTCGACGATTCTCGGCTTCCTGGTAACGAAATATACATATAAGAAAAGTTGCTCCAAATTCGCTGCAAATGCTATTTACGAGCAGTTTGGAGCGCGGGGAACAAGAATATCACAAAAATATTTCATTTCGTCTAAGTTGATATTTCGAAAATTCTCGGCTCCCTGGACACCAAAAATACATATAACAAAAGTTCCAAATTCGCTGCAAATGCTATATACGAGCAGTTTGGAGCGTGGGGAAGAAGAATATCACAAAAATTGTTCATTTCGCGTAAGTCGATTTTTCGAGGATCCTCAGCTCTCTGGACACGAACTATATTATCCTAACAAACGTTGCTCCAAATTCACTATAAAAGCTATATACGAAAAGTTTGGAGTGTGGGGAACAAGAATATCACAAAATTATTTCATTTCGTGTAAGTTGATATTTCGAGGATTCTCAGTTCCCTGGACACGAAATATATTATCCTAACAAACGTTGCAGCAAATTCGCTGCAAAAGCTATATAAGAGAAGTTTGGAGTCTGGGGAACAGGAATATCACAAAAATTTTTCATTTCGTGTAAGTCGATATTTCGACGATTCTCGGCTCCCTGGTAATGAAATATACATATAACAAAAGTTGTTCCAAATTCGCTGCAAATACTATATACGAGCAGTTTGGAGTAAGGTAAACAAGAATATCACAAAAATATTTCATTTCGTGTAAGTCGATATTTCGACGATTCTCGGCTCCCTGGACACTAAATATACTCTGAACAAAAGTTGCTCTAAATTCGCTGCAAAAGCTATATAAGAGCAGTTTGGAGTAAGGTTAACAAGAATATCACAAAAATATTTCATTTCGTGTAAGTCGATATTTCGACGATTCTCGGCTCCCTGGTCACGAAATATACATGTAACAAAAGTTGCTCCAAATTCGCTGCAAATGCTATATACCAGCAGTTTGGAGCGTGGGGAACAAGAATATCACAAAAATTTTTCATTTCGCGTTAGTCGATTTTTCGAGGATTCTCAGCTCCCTGGACACGAAATATATTATCCTAACAAATGTTGCTCCAAATTCGCTGCAAAAGCTATATAAGAGAAGTTTGGAGTCTGGGGAACAAGAATATCACAAAAATATTCCTAACAAACGTTGCTGCAAATTCGCTGCAAAAGCTATATAAGAGAAGTTTGGAGTCTGGGGAACAAGAATATCACAAAAATTTTTCATTTCGTGTAGGTCGATATTTCGACGATTCTCGGCTCCCTGGACACTAAATATACTCTGAACAATAGTTGCTCCAAATTCGCTGCAAAAGCTCTATATACGAGCAGTTTGGAGTGTGGGGAACAAGAATATCAAAAAAATTTTTCATTTCGTGTAACTCGATATTTCGACGATTATCGGCTCCCTGGACACTAAATATACTCTGAACAATAGTTGCTCCAAATTCGCTGCAAAAGCTCTATATACGAGCAGTTTGGAGTGTGGGGAACAAGAATATCACAAAAATTTTTCATTTCGTGTAAGTCGATATTTCGACGATTCTCGGCTCCCTGGTCACGAAATATACATATACCAAACGTTGCTCCAAATTCGCCTCAAATGCTATTTACGAGCAGTTTGGAGCCCGGGGAACAAGAGTATCATAAAAATGTTTCATTAGGTGTAAGTCGATATTTCGACGATGCTCGGCTCCCTGGTCACGAAATATACATATACCAAACGTTGCTCCAAATTCGCCTCAAATGCTATTTACGAGCAGTTTGGAGCGCGGGGAACAAGAATATCATAAAAATGTTTTATTACGTGTAAGTCGATTTTTCGACGATTCTCGACTCCCTGGTCACGAAAATTACATATAACAAAAGTTGCTCCAAATTCGCTGCAAATGCTATTTACGAGCAGTTTGGAGCGTGGGGAACAAGAATATCACAAAAATATTTCATTTCGCGTTAGTCGATTTTTCGAGGATTCTCAGCTCCCTGGACACGAAATATATTATCCTAACAAATGTTGCTCCAAATTCGCTGCAAAAGCTATATACGAGAAGTTTGGAGTGTGGGGAACAAGAATATCACAAAAATTTTTCATTTCTTGTAAGTTGATATTTCGAGGATTCTCGGCTCCCGGGACACTAAATATACTCTGAACAAAAGTTGCTCCAAATTCGCTGCAAAAGCTATATAAGAGCATTTTGGAGTAAGGTTAACAAGAATATCACAAAAATATTTCATTTCGTGTAAGTTGATATTTCGACGATTCTCGGCTCGCTGGACACGAAAAATACATATAACAAAAGTTGTTCCAAATTCGCTGCAAAAGCTATATAAGAGCAGTTTGGAGTAAGGTAAACAAGAATATCACAAAAATATTTCATTTCGTGTAAGTCGATATTTCGACGATTCTCGGCTCCCTGGTAATGAAATATACATATAACAAAAGTTGCTCCAAATTCGTCTCAAATGCTATTTACGAGCAGCTTGGAGCCCGGGGAGCAAGAGTATCATAAAAATGTTTCATTAGGTGTAAGTCGATATTTCGACGATGCTCGGCTCCCTGGTCACGAAATATACATATACCAAACGTTGCTCCAAATTCGCCTCAAATGCTATTTACGAGCAGTTTGGAGCGCGGGGAACAAGAATATCATATAAATGTTTCATTACGTGTAAGTCGATTTTTCGACGATTCTCGACTCCCTGGTCACGAAATTTACATATAACAAAAGTTGCTCCAAATTCGCTGCAAATGCTATTTACGAGCAGTTTGGAGCGTGGGGAACAAGAATATCACAAAAATATTTCATTTCGCGTTAGTCGATTTTTCGAGGATTCTCAGCTCCCTGGACACGAAATATATTATCCTAACAAATGTTGCTCCAAATTCGCTGCAAAAGCTATATACGAGAAGTTTGGAGTGTGGGGAACAAGAATATCACAAAAATTTTTCATTTCTTGTAAGTCGATATTTCGACGATTCTCGGCTCCCTGGACACTAAATAGACTCTGAACAAAAGTTGCTCCAAATTCGCTGCAAAAGCTATATAAGAGCAGTTTGGAGTAAGGTTAACAAGAATATCACAAAAATATTTCATTTCGTGTAAGTTGATATTTCGACGATTCTCGGCTCCCTGGACACGAAAAATACATATAACAAAAGTTGTTCCAAATTCGCTGCAAAAGCTATATAAGAGCAGTTTGGAGTAAGGTAAACAAGAATATCACAAAAATATTTCATTTCGTGTAAGTCGATATTTCGACGATTCTCGGCTCCCTGGTAATGAAATATACATATAACAAAAGTTGCTCCAAATTCGTCTCAAATGCTATTTACGAGCAGCTTGGAGCCCGGGGAGCAAGAGTATCATAAAAATGTTTCATTAGGTGTAAGTCGATATTTCGACGGTGCTCGGCTCCCTGGTCACGATATATACATATACCAAACGTTGCTCCAAATTCGCCTCAAATGCTATTTACGAGCAGTTTGGAGCGCGGGGAACAAGAATATCATAAAAATGTTTCATTACGTGTAAGTCGATATTTCGACGATTCTCGGCTCCCTGGTCACGAAATATACATGTAACAAAAGTTGCTCCAAATTCGCTGCAAATGCTATATACCAGCAGTTTGGAGCGTGGGGAACAAGAATATCACAAAAATTTTTCATTTCGCGTTAGTCGATTTTTCGAGGATTCTCAGCTCCCTGGACACGAAATATATTATCCTAACAAATGTTGCTCCAAATTCCCTGCAAAAGCTATATACGAGAAGTTTGGAGTGTGGGGAACAAGAATATCACAAAAATTTTTCATTTCGTGTAAGTCGATATTTCGACGATTCTCGGCTCCCTGGACACTAAATATACTCTGAACAAAAGTTGCTCCTAATTCGCTGCAAAAGCTATATAAGAGCAGTTTGGAGTAAGGTTAACAACAATATCACAAAAATATTTCATTTCGTGTAAGTTGATATTTCGACGATTCTCGGCTCCCTGGACACGAAAAATACATATAACAAAAGTTGCTCCAAATTCCCTGCAAATGCTATATACGAGCAGTTTGGAGCGTGGGGAACAAGATTATCACAAACATTTTTCATTTCCCGTAAGTCGATTTTTCAAGGATTCTCAGCTCCCTGGTCACGAAATATACATATACCAAAAGTTGCTCCAAATTCGTCTCAAATGCTATTTACGAGCAGTTTGGAGCCCGGGGAACAAGAGTATCATAAAAATGTTTCATTAGGTGTAAGTCGATATTTCGACGATGCTCGGCTCCCTGGTCACGAAATATACATATAACAAAAGTTGCTCCAAATTCGCTGCAAATGCTATTTACGAGCAGTTTGAAGCGTGGGGAACAAGAATATCACAAAAATTTTTCATTTCGTGTAAGTTGATATTTCGACGATTCTCGGCTCCCTGGTAACGAAATATACATATAACAAAAGTTGTTCCAAATTGGCTGCAAATGCTATTTACGAGCAGTTTGGAGCGTGGGGAACAAGAATATCACAAACATTTTTCATTTCGCGTAAGTCGATTTTTCGAGGATCCTCAGCTCCCTGGACACGAACTATATTATCCTAACAAACGTTGCTCCAAATTCACTTTAAAAGCTATATACGAAAAGTTTGGAGTGTGGGGAACAAGAATATCACAAAAATATTTCATTTCGTGTAAGTTGATATTTCGAGGATTCTCAGTTCCCTGGACACGAAATATATTATCCTAACAAACGTTGCAGCAAATTCGCTGCAAAAGCTATATAAGAGCAGTTTGGAGTCTGGGGAACAGGAATATCACAAAAATTTTTCATTTCGTGTAAGTCGATATTTCGACGATTCTCGGCTCCCTGGTAATGAAATATACATATAACAAAAGTTGCTCCAAATTCGCTGCAAATGCTATTTACGAGCAGTTTGGAGCGTGGGGAACAAGAATATCACAAAAATATTTCATTTCGCGTAAGTCGATTTTTCGAGGATTCTCAGCTCCCTGGTCACGAAATATACATATACCAAAAGTTGCTCCAAATTCGTCTCAAATGCTATTTACGAGCAGTTTGGAGCGCGGGGAACAAGAATATCATAAAAATGTTTCATTACGTGTAAGTCGATATTTCGACGATTCTCGGCTCCCTGGTCACGAAATATACATGTAACAAAAGTTGCTCCAAATTCGCTGCAAATGCTATATACCAGCAGTTTGGAGCGTGGGGAACAAGAATATCACAAAAATTTTTCATTTTGCGTTAGTCGATTTTTCGAGGATTCTCAGCTCCCTGGACACGAAATATATTATCCTAACAAATGTTGCTCCAAATTCGCTGCAAAAGCTATATAAGAGAAGTTTGGAGTCTGGGGAACAAGAATATCACAAAAATATTCCTAACAAACGTTGCTGCAAATTCGCTGCAAAAGCTATATAAGAGAAGTTTGGAGTCTGGGGAACAAGAATATCACAAAAATTTTTCATTTCGTGTAAGTCGATATTTCGACGATTCTCGGCTCCCTGGCCACTAAATATACTCTGAACAAAAGTTGCTCCATATTCGCTGCAAAAGCTATATAAGAGCAGTTTGGAGTAAGGTAAACAAGAATATCACAAAAATATTTCATTTCGTGTAAGTCGATATTTCGACGATTCTCGGCTCCCTGGACACGAAAAATACATATACCAAAAGTTGCTCCAAATTCGTCTCAAATGCTATTTACGAGCAGTTTGGAGCCCGGGGAACAAGAGTATCATAAAAATGTATCATTAGGTGTAAGTCGATATTTCGACGATGCTCGGCTCCCTGGTCACGAAATATACATATACCAAACGTTGCTCCAAATTCGCCTCAAATGCTATTTACGAGCAGTTTGGAGCGCGGGGAACAAGAATATCATAAAAATGTTTCATTACGTGTAAGTCGATATTTCGACGATTCTCAGCTCCCTGGACACGAAATATATTATCCTAACAAATGTTGCTCCAAATTCGCTGCAAAAGCTATATACGAGAAGTTTGGAGTGTGGGGAACAAGAATATCGCAAAAATTTTTCATTTCGTGTAGGTCGATATTTCGACGATTCTCGGCTCCCTGGACACTAAATATACTCTGAACAATAGTTGCTCCAAATTCGCTGCAAAAGCTCTATATACGAGCAGTTTGGAGTGTGGGGAACAAGAATATCACAAAAATTTTTCATTTCGTGTAACTCGATATTTCGACGATTATCGGCTCCCTGGACACTAAATATACTCTGAACAAAAGTTGCTCCAAATTCGCTGCAAAAGCTATATAAGAGCAGTTTGGAGTAAGGTTAACAAGAATATCACAAAAATATTTCATTTCGTGTAAGTTGATATTTCGACGATTCTCGGCTCCCTGGACACGAAAAATACATATAACAAAAGTTGCTCCAAATTCGTTGCAAATGCTATTTACGAGCAGTTTGAAGCGTGGGGAACAAGAATATCACAAAAATTTTTCATTTCGTGTAAGTTGATATTTCGACGATTCGCGATTCACTGGACACGAAAAATACATATAACAAAAGTTGTTCCAAATTCGCTGCAAAAGCTATATAAGAGCAGTTTGGAGTAAGGTAAACAAGAATATCACAAAAATATTTCATTTCGTGTAAGTTGATATTTCTAGGATTCTCGGCTCCCTGGTAACGAAATATACATATAACAAAAGTTGCTCCAAGTTCGCTGCAAATGCTATTTACGAGCAGTTTGGAGCGTGGGGAAGAAGAATATCACAAAAATATTTCATTTCGTGTAAGTCGATATTTCGACGATTCTCAGCTCCCTGGTCACGAAATATACATATACCAAACGTTGCTCCAAATTCGCCTCAAATGCTATTTACGAGCAGTTTGGAGCCCGGGGAGCAAGATTATCATAAAAATGTTTCATTAGGTGTAAGTCGATATTTCGACGATGCTCGGCTCCCTGGTCACGAAATATACATGTAACAAAAGTTGCTCCAAATTCGCTGCAAAAGCTATATACGAGAAGTTTGGAGTGTGGGGAACAAGAATATCGCAAAAAATTTTCATTTCGTGTAGGTCGATATTTCGACGATTCTCGGCTCCCTGGACACTAAATATACTCTGAACAATAGTTGCTCCAAATTCGCTGCAAAAGCTATATACGAGCAGTTTGGAGTGTGGGGAACAAGAATATCACAAAAATTTTTCATTTCGTGTTACTCGATATATCGACGATTCTCGGCTCCCTGGACACTAAATATACTCTGAACAAAAGTTGCTCCAAATTCGCTGCAAAAGCTATATAAGAGCAGTTTGGAGTAAGGTTAACAAGAATATCACAAAAATATTTCATTTCGTGTAAGTTATTATTTCTACGATTCTCGGCTCCCTGGACACGAAAAATACATATAACAAAAGTTGCTCCAAATTCGCTGCAAATGCTATTTACGAGCAGTTTGGAGCGTGGGGAACAAGAATATCACAAACATTTTTCATTTCGCGTAAGTCGATTTTTCGAGGATTCTCAGCTCCCTGGTCACGAAATATACATATACCAAAAGTTGCTCCAAATTCGTCTCAAATGCTATTTACGAGCAGTTTGAAGCGTGGGGAACAAGAATATCACAAAAATTTTTCATTTCGTGTAAGTTGATATTTCGACGATTCGCGGCTCACTGGACACGAAAAATACATATAATAAAAGTTGTTCCAAATTCGCTGCAAAAGCTATATAAGAGCAGTTTGGAGTAAGGTAAACAAGAATATCACAAAAATATTTCATTTCGTGTAAGTTGATATTTCGACGATTCTCGGCTCCCTGGACACGAAAAATACATATAACAAAAGTTGCTCCAAATTCGCTGCAAATGCTATATACGAGCAGTTTGGAGCGTGGGGAACAAGAATATCACAAACATTTTTCATTTCGCGTAAGTCGATTTTTCGAGGATTCTCAGCTCCCTGGTCACGAAATATACATATACCAAAAGTTGCTCCAAATTCGTCTCAAATGCTATTTACGAGCAGTTTGGAGCGCGGGGAACAAGAATATCATAAAAATGTTTCATTACGTGTAAGTCTATATTTCGACGATTCTCGGCTCCCTGGTAATGAAATATACATATAACAAATGTTGCTCCAAATTCGCTGCAAATGCTATTTACGAGCAGTTTGGAGCGCGGGGAACAAGAATATCACAAAAATATTTCATTTCGTGTAAGTTGATATTTCGAAAATTCTCGGCTCCCTGGACACCAAAAATACATATAACAAAAGTTCCAAATTCGCTGCAAATGCTATATACGAGCAGATTGGAGCGTGGGGAAGAAGAATATCACAAAAATTGTTCATTTCGCGTAAGTCGATTTTTCGAGGATTCTCAGCTCCCTGGACACAAACTATATTATCCCAACAAACGTTGCTCCAAATTCACTGTAAAAGCTATATACGAAAAGTTTGGAGTGTGGGGAACAAGAATATTACAAAAATATTCCTAACAAACGTTGCTGCAAATTCGCTGCAAAAGCTATATAAGAGAAGTTTGGAGTCTGGGGAACAAGAATAACACAAAAATTTTTCATTTCGTGTAAGTCGATATTTCGACGATTCTCGGCTCCCTGGCCACTAAATATAGTCTGAACAAAAGTTGCTCCAAATTCGCTGCAAAAGCTTTATAAGAGCAGTTTGGAGTAAGGTAAACAAGAATATCACAAAAATATTTCATTTCGTGTAAGTCGATATTTCGACGATTCTCAGCTCCCTGGTCACGAAATATACATATACCAAACGTTGCTCCAAATTCGCCTCAAATGCTATTTAGGAGCAGTTTGGAGCGCGGGGAACAAGAATATCATAAAAATGTTTCATTACGTGTAAGTCGATATTTCGACGATACTCGGCTCCCTGGTCACGAAATATACATGTAACAAAAGTTGCTCCAAATTCGCTGCAAATGCTATTTACAAGCAGTTTGGAGCGTGGGGAACAAGAATATCACAAAAATATTTCATTTCGTGTAAGTTGATATTTCGACGATTCTCGGCTACCTGGACACGAAAAATACATATAACAAAAGTTGCTCCAAATTCGCTGCAAATGCTATATACCAGCAGTTTGGAGCGTGGGGAACAAGAATATCACAAAAATTTTTCATTTCGCGTTAGTCGATTTTTCGAGGATTCTCAGCTCCCTGGACACGAAATATATTATCCTAACAAATGTTGCTCCAAATTCGCTGCAAAAGCTATATAAGAGAAGTTTGGAGTCTGGGGAACAAGAATATCACAAAAATATTCCTAACAAACGTTGCTGCAAATTCGCTGCAAAAGCTTTATAAGAGAAGTTTGGAGTCTGGGGAACAAGAATATCACAAAAATTTTTCATTTCGTGTAAGTCGATATTTCGACGATTCTCGGCTCCCTGGACACTAAATATACTATGAACAAAAGTTGCTCCAAATTCGCTGCAAAGGCTATATAAGAGCAGTTTGGAGTAAGGTTAACAAGAATATCACAAAAATATTTCATTTCGTGTAAGTTGATATTTCGACGATTCTCGGCTCCCTGGACACGAAAAATACATATAACAAAAGTTGCTCCAAATTCGCTGCAAATGCTATATACGAGCAGTTTGGAGCGTGAAGAACTAGAATATCACAAACATTTTTCATTTCGCGTAAGTCGATTTTTCGAGGATTCTCAGCTCCCTGGTCACGAAATATACATATACCAAAAGTTGCTCCAAATTCGTCTCAAATGCTATTTACGAGCAGTTTGGAGCTCGGGGAACAAGAGTATCATAAAAATGTTTCATTAGGTGTAAGTCGATATTTCGACGATGCTCGGCTACCTGGTCAAGATATATACATATACCAAACGTTGCTCCAAATTCGCCTCAAATGCTATTTACGAGCAGTTTGGAGCGTGGGGAACAAGAATATCACAAAAATTTTTCATTTCGCGTTAGTCGATTTTTCGAGGATTCTCAGCTCCCTGGACACGAAATATATTATCCTAACAAATGTTGCTCCAAATTCGCTGCAAATGCTATACACGAGCCGTTTGGAGCGTGGGGAACAAGAATATCACAAACATTTTTCATTTCGCGTAAGTCGATTTTTCGAGGATTCTCAGCTCCCTGGTCACGAAATATACATATACCAAAAGTTGCTCCAAATTCGGGTCAAATGCTATTTACGAGCAGTTTGGAGCCCGGGGAACAAGAGTATCATAAAAATGTTTCATTAGGTGTAAGTCGATATTTCGACGATGCTTGCTCCCTGGTCACGATATATACATATACCAAACGTTGCTCCAAATTCGCCTCAAATGCTATTTACGAGCAGTTTGGAGCGCGGGGAACAAGAATATCATGAAAATGTTTCATTACGTGTAAGTCTATATTTCGACGATTCTCGGCTCCCTGGTCACGAAATATACATGTAACAAAAGTTCCTCCAAATTCACTGCAAATGCTATATTCCAGCAGTTTGGAGCGTGGGGAACAAGAATATCACAACAATTTTTCATTTCGCGTTAGTCGATTTTTCGAGGATTCTCAGCTCCCTGGACACGAAATATATTATCCTAACAAATGTTGCTCCAAATTCGCTGCAAAAGCTATATACGAGAAGTTTGGAGTGTGGGGAACAAGAATATCACAAAAATTTTTCATTTCGTGTAAGTCGATATTTCGACGATTCTCGGCTCCCTGGACACTAAATATACTCTGAACAAAAGTTGCTCCTAATTCGCTGCAAAAGCTATATAAGAGCAGTTTGGAGTAAGGTTAACAACAATATCACAAAAATATTTCATTTCGTGTAAGTTGATATTTCGACGATTCTCGGCTCCCTGGACACGAAAAATACATATAACAAAAGTTGCTCCAAATTCGCTGCAAATGCTATATACGAGCAGTTTGGAGCGTGGGGAACAAGAATATCACAAACATTTTTCATTTCCCGTAAGTCGATTTTTCAAGGATTCTCAGCTCCCTGGTCACGAAATATACATATACCAAAAGTTGCTCCAAATTCGTCTCAAATGCTATTTACGAGCAGTTTGGAGCCCGGGGAACAAGAGTATCATAAAAATGTTTCACTAGGTGTAAGTCGATATTTCGACGATGCTCGGCTCCCTGGTCACGAAATATACATATAACAAAAGTTGCTCCAAATTCGCTGCAAATGCTATTTACGAGCAGTTTGAAGCGTGGGGAACAAGAATATCACAAAAATTTTTCATTTCGTGTAAGTTGATATTTCGACGATTCTCGGCTCCCTGGTAACGAAATATACATATAACAAAAGTTGTTCCAAATTGGCTGCAAATGCTATTTACGAGCAGTTTGGAGCGTGGGGAACAAGAATATCACAAACATTTTTCATTTCGCGTAAGTCGATTTTTCGAGGATCCTCAGCTCCCTGGACACGAACTATATTATCCTAACAAACGTTGCTCCAAATTCACTTTAAAAGCTATATACGAAAAGTTTGGAGTGTGGGGAACAAGAATATCACAAAAATATTTCATTTCGTGTAAGTTGATATTTCGAGGATTCTCAGTTCCCTGGACACGAAATATATTATCCTAACAAACGTTGCAGCAAATTCGCTGCAAAAGCTATATAAGAGAAGTTTGGAGTCTGGGGAACAGGAATATCACAAAAATTTTTCATTTCGTGTAAGTCGATATTTCGACGATTCTCGGCTCCCTGGTAATGAAATATACATATAACAAAAGTTGCTCCAAATTCGCTGCAAATGCTATTTACGAGCAGTTTGGAGCGTGGGGAACAAGAATATCACAAAAATATTTCATTTCGCGTAAGTCGATTTTTCGAGGATTCTCAGCTCCCTGGTCACGAAATATACATATACCAAAAGTTGCTCCAAATTCGTCTCAAATGCTATTTACGAGCAGTTTGGAGCGCGGGGAACAAGAATATCATAAAAATGTTTCATTACGTGTAAGTCGATATTTCGACGATTCTCGGCTCCCTGGTCACGAAATATACATGTAACAAAAGTTGCTCCAAATTCGCTGCAAATGCTATATACCAGCAGTTTGGAGCGTGGGGAACAAGAATATCACAAAAATTTTTCATTTCGCGTTAGTCGATTTTTCGAGGATTCTCAGCTCCCTGGACACGAAATATATTATCCTAACAAATGTTGCTCCAAATTCGCTGCAAAAGCTATATAAGAGAAGTTTGGAGTCTGGGGAACAAGAATATCACAAAAATATTCCTAACAAACGTTGCTGCAAATTCGCTGCAAAAGCTATATAAGAGAAGTTTGGAGTCTGGGGAACAAGAATATCACAAAAATTTTTCATTTCGTGTAATTCGATATTTCGACGATTCTCGGCTCCCTGGCCACTAAATATACTCTGAACAAAAGTTGCTCCATATTCGCTGCAAAAGCTATATAAGAGCAGTTTGGAGTAAGGTAAACAAGAATATCACAAAAATATTTCATTTCGTGTAAGTCGATATTTCGTCGATTCTCGGCTCCCTGGACACGAAAAATACATATACCAAAAGTTGCTCCAAATTCGTCTCAAATGCTATTTACGAGCAGTTTGGAGCCCGGGGAACAAGAGTATCATAAAAATGTATCATTAGGTGTAAGTCGATATTTCGACGATGCTCGGCTCCCTGGTCACGAAATATACATATACCAAACGTTGCTCTAAATTCGCCTCAAATGCTATTTACGAGCAGTTTGGAGCGCGGGGAACAAGAATATCATAAAAATGTTTCATTACGTGTAAGTCGATATTTCGACGATTCTCAGCTCCCTGGACACGAAATATGTTATCCTAACAAATGTTGCTCCAAATTCGCTGCAAAAGCTATATACGAGAAGTTTGGAGTGTGGGGAACAAGAATATCGCAAAAATTTTTCATTTCGTGTAGGTCGATATTTCGACGATTCTCGGCTCCCTGGACACTAAATATACTCTGAACAATAGTTGCTCCAAATTCGCTGCAAAAGCTCTATATACGAGCAGTTTGGAGTGTGGGGAACAAGAATATCACAAAAATTTTTCATTTCGTGTAACTCGATATTTCGACGATTATCGGCTCCCTGGACACTAAATATACTCTGAACAAAAGTTGCTCCAAATTCGCTGCAAAAGCTATATAAGAGCAGTTTGGAGTAAGGTAAACAAGAATATCACAAAAATATTTCATTTCGTGTAAGTTGATATTTCGACGATTCTCGGCTCCCTGGTAACGAAATATACATATAACAAAAGTTGCTCCAAGTTCGCTGCAAATGCTATTTACGAGCAGTTTGGAGCGTGGGGAAGAAGAATATCACAAAAATATTTCATTTCGTGTAAGTCGATATTTCGACGATTCTCAGCTCCCTGGTCACGAAATATACATATACCAAACGTTGCTCCAAATTCGCCTCAAATGCTATTTACGAGCAGTTTGGAGCCCGGGGAGCAAGATTATCATAAAAATGTTTCATTAGGTGTAAGTCGATATTTCGACGATGCTCGGCTCCCTGGTCACGAAATATACATGTAACAAAAGTTGCTCCAAATTCGCTGCAAAAGCTATATACGAGAAGTTTGGAGTAAGGTAAACAAGAATATCACAAAAATATTTCATTTCGTGTAAGTTGATATTTCGAAAATTCTCGGCTCCCTGGACACCAAAAATACATATAACAAAAGTTCCAAATTCGCTGCAAATGCTATGTACGAGCAGTTTGGAGCGTGGGGAAGAAGAATATCACAAAAATTGTTCATTTCGCGTAAGTCGATTTTTCGAGGATCCTCAGCTCCCTGGACACGAACTATATTATCCTAACAAACGTTGCTCCAAATTCACTATAAAAGCTATATACGAACAGTTTGGAGTGTGGGGAACAAGAATATCACAAAAATATTTCATTTCGTGTAAGTTGATATTTCGAGGATTCTCAGCTCCCTGGACACGAAATATATTATCCTAACAAACGTTGCTGCAAATTCGCTGCAAAAGCTATATAAGAGAAGTTTGGAGTCTGGGGAACAGGAATATCACAAAAATTTTTCATTTCGTGTAAGTCGATATTTCGACGATTCTCGGCTCCCTGGTAATGAAATATACATATAACAAAAGTTGCTCCAAATTCGCTGCAAATGCTATTTACGAGCAGTTTGGAGCGCGGGGAACAAGAATATCACAAAAATATTTCATTTCGTGTAAGTTGATATTTCGAAAATTCTCGGCTCCCTGGACACCAAAAATACATATAACAAAAGTTCCAAATTCGCTGCAAATGCTATATACGAGCAGATTGGAGCGTGGGGAAGAAGAATATCACAAAAATTGTTCATTTCGCGTAAGTCGATTTTTCGAGGATTCTCAGCTCCCTGGACACAAACTATATTATCCCAACAAACGTTGCTCCAAATTCACTGTAAAAGCTATATACGAAAAGTTTGGAGTGTGGGGAACAAGAATATCACAAAAATATTTCATTACGTGTAAGTTGATATTTCGACGATTCTCGGCTACCTGGACACGAAAAATATATATAACAAAAGTTGCTCCAAATTCGCTGCAAATACTATATACGAGCAGTTTGGAGTAAGGTAAACAAGAATATCACAAAAATATTTCATTTCGTGTAAGTCGATATTTCGACGATTCTCGGCTCCCTGGACACTAAATATACTATGAACAAAAGTTGCTCCAAATTCGCTGCAAAAGCTATATAAGAGCAGTTTGGAGTAAGGTTAACAAGAATATCACAAAAATATTTCATTTCGTGTAAGTTGATATTTCGACGATTCTCGGCTCCCTGGACACGAAAAATACATATAACAAAAGTTGCTCCAAATACGCTGCAAATGCTATATACGAGCAGTTTGGAGCGTGGGGAACTAGAATATCACAAACATTTTTCATTTCGCGTAAGTCGATTTTTCGAGGATTCTCAGCTCCCTGGTCACGAAATATACATATACCAAAAGTTGCTCCAAATTCGTCTCAAATGCTATTTACGAGCAGTTTGGAGCCCAGGGAACAAGAGTATCATAAAAATGTTTCATTAGGTGTAAGTCGATATTTCGACGATTCTCGGCTCCCTGGACACGAAAAATACATATAACAAAAGTTGCTCCAAATTCGCTGCAAATGCTATATACGAGCAGTTTGGAGCGTGGGGAACAAGAATATCACAAACATTTTTCATTTCGCGTTAGTCGATTTTTCGAGGATTCTCAGCTCCCTGGTCACGAAATATACATATACCAAAAGTTGCTCCAAATTCGGGTCAAATGCTATTTACGAGCAGTTTGGAGCCCGGGGAACAAGAGTATCATAAAAATGTTTCATTAGGTGTAAGTCGATATTTCGACGATGCTTGGCTCCCTGGTCACGATATATACATATACCAAACGTTGCTCCAAATTCGCCTCAAATGCTATTTACGAGCAGTTTGGAGCGCGGGGAACAAGAATATCATAAAAATGTTTCATTACGTGTAAGTCTATATTTCGACGATTCTCGGCTCCCTGGTCACGAAATATACATGTAACAAAAGTTGCTCCAAATTCACTGCAAATGCTATATTCCAGCAGTTTGGAGCGTGGGGAACAAGAATATCACAACAATTTTTCATTTCGCGTTAGTCGATTTTTCGAGGATTCTCAGCTCCCTGGACACGAAATATATTATCCTAACAAATGTTGCTCCAAATTCGCTGCAAAAGCTATATAAGAGAAGTTTGGAGTCTGGGGAACAAGAATATCACAAAAAATTTTCATTTCGTGTAAGTCGATATTTCGACGATTCTCGGCTCCCTGGCCACTAAATATACTCTGAACAAAAGTTGCTCCATATTCGCTGCAAAAGCTATATAAGAGCAGTTTGGAGTAAGGTAAACAAGAATATCACAAAAAAATTTCATTTCGTATAAGTCGATATTTCGACGATTCTCGGCTCCCTGGACACGAAAAATACATATAACAAAAGTTGCTCCAAATTCGCTGCAAATGCTATATACGAGCAGTTTGGAACGTGGGGAACAAGAATATCACAAAAATATTTCATTTCGTGTAAGTTGATATTTCGACGATTCTCGGCTACCTGGACACGAAAAATACATATACCAAAAGTTGCTCCAAATTCGCTGCAAATACTATATACGAGCAGTTTGGAGTAAGGTAAACAAGAATATCACAAAAATATTTCATTTCGTGTAAGTCGATATTTCGACGATTCTCGGCTCCCTGGACACTAAATATACTCTGAACAAAAGTTGCTCTAAATTCGCTGCAAAAGCTATATAAGAGCAGTTTGGAGTAAGGTTAACAAGAATATCACAAAAATATTTCATTTCGTGTAAGTTGATATTTCGACGATTCTCGGCTCCCTGGACACGAAAAATACATATAACAAAAGTTGCTCCAAATTCGCTGCAAATGCTATATACGAGCCGTTTGGAGCGTGGGGAACAAGAATATCACAAACATTTTTCATTTCGCGTAAGTCGATTTTTCGAGGATTCTCAGCTCCCTGGTCACGAAATATACATATACCAAAAGTTGCTCCAAATTCGGGTCAAATGCTATTTACGAGCAGTTTGGAGCCCGGGGAACAAGAGTATCATAAAAATGTTTCATTAGGTGTAAGTCGATATTTCGACGATGCTTGGCTCCCTGGTCACGATATATACATATACCAAACGTTGCTCCAAATTCGCCTCAAATGCTATTTACGAGCAGTTTGGAGCGCGGGGAACAAGAATATCATAAAAATGTTTCATTACGTGTAAGTCTATATTTCGACGATTCTCGGCTCCCTGGTCACGAAATATACATGTAACAAAAGTTCCTCCAAATTCACTGCAAATGCTATATTCCAGCAGTTTGGAGCGTGGGGAACAAGAATATCACAACAATTTTTCATTTCGCGTTAGTCGATTTTTCGAGGATTCTCAGCTCCCTGGACACGAAATATATTATCCTAACAAATGTTGCTCCAAATTCGCTGCAAAAGCTATATAAGAGAAGTTTGGAGTCTGGGGAACAAGAATATCACAAAAATATTCCTAACAAACGTTGCTGCAAATTCGCTGCAAAAGCTATATAAGAGAAGTTTGGAGTCTGGGGAACAAGAATATCACAAAAATTTTTCATTTCGTGTAAGTCGATATTTCGACGATTCTCGGCTCCCTGGACACTAAATATACTCTGAACAAAAGTTGCTCCTAATTCGCTGCAAAAGCTATATAAGAGCAGTTTGGAGTAAGGTTAACAACAATATCACAAAAATATTTCATTTCGTGTAAGTCGATATTTCGACGATTCTCGGCTCCCTGGACACGAAAAATACATATACCAAAAGTTGCTCCAAATTCGCTGCAAATGCTATATACGAGCAGTTTGGAGCGTGGGGAACAAGAATATCACAAACATTTTTCATTACCCGTAAGTCGATTTTTCGAGGATTCTCAGCTCCCTGGTCACGAAATATACATATACCAAAAGTAGCTCCAAATTCGTCTCAAATGCTATTTACGAGCAGTTTGGAGCCCGGGGAACAAGAGTATCATAAAAATGTATCAGTAGGTGTAAGTCGATATTTCGACGATGCTCGGCTCCCTGGTCACGAAATATACATATAACAAAAGTTGCTCCAAATTCGCTGCAATTGCTATTTACGAGCAGTTTGAAGCGTGGGGAACAAGAATATCACAAATTTTTTTCATTTCGTGTAAGTTGATATTTTGACGATTCTCGGCTCCCTGGTAACGAAATATACATATAGGAAAAGTTGCTCCAAATTCGCTGCAAATGCTATTTACGAGCAGTTTGGAGCGCGGGGAACAAGAATATCACAAAAATATTTCATTTCGTCTAAGTTGATATTTCGAAAATTCTCGGCTCCCTGGACACCAAAAATACATATAACAAAAGTTCCAAATTCGCTGCAAATGCTATATGCGAGCAGTTTGGAGCGTGGGGAAGAAGAATATCACAAAAATTGTTCATTTCGCGTAAATCGATTTTTCGAGGATCCTCAGCTCCCTGGACACGAACTATATTATCCTAACAAACGTTGCTCAAATTCACTATAAAAGCTATATACGAAAAGTTTGGAGTGTGGGGAACAAGAATATCACAAAAATATTTCATTTCGTGTAAGTTGATATTTCGAGGATTCTCAGTTCCCTGGACACGAAATATATTATCCTAACAAACGTTGCAGCAAATTCGCTGCAAAAGCTATATAAGAGACGTTTGGAGTCTGGGGAACAGGAATATCACAAAAATTTTTCTTTTCGTGTAAGTCGATATTTCGACGATTCTCGGCTCCCTGGTAATAAAATATACATATAACATAAGTTGCTCCAAATTCGCTGCAAATGCTATTTACGAGCAGTTTGGAGCGTGGGGAACAAGAATATCACAAAAATATTTCATTTCGTGTAAGTTGATATTTCGACGATTCTCGGCTACCTGGACACGAAAAATACATATAACAAAAGTTGCTCCAAATTCGCTGCAAATACTATATACGAGCAGTTTGGAGTAAGGTAAACAAGAATATCACAAAAATATTTCATTTCGTGTAAGTCGATATTTCGACGATTCTCGGCTCCCTGGACACTAAATATACTATGAACAAAAGTTGCTCCAAATTCGCTGCAAAAGCTATATAAGAGCAGTTTGGAGTAAGGTTAACAAGAATATCACAAAAATATTTCATTTCGTGTAAGTTGATATTTGGACGATTCTCGGCTCCCTGGACACGAAAAATACATATAACAAAAGTTGCTCCAAATTCGCTGCAAATGCTATATACGAGCAGTTTGGAGCGTGGGGAACTAGAATATCACAAACATTTTTCATTTCGCGTAAGTCGATTTTTCGAGGATTCTCAGCTCCCTGGTCACGAAATATACATATACCAAAAGTTGCTCCAAATTCGTCTCAAATGCTATTTACGAGCAGTTTGGAGCCCAGGGAACAAGAGTATCATAAAAATGTTTCATTAGGTGTAAGTCGATATTTCGACGATTCTCGGCTCCCTGGACACGAAAAATACATATAACAAAAGTTGCTCCAAATTCGCTGCAAATGCTATATACGAGCAGTTTGGAGCGTGGTGAACAAGAATATCACAAACATTTTTCATTTCGCGTTAGTCGATTTTTCGAGGATTCTCAGCTCCCTGGTCACGAAATATACATATACCAAAAGTTGCTCCAAATTCGGGTCAAATGCTATTTACGAGCAGTTTGGAGCCCGGGGAACAAGAGTATCATAAAAATGTTTCATTAGGTGTAAGTCGATATTTCGACGATGCTTGGCTCCCTGGTCACGATATATACATATACCAAACGTTGCTCCAAATTCGCCTCAAATGCTATTTACGAGCAGTTTGGAGCGCGGGGAACAAGAATATCATAAAAATGTTTCATTACGTGTAAGTCTATATTTCGACGATTCTCGGCTCCCTGGTCACGAAATATACATGTAACAAAAGTTGCTCGAAATTCACTGCAAATGCTATATTCCAGCAGTTTGGAGCGTGGGGAACAAGAATATCACAACAATTTTTCATTTCGCGTTAGTCGATTTTTCGAGGATTCTCAGCTCCCTGGACACGAAATATATTATCCTAACAAATGTTGCTCCAAATTCGCTGCAAAAGCTATATAAGAGAAGTTTGGAGTCTGGGGAACAAGAATATCACAAAAAATTTTCATTTCGTGTAAGTCGATATTTCGACGATTCTCGGCTCCCTGGCCACTAAATATACTCTGAACAAAAGTTGCTCCATATTCGCTGCAAAAGCTATATAAGAGCAGTTTGGAGTAAGGTAAACAAGAATATCACAAAAATATTTCATTTCGTATAAGTCGATATTTCGACGATTCTCGGCTCCCTGGACACGAAAAATACATATAACAAAAGTTGCTCCAAATTCGCTGCAAATGCTATATACGAGCAGTTTGGAGCGTGGGGAACAAGAATATCACAAACATTTTTCATTTCCCGTAAGTCGATTTTTCGAGGATTCTCAGCTCACTGGTCACGAAATATACATATACCAAAAGTAGCTCCAAATTCGTCTCAAATGCTATTTACGAGCAGTTTGGAGCCCGGGGAACAAGAGTATCATAAAAATGTATCATTAGGTGTAAGTCGATATTTCAACGATGCTCGGCTCCCTGGTCACGAAATATACATAAAACAAAAGTTGCTCCAAATTCACTGCAAATGCTATTTACGAGCAGTTTGAAGCGTGGGGAACAAGAATATCACAAAAATTTTTCATTTCGTGTAAGTTGATATTTCGACGATTCTCGGCTCCCTGGTAACGAAATATACATATAGGAAAAGTTGCTCCAAATTCGCTGCAAATGCTATTTACGAGCAGTTTGGAGCGCGGGGAACAAGAATATCACAAAAATATTTCATTTCGTCTAAGTTGATATTTCGAAAATTCTAGGCTCCCTGGACACCAAAAATACATATAACAAAAGTTCCAAATTCGCTGCAAATGCTATATACGAGCAGTTTGGAGCGTGGGGAAGAAGAATATCACAAAAATTGTTCATTTCGCGTAAGTCGATTTTTCGAGGATCCTCAGCTCCCTGGACACGAACTATATTATCCTAATAAACGTTGCTCCAAATTCACTATAAAAGCTATATACGAAAAGTTTGGAGTGTGGGGAACAAGAATATCACAAAAATATTTCATTTCGTGTAAGTTGATATTTCGAGGATTCTCAGTTCCCTGGACACGAAATATATTATCCTAACAAACGTTGCAGCAAATTCGCTGCAAAAGCTATATAAGAGAAGTTTGGAGTCTGGGGAACAAGAATATCACAAAAAATTTTCATTTTGTGTAAGTCGATATTTCGACGATTCTCGGCTCCCTGGCCACTAAATATAGTCTGAACAAAAGTTGCTCCAAATTCGCTGCAAAAGCTTTATAAGAGCAGTTTGGAGTAAGGTAAACAAGAATATCACAAAAATATTTCATTTCGTGTAAGTCGATATTTCGACGATTCTCAGCTCCCTGGTCACGAAATATACATATACCAAACGTTGCTCCAAATTCGCCTCAAATGCTATTTAGGAGCAGTTTGGAGCGCGGGGAACAAGAATATCATAAAAATGTTTCATTACGTGTAAGTCGATATTTCGACGATACTCGGCTCCCTGGTCACGAAATATACATGTAACAAAAGTTGCTCCAAATTCGCTGCAAATGCTATTTACAAGCAGTTTAGAGCGTGGGGAACAAGAATATCACAAAAATATTTCATTTCGTGTAAGTTGATATTTCGACGATTCTCGGCTACCTGGACACGAAAAATACATATAACAAAAGTTGCTCCAAATTCGCTGCAAATGCATAATAACAGCAGTTTGGAGCGTGGGGAACAAGAATATCACAAAAATTTTTCATTTCGCGTTAGTCGATTTTTCGAGGATTCTCAGCTCCCTGGACACGAAATATATTATCCTAACAAATGTTGCTCCAAATTCGCTGCAAAAGCTATATAAGAGAAGTTTGGAGTCTGGGGAACAAGAATATCACAAAAATATTCCTAACAAACGTTGCTGCAAATTCGCTGCAAAAGCTATATAAGAGAAGTTTGGAGTCTGGGGAACAAGAATATCACAAAAATTTTTCATTTCGTGTAAGTCGATATTTCGACGATTCTCGGCTCCCTGGACACTAAATATACTATGAACAAAAGTTGCTCCAAATTCGCTGCAAAAGCTATATAAGAGCAGTTTGGAGTAAGGTTAACAAGAATATCACAAAAATATTTCATTTCGTGTAAGTTGATATTTCGACGATTCTCGGCTCCCTGGACACGAAAAATACATATAACAAAAGTTGCTCCAAATTCGCTGCAAATGCTATATACGAGCAGTTTGGAGCGTGGGGAACTAGAATATCACAAACATTTTTCATTTCGCGTAAGTCGATTTTTCGAGGATTCTCAGCTCCCTGGTCACGAAATATACATATACCAAAAGTTGCTCCAAATTCGTCTCAAATGCTATTTACGAGCAGTTTGGAGCTCGGGGAACAAGAGTATCATAAAAATGTTTCATTAGGTGTAAGTCGATATTTCGACGATGCTCGGCTACCTGGTCAAGATATATACATATACCTAACGTTGCTCCAAATTCGCCTCAAATGCTATTTACGAGCAGTTTGGAGCGTGGGGAACAAGAATATCACAAAAATTTTTCATTTCGCGTTAGTCGATTTTTCGAGGATTCTCAGCTCCCTGGACACGAAATATATTATCCTAACAAATGTTGCTCCAAATTCGCTGCAAATGCTATATACGAGCCGTTTGGAGCGTGGGGAACAAGAATATCACAAACATTTTTCATTTCGCGTAAGTCGATTTTTCGAGGATTCTCAGCTCCCTGGTCACGAAATATACATATACCAAAAGTTGCTCCAAATTCGGGTCAAATGCTATTTACGAGCAGTTTGGAGCCCGGGGAACAAGAGTATCATAAAAATGTTTCATTAGGTGTAAGTCGATATTTCGACGATGCTTGGCTCCCTGGTCACGATATATACATATACCAAACGTTGCTGCAAATTCGCCTCAAATGCTATTTACGAGCAGTTTGGAGCGCGGGGAACAAGAATATCATAAAAATGTTTCATTACGTGTAAGTCTATATTTCGACGATTCTCGGCTCCCTGGTCACGAAATATACATGTAACAAAAGTTCCTCCAAATTCACTGCAAATGCTATATTCCAGCAGTTTGGAGCGTGGGGAACAAGAATATCACAACAATTTTTCATTTCGCGTTAGTCGATTTTTCGAGGATTCTCAGCTCCCTGGACACGAAATATATTATCCTAACAAATGTTGCTCCAAATTCGCTGCAAAAGCTATATAAGAGAAGTTTGGAGTCTGGGGAACAAGAATATCACAAAAATATTCCTAACAAACGTTGCTGCAAATTCGCTGCAAAAGCTATATAAGAGAAGTTTGGAGTCTGGGGAACAAGAATATCACAAAAATTTTTCATTTCCTGTAAGTCGATATTTCGACGATTCTCGGCTCCCTGGCCACTAAATATACTCTGAACAAAAGTTGCTCCATATTCGCTGCAAAAGCTATATAAGAGCAGTTTGGAGTAAGGTAAACAAGAATATCACAAAAATATTTCATTTCGTGTAAGTCGATATTTCGACGATTCTCGGCTCCCTGGACACGAAAAATACATATAACAAAAGTTGCTCCAAATTCGCTGCAAATGCTATATACGAGCAGTTTGGAGCGTGGGGAACAAGAATATCACAAACATTTTTCATTTCCCGTAAGTCGATTTTTCGAGGATTCTCAGCTCCCTGGTCACGAAATATACATATACCAAAAGTAGCTCCAAATTCGTCTCAAATGCTATTTACGAGCAGTTTGGAGCCCGGGGAACAAGAGTATCATAAAAATGTATCATTAGGTGTAAGTCGATATTTCGACGATGCTCGGCTCCCTGGTCACGAAATATACATATAACAAAAGTTGCTCCAAATTCGCTGCAATTGCTATTTACGAGCAGTTTGAAGCGTGGGGAACAAGAATATCACAAAATTTTTTCATTTCGTGTAAGTTGATATTTCGACGATTCTCGGCTCCCTGGTAACGAAATATACATATAGGAAAAGTTGCTCCAAATTCGCTGCAAATGCTATTTACGAGCAGTTTGGAGCGCGGGGAACAAGAATATCACAAAAATATTTCATTTCGTCTAAGTTGATATTTCGAAAATTCTCGGCTCCCTGGACACCAAAAATACATATAACAAAAGTTCCAAATTCGCTGCAAATGCTATATACGAGCAGTTTGGAGCGTGGGGAAGAAGAATATCACAAAAATTGTTCATTTCGCGTAAATCGATTTTTCGAGGATCCTCAGCTCCCTGGACACGAACTATATTATCCTAACAAACGTTGCTCCAAATTCACTATAAAAGCTATATACGAAAAGTTTGGAGTGTGGGGAACAAGAATATCACAAAAATATTTCATTACGTGTAAGTTGATATTTCGAGGATTCTCAGTTACCTGGACACGAAATATATTATCCTAACAAACGTTGCAGCAAATTCGCTGCAAAAGCTATATAAGAGACGTTTGGAGTCTGGGGAACAGGAATATCACAAAAATTTTTCATTTCGTGTAAGTCGATATTTCGACGATTCTCGGCTCCCTGGTAATGAAATATACATATAACATAAGTTGCTCCAAATTCGCTGCAAATGCTATTTACGAGCAGTTTGGAGCGTGGGGAACAAGAATATCACAAAAATATTTCATTTCGTGTAAGTTGATATTTCGACGATTCTCGGCTACCTGGACACGAAAAATATATATAACAAAAGTTGCTCCAAATTCGCTGCAAATACTATATACGAGCAGTTTGGAGTAAGGTAAACAAGAATATCACAAAAATATTTCATTTCGTGTAAGTCGATATTTCGACGATTCTCGGCTCCCTGGACACTAAATATACTATGAACAAAAGTTGCTCCAAATTCGCTGCAAAAGCTATATAAGAGCAGTTTGGAGTAAGGTTAACAAGAATATCACAAAAATATTTCATTTCGTGTAAGTTGATATTTCGACGATTCTCGGCTCCCTGGACACGAAAAATACATATAACAAAATTTGCTCCAAATTCGCTGCAAATGCTATATACGAGCAGTTTGGAGCGTGGGGAACTAGAATATCACAAACATTTTTCATTTCGCGTAAGTCGATTTTTCGAGGATTCTCAGCTCCCTGGTCACGAAATATACATATACCAAAAGTTGCTCCAAATTCGTCTCAAATGCTATTTACGAGCAGTTTGGAGCCCAGGGAACAAGAGTATCATAAAAATGTTTCATTAGGTGTAAGTCGATATTTCGACGATTCTCGGCTCCCTGGACACGAAAAATACATATAACAAAAGTTGCTCCAAATTCGCTGCAAATGCTATATACGAGCAGTTTGGAGCGTGGTGAACAAGAATATCACAAACATTTTTCATTTCGCGTTAGTCGATTTTTCGAGGATTCTCAGCTCCCTGGTCACGAAATATACATATACCAAAAGTTGCTCCAAATTCGGGTCAAATGCTATTTACGAGCAGTTTGGAGCCCGGGGAACAAGAGTATCATAAAAATCTTTCATTAGGTGTAAGTCGATATTTCGACGATGCTTGGCTCCCTGGTCACGATATATACATATACCAAACGTTGCTCCAAATTCGCCTCAAATGCTATTTACGAGCAGTTTGGAGCGCGGGGAACAAGAATATCATAAAAATGTTTCATTACGTGTAAGTCTATATTTCGACGATTCTCGGCTCCCTGGTCACGAAATATACATGTAACAAAAGTTGCTCCAAATTCACTGCAAATGCTATATTCCAGCAGTTTGGAGCGTGGGGAACAAGAATATCACAACAATTTTTCATTTCGCGTTAGTCGATTTTTCGAGGATTCTCAGCTCCCTGGACACGAAATATATTATCCTAACAAATGTTGCTCCAAATTCGCTGCAAAAGCTATATAAGAGAAGTTTGGAGTCTGGGGAACAAGAATATCACAAAAAATTTTCATTTCGTGTAAGTCGATATTTCGACGATTCTCGGCTCCCTGGCCACTAAATATACTCTGAACAAAAGTTGCTCCATATTCGCTGCAAAAGCTATATAAGAGCAGTTTGGAGTAAGGTAAACAAGAATATCACAAAAATATTTCATTTCGTATAAGTCGATATTTCGACGATTCTCGGCTCCCTGGACACGAAAAATACATATAACAAAAGTTGCTCCAAATTCGCTGCAAATGCTATATACGAGCAGTTTGGAGCGTGGGGAACAAGAATATCACAAACATTTTTCATTTCCCGTAAGTCGATTTTTCGAGGATTCTCAGCTCACTGGTCACGAAATATACATATACCAAAAGTAGCTCCAAATTCGTCTCAAATGCTATTTACGAGCAGTTTGGAGCCCGGGGAACAAGAGTATCATAAAAATGTATCATTAGCTGTAAGTCGATATTTCAACGATGCTCGGCTCCCTGGTCACGAAATATACATAAAACAAAAGTTGCTCCAAATTCACTGCAAATGCTATTTACGAGCAGTTTGAAGCGTGGGGAACAAGAATATCACAAAAATTTTTCATTTCGTGTAAGTTCATATTTCGACGATTCTCGGCTCCCTGGTAACGAAATATACATATAGGAAAAGTTGCTCCAAATTCGCTGCAAATGCTATTTACGAGCAGTTTGGAGCGCGGGGAACAAGAATATCACAAAAATATTTCATTTCGTCTAAGTTGATATTTCGAAAATTCTAGGCTCCCTGGACACCAAAAATACATATAACAAAAGTTCCAAATTCGCTGCAAATGCTATATACGAGCAGTTTGGAGCGTGGGGAAGAAGAATATCACAAAAATTGTTCATTTCGCGTAAGTCGATTTTTCGAGGATCCTCAGCTCCCTGGACACGAACTATATTATCCTAACAAACGTTGCTCCAAATTCACTATAAAAGCTATATACGAAAAGTTTGGAGTGTGGGGAACAAGAATATCACAAAAATATTTCATTTCGTGTAAGTTGATATTTCGAGGATTCTCAGTTCCCTGGACACGAAATATATTATCCTAACAAACGTTGCAGCAAATTCGCTGCAAAAGCTATATAAGAGAAGTTTGGAGTCTGGGGAACAAGAATATCACAAAAAATTTTCATTTTGTGTAAGTCGATATTTCGACGATTCTCGGCTCCCTGGCCACTAAATATACTCTGAACAAAAGTTGCTCCATATTCGCTGCAAAAGCTATATAAGAGCAGTTTGGAGTAAGGTAAACAAGAATATCACAAAAATATTTCATTTCGTATAAGTCGATATTTCGACGATTCTCGGCTCCCTGGACACGAAAAATACATATAACAAAAGTTGCTCCAAATTCGCTGCAAATGCTATATACGAGCAGTTTGGAGCGTGGGGAACAAGAATATCACAAAAATATTTCATTTCGTGTAAGTTGATATTTCGACGATTCTCGGCTACCTGGACACGAAAAATACATATACCAAAAGTTGCTCCAAATTCGCTGCAAATGCTATATACGAGCAGTTTGGAGTAAGGTAAACAAGAATATCACAAAAATATTTCATTTCGTGTAAGTCGATATTTCGACGATTCTCGGCTCCCTGGACACTAAATATACTCTGAACAAAAGTTGCTCTAAATTCGCTGCAAAAGCTATATAAGAGCAGTTTGGAGTAAGGTTAACAAGAATATCACAAAAATATTTCATTTCGTGTAAGTTGATATTTCGACGATTCTCGGCTCCCTGGACACGAAAAATACATATAACAAAAGTTGCTCCAAATTCGCTGCAAATGCTATATACGAGCCGTTTGGAGCGTGGGGAACAAGAATATCACAAACATTTTTCATTTCGCGTAAGTCGATTTTTCGAGGATTCTCAGCTCCCTGGTCACGAAATATACATATACCAAAAGTTGCTCCAAATTCGGGTCAAATGCTATTTACGAGCAGTTTGGAGCCCGGGGAACAAGAGTATCATAAAAATGTTTCATTAGGTGTAAGTCGATATTTCGACGATGCTTGGCTCCCTGGTCACGATATATACATATACCAAACGTTGCTCCAAATTCGCCTCAAATGCTATTTACGAGCAGTTTGGAGCGCGGGGAACAAGAATATCATAAAAATGTTTCATTACGTGTAAGTCTATATTTCGACGATTCTCGGCTCACTGGTCACGAAATATACATGTAATAAAAGTTGCTCCAAATTCACTGCAAATGCTATATTCCAGCAGTTTGGAGCGTGGGGAACAAGAATATCACAACAATTTTTCATTTCGCGTTAGTCGATTTTTCGAGGATTCTCAGCTCCCTGGACACGAAATATATTATCCTAACAAATGTTGCTCCAAATTCGCTGCAAAAGCTATATAAGAGAAGTTTGGAGTCTGGGGAACAAGAATATCACAAAAATATTCCTAACAAACGTTGCTGCAAATTCGCTGCAAAAGCTATATAAGAGAAGTTTGGAGTCTGGGGAACAAGAATATCACAAAAATTTTTCATTTCGTGTAAGTCGATATTTCGACGATTCTCGGCTCCCTGGCCACTAAATATACTCTGAACAAAAGTTGCTCCATATTCGCTGCAAAAGCTATATAAGAGCAGTTTGGAGTAAGGTAAACAAGAATATCACAAAAATATTTCATTTCGTGTAAGTCGATATTTCGACGATTCTCGGCTCCCTGGACACGAAAAATACATATAACAAAAGTTGCTCCAAATTCGCTGCAAATGCTATATACGAGCAGTTTGGAGCGTGGGGAACAAGAATATCACAAAATTTTTCATTTCCCGTAAGTCGATTTTTCGAGGATTCTCAGCTCCCTGGTCACGAAATATACATATACCAAAAGTAGCTCCAAATTCGTCTCAAATGCTATTTACGAGCAGTTTGGAGCCCGGGGAACAAGAGTATCATAAAAATGTATCATTAGGTGTAAGTCGATATTTCGACGATGCTGGGCTCCCTGGTCACGAAATATACATATAACAAAAGTTGCTCCAAATTCGCTGCAATTGCTATTTACGAGCAGTTTGAAGCGTGGGGAACAAGAATATCACAAAATTTTTTCATTTCGTGTAAGTTGATATTTCGACGATTCTCGGCTCCCTGGTAACGAAATATACATATAGGAAAAGTTGCTCCAAATTCGCTGCAAATGCTATTTACGAGCAGTTTGGAGCGCGGGGAACAAGAATATCACAAAAATATTTCATTTCGTCTAAGTTGATATTTCGAAAATTCTCGGCTCCCTGGACACCAAAAATACATATAACAAAAGTTCCAAATTCGCTGCAAATGCTATATACGAGCAGTTTGGAGCGTGGGGAAGAAGAATATCACAAAAATTGTTCATTTCGCGTAAATCGATTTTTCGAGGATCCTCAGCTCCCTGGACACGAACTATATTATCCTAACAAAAGTTGCTCCAAATTCGCTGTAAAAGCTATATACAAGAAGTTTGGAGTGTGGGGAACAAGAATATCACAAAAATTTTTCATTTCGTGTAAGTCGATATTTACGCGATTTTCGGCTCCCTGGACACTAAATATTATGTGAACAAAAGTTGCTCCAAATTCGCTGCAAAAGCTATATAAGAGCAGTTTGGAGTAAGGTTAACAAGAATATCACAAAAATATTTCATTTCGTGTAAGTTGATATTTCGACGATTTTCGGCTCCCTGGACACGAAAAATACATATAACAAAAGTTGCTCCAATTTCGCTGCAAATGCTATATACGAGCAGTTTGGAGCGTGGGGAACAAGAATATCACAAACATTATTCATTTCGCGTAAGTAGATTTTTCGAGGATTGTCAGCTCCCTGGACACGAAATATATTGTCCTAACAAACGTTGCTGCAAATTCGCTGCAAAAGCTATATACGAGAAGTTTGGAGTCTGGGGAACAAGTATATCACAAAAATTTTTCATTTCGTGTAAGTCGATATTTCGACGATTCTCGGCTCCCTGGACACTAAATATACTCTGAACAAAAGTGCTCCAAATTCGCTGCAAAAGCTATGTAAGAGCAGTTTGGAGTAAGGTTAACAAGAATATCACAAAAATATTTCATTTCGTGTAAGTCGATATTTCGACGATTCTCAGCTCCCTGGTCACGAAATATACATATACCAAACGTTACTCCAAATTCGCCTCAAATGCTATTTACGAGCAGTTTGGAGCGCGGGGAACAAGAATATAATAAAAATGTTTCATTACGTGTAGGTCGATATTTTGACGATTCTCGGCTTCTTGGTCACGAAATATACGTGTAACAAAAGTTGCTCCAAATTCGCTGCAAAAGCTATATACGAGAAGTTTGGAGTGTTGGGAACAAGAATATCACAAAAATTTTTCATTTCGTGTAAGTCGATATTTCGACGATTCTCGGCTCCCTGGACACTAAATATACTCTGAACAAAAGTTGCTCCAAATTCGCTGCAAAGCTATATAAGAGCAGTTTGGAGTAAGGTTAACAAGAAAGTCACAAAAATATTTCATTTCGTGTAAGTTGATATTTCGACGATTCTCGGCTCCCTGGACACGAAAAATACATATAACAAATGTTGCTCCAAATTCGCTGCAAATGCTTTATACGAGCAGTTTGAAGTGTGGGGAACAAGAATATCACAAAAATTTTTCATTTCGCCTAAGTCAATATTTCGCCGATTCTCAGCTCCCTGGTCACGAAATATACATATACCAAAAGTTGCTCCAAATTCGTCTCAAATGCTATTTACGAGCAGTTTGGAGCCCGAGGAACAAGAATATCATAAAAATGTTTCCTTACGTGTAAGTCGATATTTCGACGATGCTCGGCTCTCTGGACACGAAAAATACATATAACAGAAGTTGTTCAAAATTCGCTGCAAAAGCTATACAAGAGCAGTTTGGAGTAAGGTAAACAAGAATATCACAAAAATATTTCATTTCGTGTAAGTCGATATTTCGACGATTCTCGGCTCCCTGGTAACGAAATATACATATAACAAAATATGCTCCAAATTCGTTGCAAATGCTATATACGAGAAGTTTGGAGTCTGGGGAACAAGAATATCACAAAAATTTTTCATTTCGTGTAAGTCGATATTTCGACGATTCTCGGCTCCCTGGACACTAAATATACTCTGAACAAAAGTTGCTCCAAATTCGCCTGAAATGCTATTTACGAGCAGTTTGGAGCGCGGGGAACAAGAATATCATACAAATGTTTCATTACGTGTAAGTCGATATTTCGACGATTCTCGGCTACTTGGTCACGAAATATACGTGTAACAAAAGTTGCTCCAAATTCGCTTCAAATGCTATTTACGAGCAGTTTGGGGCGCGGGGAACAAGAATATCACAAAAATATTTCATTTCGTGTAAGTTGATATTTCGACATTTCTCGGCTCCCTGGACACCAAAAATACATATAACAAAAGTTCCAAATTCGCTGCAAATGCTCTATACGAGCAGCTTGGAGCGTGGGGAAGAAGAATATCACAAAAATTTTTCATTTCGCGTAAGTCGATTTTTCGAGGATTCTCAGCTCCCTGGACACGAATTATATTATCCTAACAAACGTTGCTCCAAATTCGCTGCAAAAGCTATATACAAGAAGTTTGGAGTGTGGGGAACAAGAATATCACAAAAATATTTCATTTCGTTTAAGTTGATATTTCGAGGCTTCTCAGCTCCCTGGACACAAAATATATTATCCTAACAAACGTTGCTCCAAATTCGCTGCAAAAGCTATATACCAGAAGTTTGGAGTGTGGGGAACAAGAATATCACAAACATTTTTCATTTCGCGTAAGTCGATTTTTCGAGGATTCTCAGCTCCCTGGTCACGAAATATACATATACCAAAAGTTGCTCCAAATTCGTCTCAAATGCTATTTACGAGCAGTTTGGAGCCCGGGGAACAAGAGTATCATAAAAATGTTTCATTAGGTGTAAGTCGATATTTCGACGATGCTCGGCTCCCTGGTCACGATATATACATATACCAAACGTTGCTCCAAATTCGCCTCAAATGCTATTTACGAGCAGTTTGGAGCGCGGGGAACAAGAATATCATAAAAATGTTTCATTACGTGTAAGTCGATATTTCGACGATTCTCGGCTCCCTGGGCACGAAATATACATGTAACAAAAGTTGCTCCAAATTCGCTGCAAATGCTATATACCAGCAGTTTGGAGCGTGGGGAACAAGAATATCACAAAAATTTTTCATTTCGCGTTAGTCGATTTTTCGAGGATTCTCAGCTCCCTGGACACGAAATATATTATCCTAACAAATGTTGCTCCAAATTCGCTGCAAAAGCAATATACGAGAAGTTTGGAGTGTGGGGAACAAGAATATCACAAAAATATTTCATTTCGTGTAAGTTGATATTTCGACGATTCTCGGCTACCTGGACACGAAAAATACATATAACAAAAGTTCCAAATTCGCTGCAAATGCTATATACGAGCAGTTTGGAGCGTGGGGAAGAAGAATATCACAAAAATTTTTCATTTCGCGTAAGTCGATTTTTCGAGGATTCTCAGCTCCCTGGACACGAAATATATTATCCTAACAAATGTTGCTCCAAATTCGCTGCAAAAGCTATATAAGAGAAGTTTGGAGTCTGGGGAACAAGAATATCACAAAAATATTCCTAACAAACGTTGCTGCAAATTCGCTGCAAAAGCTATATAAGAGAAGTTTGCAGTCTGGGGAACAAGAATATCACAAAAATTTTTCATTTCTTGTAAGTCGATATTTCGACGATTCTCGGCTCCCTGGCCACTAAATATACTCTGAACAAAAGTTGCTCCATATTCGCTGCAAAAGCTATATAAGAGCAGTTTGGAGTAAGGTAAACAAGAATATCACAAAAATATTTCATTTCGTGTAAGTCGATATTTCGACGATTCTCGGCTCCCTGGACACGAAAAATACATATAACAAAAGTTGCTCCAAATTCGCTGCAAATGCTATATACGAGCAGTTTGGAGCGTGGGGAACAAGAATATCACAAACATTTTTCATTTCCCGTAAGTCGATTTTTCGAGGATTCTCAGCTCCCTGGTCATGAAATATACATATACCAAAATTTGCTCCAAATTCCTCTCAAATGCTATTTACGAGCAGTTTGAAGCCCGGGGAACAAGAGTATCATAAAAATGTTTCATTAGGTGTAAGTCGATATTTCGACGATGCTCGGCTCCCTGGTCACGAAATATACATATAACAAAAGTTGCTCCAAATTCGCTGCAAATGCTATTTTCGAGCAGTTTGAAGCGTGGGGAACAAGAATATCACAAAAAATTTTCATTTCGTGTAAGTTGATATTTCGACGATTCTCGGCTCCCTGGTAACGAAATATACATATAACAAAAGTTGCTCCAAATTCGCTGCAAATGCTATTTACGAACAGTTTGGAGCGCGGGGAACAAGAATATCACAAAAATATTTCATTTCGTGTAAGTTGATATTTCGAAAATTCTCGGCTCCCTGGACACCAAAAATACATATAACAAAAGTTCCAAATTCGCTGCAAATGCTATATACGAGCAGTTTGGAGCGTGGGGAAGAAGAATATCACAAAAATTTTTCATTTCGCGTAAGTCGACTTTTCGAGGATTCTCAGCTCCCTGGACACGAACTATATTATCCTAACAAACGTTGCTCCAAATTCACTGTAAAAGCTATATACGAAAAGTTTGGAGTGTGGGGAACAAGAATATCACAAAAATATTTCATTTCGTGTAAGTTGATATTTCGACGATTCTCGGCTACCTGGACACGAAAAATAAATATAAAAAAAGTTGCTCCAAATTCGCTGCAAATACTATATACGAGCAGTTTGGAGTAAGGTAAACAAGAATATCACAAAAATATTTCATTTCGTGTAAGTTGATATTTCGACGATTCTCGGCTACCTGGACACGAAATATACTCTGAACAAAAGTTGCTCCAAATTCGCTGCAAAAGCTATATAAGAGCAGTTTGGAGTAAGGTTAACAAGAATATCACAAAAATATTTCATTTCGTGTAAGTTGATATTTCGACGATTCTCGGCTACCTGGACACGAAATATACATATAAAAAAAGTTGCTCCAAATTCGCTGCAAATACTATATACGAGCAGTTTGGAGAAAGGTAAACAAGAATCTCACAAAAATATTTCATTTCGTGTAAGTCGATATTTCGACGATTCTCGGCTCCCTGGACACTAAATATACTCTGAACAAAAGTTGCTCCAAATTCGCTGCAAAAGCTATATAAGAGCAGTTTGGAGTAAGGTTAACAAGAATATCACAAAAATATTTCATTTCGTGTAAGTTGATATTTCGACGATTCTCGGCTCCCTGGACACGAAAAATACATATAACAAAAGTTGCTCCAAATTCGCTGCAAATGCTATATACGAGCCGTTTGGAGCGTGGGGAACAAGAATATCACAAACATTTTTCATTTCGCGTAAGTCGATTTTTCGAGGATTCTCAGCTCCCTGGTCACGAAATATACATATACCAAAAGTTGCTCCAAATTCGTCTCAAATGCTATTTACGAGCAGTTTGGAGCCCGGGGAACAAGAGTATCATAAAAATGTTTCATTAGGTGTAAGTCGATATTTCGACGATGCTCGGCTCCCTGGTCACGATATATACATATACCAAACGTTGCTCCAAATTCGCCTCAAATGCTATTTACGAGCAGTTTGGAGCGCGGGGAACAAGAATATCATAAAAATGTTTCATTACGTGTAAGTCGATATTTCGACGATTCTCGGCTCCCTGGTCACGAAATATACATGTAACAAAAGTTGCTCCAAATTCGCTGCAAATGCTATATACCAGCAGTTTGGAGCGTGGGGAACAAGAATATCACAAAAATTTTTCATTTCGTGTTAGTCGATTTTTCGAGGATTCTCAGCTCCCTGGACACGAAATATATTATCCTAACAAATGTTGCTCCAAATTCGCTGCAAATGCTATATACGAGCCGTTTGGAGCGTGGGGAACAAGAATATCACAAACATTTTTCATTTCGCGTAAGTCGATTTTTCGAGGATTCTCAGCTCCCTGGTCACGAAATATACATATACCAAAAGTTGCTCCAAATTCGTCTCAAATCCTATTTACGAGCAGTTTGGAGCCCGGGGAACAAGAGTATCATAAAAATGTTTCATTAGGTGTAAGTCGATATTTCGACGATGCTCGGCTCCCTGGTCACGATATATACATATACCAAACGTTGCTCCAAATTCGCCTCAAATGCTATTTACGAGCAGTTTGGAGCGCGGGGAACAAGAATATCACAAAAATTTTTCATTTCGTGTTAGTCGATTTTTCGAGGATTCTCAGCTCCCTGGACACGAAATATATTAACCTAACAAACGTTGCTGCAAATTCGCTGCAAAAGCTATATACGAGAGGTTTGGAGTCTGGGGAACAACAATATCACAAAAATTTTTCATTTCGTGTAAGTTGATATTTCGAGGATTCTCGGCTCCCTGGACACGAAAAATACATATAACAAAAGTTGCTCCAAATTCGCTGGAAATGCTATATACGAGCAGTTTGGAGCGTGGGGAACAAGAATATCACAAATATTTTTCATTTCGTGTAAGTTGATATTTCGAGGATTCTCGGCTCCCTGGACACGAAAATTACATATAACAAAAGTTGTTCCAAATTCGCTGCAAAAGCTATATGAGCAGTTTGTAGTAAGGTAAACAAGAATATCACAAAAATATTTCATTTCGTGTAAGTCGATATTTCGACGATTCTCGGCTCCCTGGTAACGAAATATACATATAACAAAAGTTGCTCCAAATTCGCTGCAAATGCTATTTACGAGCAGTTTGGAGCGCGGGGACCAAGAATATAACAAAAATATTTCATTTCGTGTAAGTTGATATTTCGAAAATTCTCGGCTGCCTGGACACCAAAAATACATATAACAAAAGTTCCAAATTCGCTGCAAATGCTATATACGAGCAGTTTGGAGCGTGGGGAAGAAGAATATCACAAAAATTTTTCATTTCGCTTAAGTCGATTTTTCGAGGATTCTCAGCTCCCTGGATACGAACTATATTATCCTAACAAACGTTGCTCCAAATTCACTGTAAAAGCTATATACGAAAAGTTTGGAGTGTGGGGAACAAGAATATCACAAAAATATTTCATTTCGTGTAAGTTGATATTTCGAGTATTTTCAGCTCCCTGGACACGAAGTATATTATCCTAACAAACGTTGCTCCAAATTCGCTGCAAAAGCTATATACAAGAAGTTTGGAGTGTAGGGAACAAGAATATCACAAAAATTTTTCATTTCGTGTAAGTCGATATTTCGACGATTCTCGGCTCCCTGGACACTAAATATACTCTGAACAAAAGTTGCTCCAAATTCGCTGCAAAAGCTATATAAGAGCAATTTGGAGTAAGGTTAACAAGAATATCACAAAATTATTCCATTTCGCGCAAGTCGATATTTCGACGATTCTCGGCTCCCTGGACACTAAATATACTCTGAACAATAGTTGCTCCAAATTCGCTGCAAAAGCTATATACGAGCAGTTTGGAGCGTGGGGAACAAGAATATCACAAAAATTTTTCATTTCGTGTAAGTTGATATTTCGACGATTCTCGGCTCCCTGGACACGAAAAATACATATAACAAAAGTTGTTCCAAATTCGCTGCAAAAGCTATATAAGAGCAGTTTGGAGTAAGGTAAACAAGAATATCACAAAAATATTTCATTTCGTGTAAGTCGATATTTCGACGATTCTCGGCTCCCTGGTAACGAATTATACATATAACAAAAGTTGCTCCAAATTCGCTGCAAATGCTATTTCCGAGCAGTTTGGAGCGCGGGGAACAAGAATATCACAAAATTTTTCATTTCGCGTAAGTCGATTTTTCGAGGATTCTCAGCTCCCTGGACACGAACTATATTATCCTAACAAACGTTGCTCCAAATTCGCTGCAAAAGCTATATACAAGAAGTTTGGAGTGAGGGGAACAAGAATATCACAAACATTTTTCATTTTGTGTAAGTTGATATTTCGACGATTCTCGGCTCCCTGGACACGAAAAATACATATAACAAAAGTTGCTCCAAATTCGCTGGAAATGCTATATACAAGCAGTTTGGAGCGTGGGGAACAAGAATATCACAAAAATATTTCATTTCGTGTAAGTTGATATTTCGACGATTCTCGGCTCCCTGGACACGAAAAATACATATAACAAAAGTTGCTCCAAATTCGTTGCAAATGCTATATACGAGCAGTTTGGAGTAAGGTAAACAAGAATATCACAAAAATATTTCATTTCGTGTAAGTCGATATTTCGACGATTCTCAGCTCCCTGGTCACTAAATATACTCTGAACAAAAGTTGCTCCAAATTCGCTGCAAAAGCTATATAAGAGCAATTTGGAGTAAGGTTAACAAGAATATCACAAAAATATTCCATTTCGTGTAAGTTGATATTTCGACGATTCACGGCTCCCTGGACACGAAAAATACATATAACAAAAGCTGCTCCAAATTCGCTGCAAATGCTATATACGAGCAGTTTGGGGCGTGGGGAACAAGAATATCACAAACATTTTTCATTTCGTGTAAGTCGATATTTCGACGATTCTCGGCTCCCTGGACACTAAATATACTCTGAACAATAGTTGCTCCAAATTCGCTGCAAAAGCTATATACGATCAGTTTGGAGCGTGGGGAACAAGAATATCACAAAAATTTTTCATTTCGTGTAAGTTGATATTTCGACGATTCTCGGCTCCCTAGACACTAAATATACTCTGAACAAAAGTTGCTCCAAATTCGCTGCAAAAGCTATATAAGAGCAGTTTGGAGTAACGTTAACAAGAATATCACAAAAATATTTCATTTCGTGTAAGTTGATATTTCGACGATTCTCGGCTCCCTGGACACGAAAAATACATATAACAAAAGTTGCTCCAAATTCGCTGGAAATGCTATATACGAGCAGTTTGGAGCGTGGGGAACAAGAATATCACAAAAATATTTCATTTCGTGTAAGTTGATATTTCGAGGATTCTCGGCTCCCTGGACACGAAAATTACATATAACAAAAGTTGTTCCAAATTCGCTGCAAAAGCTATATAAGAGCAGTTTGTAGTAAGGTAAACAAGAATATCACAAAAATATTTCATTTCGTGTAAGTCGATATTTCGACGATTCTCGGCTCCCTGGTAACGAAATATACATATAACAAAAGTTGCTCCAAATTCGCTGCAAATGCTATTTACGAGCAGTTTGGAGCGCGGGGACCAAGAATATAACAAAAAAATTTCATTTCGTGTAAGTTGATATTTCGAAAATTCTCGGCCGCCTGGACACCAAAAATACATATAACAAAAGTTCCAAATTCGCTGCAAATGCTATATACGAGCAGTTTGGAGCGTGGGGAAGAAGAATATCACAAAAATTTTTCATTTCGCTTAAGTCGATTTTTCGAGGATTCTCAGCTCCCTGGATACGAACTATATTATCCTAACAAACGTTGCTCCAAATTCACTGTAAAAGCTATATACGAAAAGTTTGGAGTGTGGGGAACAAGAATATCACAAAAATATTTCATTTCGTGTAAGTTGATATTTCGAGTATTTTCAGCTCCCTGGACACGAAGTATATTATCCTAACAAACGTTGCTCCAAATTCGCTGCAAAAGCTATATACAAGAAGTTTGGAGTGTAGGGAACAAGAATATCACAAAAATTTTTCATTTCGTGTAAGTCGATATTTCGACGATTCTCGGCTCCCTGGACACTAAATATACTCTGATCAAAAGTTGCTACAAATTCGCTGCAAAAGCTATATAAGAGCAATTTGGAGTAAGGTTAACAAGAATATCACAAAAATATTCCATTTCGTGTAAGTTGATATTTCGACGATTCTCGGCTCCCTGGACACGAAAAATACATATAACAAAAGCTGCTCCAAATTCGCTGCAAATGCTATATACGAGCAGTTTGGGGCGTGGGGAACAAGAATATCACAAACATTTTTCATTTCGCGCAAGTCGATATTTCGACGATTCTCGGCTCCCTGGACACTAAATATACTTTGAACAATAGTTGCTCCAAATTCGCTGCAAAAGCTATATACGAGCAGTTTGGAGCGTGGGGAACAAGAATATCACAAAATTTTTCATTTCGTGTAAGTTGATATTTCGACGATTCTCGGCTCCCTGGACACGAAAAATACATATAACAAAAGTTGCTCCAAATTCGCTGCAAATGCTATATACGAGCCGTTTGGAGCGTGGGGAACAAGAATATCACAAACATTTTTCATTTCGCGTAAGTCGATTTTTCGAGGATTCTCAGCTCCCTGGTCACGAAATATACATATACCAAAAGTTGCTCCAAATTCGTCTCAAATGCTATTTACGAGCAGTTTGGAGCCCGGGGAACAAGAGTATCATAAAAATGTTTCATTAGGTGTAAGTCGATATTTCGACGATGCTCGGCTCCCTGGTCACGATATATACATATACCAAACGTTGCTCCAAATTCGCCTCAAATGCTATTTACGAGCAGTTTGGAGCGCGGGGAACAAGAATATCATAAAAATGTTTCATTACGTGTAAGTCGATATTTCGACGATTCTCGGCTCCCTGGTCACGAAATATACATGTAACAAAAGTTGCTCCAAATTCGCTGCAAATGCTATATACCAGCAGTTTGGAGCGTGGGGAACAAGAATATCACAAAAATTTTTCATTTCGTGTTAGTCGATTTTTCGAGGATTCTCAGCTCCCTGGACACGAAATATATTATCCTAACAAATGTTGCTCCAAATTCGCTGCAAATGCTATATACGAGCCGTTTGGAGCGTGGGGAACAAGAATATCACAAACATTTTTCATTTCGCGTAAGTCGATTTTTCGAGGATTCTCAGCTCCCTGGTCACGAAATATACATATACCAAAAGTTGCTCCAAATTCGTCTCAAATCCTATTTACGAGCAGTTTGGAGCCCGGGAAACAAGAGTATCATAAAAATGTTTCATTAGGTGTAAGTCGATATTTCGACGATGCTCGGCTCCCTGGTCACGATATATACATATACCAAACGTTGCTCCAAATTCGCCTCAAATGCTATTTACGAGCAGTTTGGAGCGCGGGGAACAAGAATATCATAAAAATGTTTCATTACGCGTGTAAGTCGATATTTCGACGATTCTCGGCTCCCTGGTAACGAAATATACATATAACAAAAGTTGCTCCAAATTCGCTGCAAATGCTATTTACGAGCAGTTTGGAGCGTGGGGAACAAGAATATCACAAAAATATTTCATTTCGTGTAAGTTGATATTTCGACGATTCTCGGCTCCCTGGACACGAAAAATACATATAACAAAAGTTGCTCCAAATTCGCTGCAAATGCTATATACGAGCAGTTTGGAGTAAGGTAAACAAGAATATCACAAAAATATTTCGTTTCGTGTAAGTCGATATTTCGACGATTCTCAGCTCCCTGGTCACGAAAAATACATATACCAAACGTTGCTCCAAATTCGCCTGAAATGCTATTTACGAGCAGTTTTGAGCGCGGGGAACAAGAATATCACAAAAATATTTCATTTCGTGTAAGTCGATATTTCGACGATTCTCAGCTCCCTGGTCACGAAAAATACATATACCAAACGTTGCTCCAAATTCGCCTGAAATGCTATTTACGAGGAGTTTGGAGCGCGGGGAACAAGAATATCATAAAAATGTTTCATTACGTGTAAGTCGATATTTCGACGATTCTCGGCTTCTTGGTTACGAAATATACGTGTAACAAAAGTTGCTCCAAATTCGCTGCAAATGCTATTTACGAGCAGTTTGGGGCGCGGGGAACAAGAATATCACAAAAATATTTCATTTCGTGTAAGTTGATATTTCGATCAATTCTCGGCTCCCTGGACACCAAAAATACATATAACAAAAGTTCCAAATTCGCTGCAAATGCTATATACGAGCAGTTTGGAGCGTGGGGAAGAAGAATATCACAAAAATTTTTCATTTCGCGTAAGTCGATTTTTCGAGGATTCTCAGCTCCCTGGACACGAACTATATTATCCTAACAAACGTTGCTCCAAATTCGCTGCAAAAGCTATATACAAGAAGTTTGGAGTGAGGGGAACAAGAATATCACAAAAATTTTTCATTTCGTGTAAGTCGATATTTCGACGATTCTCGGCTCCCTGGACACTAAATATACTCTGAACAAAAGTTGCTCCAAATTCGCTGCAAAAGCTATATAAGAGCAATTTGGAGTAAGGTTAACAAGAATATCACAAAAATATTCCATTTCGTGTAAGTTGATATTTCGACGATTCTCGGCTCCCTGGACACGAAAAATACATATAACAAAAGCTGCTCCAAATTCGCTGCAAATGCTATATACGAGCAGTTTGGAGCGTGGGGAACAAGAATATCACAAAAATTTTTCATTTCGCGCAAGTCGATATTTCGACGATTCTCGGCTCCCTGGACACTAAATAGATATAACAAAAGTTGTTCCAAATTCGCTGCAAAAGCTATATAAGAGCAGTTTGGAGTAAGGTAAACAAGAATATCACAAAAATATTTCATTTCGTGTAAGTCGATATTTCGACGATTCTCGGCTCCCTGGTAACGAAATTTACATATAACAAAAGTTGCTCCAAATTCGCTGCAAATGCTATTTACGAGCAGTTTGGAGCGCGGGGAACAAGAATATCACAAAAACTTTTCATTTCGTGTAAGTCGATATTTCGACGATTCTCGGCTCCCTGGACACGAAAAATACATATAACAAAAGTTGCTCCAAATTCGCTGCAAAAGCTATATAAGAGCAGTTTGGAGTAAGGTTAACAAGAATATCACAAAAATATTTCATTTCGTGTAAGTTGATATTTCGACGATTCTCGGCTCCCTGGACACGAAAAATACATATACCAAACGTTGCTCCAAATTCGCTGGAAATGCTCTATACGTGCAGTTTGGAGCGTAGGGAAGAAGAATATCACAAAAATTTTTCATTTCGCGTAAGTCGATTTTTCGAGGATTCTCAGCTCCCTGGACACGAACTATATTATCCTAACAAACGTTGCTCCAAATTCGCTGCAAAAGCTATTATCAAGAAGTTTGGAGTAAGGTAAACAAGAATATCACAAAAATATTTCATTTCGTGTAAGTCGATATTTCGACGATTCTCAGCTCCCTGGTCACGAAATATACATATACCAAACGTTACTCCAAATTCGCCTCAAATGCTATTTACGAGCAGTTTGGAGCGCGGGGAACAAGAATATCATAAAAATGTTTCATTACGTGTAAGTCGATATTTCGACGATTCTCGGCTTCTTGGTCACGAAATATACGTGTAACAAAAGTTGCTCCAAATTCGCTGCAAATGCTATTTACGAGCAGTTTGGGGCGCGGGGAACAAGAATATCACAAAAATATTTCATTTCGTGTAAGTTGATATTTCGACAATTCTCGGCTCCCTGGACACCAAAAATACATATAACAAAAGTTCCAAATTCGCTGCAAATGCTATATACGAGCAATTTGGAGCGTGGGGAGAAGAATATCACAAAAATTTTTCATTTCGCGTAAGTCGATTTTTCGAGGATTCTCAGCTCCCTGGACACGAACTATATTATCCTAACAAACGTTGCTCCAAATTCGCTGCAAAAGCTATATAAGAGCAGTTTGGAGTAAGGTTAACAAGAATATCACAAAAATATTTCATTTCGTGTAAGTTGATATTTCGACGATTCTCAGCTCCCTGGACCCGAAAAATACATATAACAAAAGTTGCTCCAAATTCGCTGCAAATGCTATATACGAGCAGTTTGGAGTAAGGTAAACAAGAATATCACAAAAACATTTCATTTCGTGTAGGTCGATATTTCGACGTTTCTCAGCTCCCTGGTCACGAAATATACATATACCAAACGTTACTCCAAATTCGCCTCAAATGCTATTTACGAGCAGTTTGGAGCGCGGGGAACAAGAATATCATAAAAATGTTTCATTACGTGTAAGTCGATATTTCGACGATTCTCGGCTCCCTGGACACTAAATATACTCTGAACAAAAGTTGCTCCAAATTCGCTGCAAAAGCTATATAAGAGCAGTTTGGAGTAAGGTAAACAAGAATATCACAAAAATATTTCATTTCGTGTAAGTCGATATTTCGACGATTCTCGGCTCCCTGGTAACGAAATATACATATAACAAAAGTTGCTCCAAATTCGCTGCAAATGCTATTTACGAGCAGTTTGGGGCGCGGGGAACAAGAATATCACAAAAATATTTCATTTCGTGTAAGTTGATATTTCGACATTTCTCGGCTCCCTGGACACCAAAAATACCTATAACAAAAGTTCCAAATTCGCTGCAAATTCTCTATACGTGCAGTTTGGAGCGTAGGGAAGAAGAATATCACAAAAATTTTTCATTTCGCGTAAGTCGATTTTTCGAGGATTCTCAGCTCCCTGGACACGAACTATATTATCCTAACAAACGTTGCTCCAAATTCGCTGCAAAAGCTATATACAAGAAGTTTGGAGTGTGGGGAACAAGAATATCACAAAAATTTTTCATTTCGTGTAAGTTGATATTTCGACGATTCTCGGCTCCCTGGACACGAAAAATACATATAACAAAAGTTGCTCCAAATTCGCTGAAAAAGCTATATATGAGCAGTTTGGAGTAAGGTAAACAAGAATATCACAAAAATATTTCATTTCGTGAAAGTCGATATTTCGACGATTCTTGGCTCCCTGGTAACGAAATATACATATAACAAAAGTTGCTCCAAATTCGCTGCAAATGCTATTTACGAGCAGTTTGGAGCGTGGGGAACAAGAATATCACAAAACTATTTCATTTCGTGTAAGTTGATATTTCGACGATTCTCGGCTCCCTGGACACGAAAAATACATATAACAAAAGTTGCTCCAAATTCGCTGCAAATGCTATATACGAGCAGTTTGGAATAAGGTAAACAAGAATATCACAAAAATATTTCATTTCGTGTAAGCCGATATTTCGACGATTCTCAGCTCCCTGGTCACGAAATATACATATACCAAACGTTGCTCCAAATTCGCCTCAAATGCTATTTACGAGCAGTTTGGAGTGCGGGGAACAAGAATATCATAAAAATGTTTCATTACGTGTAGGTCGATATTTCGACGATTCTCGGCTCCCTGGTCACGAAATACACATGTAACAAAAGTTGCTCCAAATGCGTTGCAAATGCTATATACCAGCAGTTTGGAGCGTGGGGAACAAGAATATCACAAAAATTTTTCATTTCGCGTTAGTCGATTTTTCGAGGATTCTCAGCTCCCTGGACACGATATATTTTATCCTAACAAACGTTGCTCCAAATTCGCTGCAAAAGCTATATACAAGAAGTTTGGAGTGTGGGGAACAAGAATATCACAAAAATTTTTCATTTCGTGTAAGTCGATATTTACGCGATTTTCGGCTCCCTGGACACTAAATATTATCTGAACAAAAGTTGCTCCAAATTCGCTGCAAAAGCTATATAAGAGCAGTTTGGAGTAAGGTTAACAAGAATATCACAAAAATATTTCATTTCGTGTAAGTTGATATTTCGACGATTTTCGGCTCCCTGGACACGAAAAATACATATAACAAAAGTTGCTCCAATTTCGCTGCAAATGCTATATACGAGCAGTTTGGAGCGTGGGGAACAAGAATATCACAAACATTATTCATTTCGCGTAAGTAGATTTTTCGAGGATTGTCAGCTCCCTGGACACGAAATATATTATCCTAACAAACGTTGCTGCAAATTCGCTGCAAAAGCTATATACGAGAAGTTTGGAGTCTGGGGAACAAGAATATCACAAAAATTTTTCATTTCGTGTAAGTCGATATTTCGACGATTCTCGGCTCCCTGGACACTAAATATACTCTGAACAAAAGTGCTCCAAATTCGCTGCAAAAGCTATGTAAGAGCAGTTTGGAGTAAGGTTAACAAGAATATCACAAAAATATTTCATTTCGTGTAAGTCGATATTTCGACGATTCTCAGCTCCCTGGTCACGAAATATGCATATACCAAACGTTACTCCAAATTCGCCTCAAATGCTATTTACGAGCAGTTTGGAGCGCGGGGAACAAGAATATAAAAAAAATGTTTCATTACGTGTAGGTCGATATTTTGACGATTCTCGGCCTCTTGGTCACGAAATATACGTGTAACAAAAGTTGCTCCAAATTCGCTGCAAAAGCTATATACGAGAAGTTTGGAGTGTTGGGAACAAGAATATCACAAAAATTTTTCATTTCGTGTAAGTCGATATTTCGACGATTCTCGGCTCCCTGGACACTAAATATACTCTGAACAAAAGTTGCTCCAAATTCGCTGCAAAGCTATATAAGAGCAGTTTGGAGTAAGGTTAACAAGAAAGTCACAAAAATATTTCATTTCGTGTAAGTTGATATTTCGACGATTCTCGGCTCCCTGGACACGAAAAATACATATAACAAATGTTGCTCCAAATTCGCTGCAAATGCTTTATACGAGCAGTTTGAAGTGTGGGGAACAAGAATATCACAAAAATTTTTCATTTCGCCTAAGTCGATATTTCGCCGATTCTCAGCTCCCTGGTCACGAAATATACATATACCAAAAGTTGCTCCAAATTCGTCTCAAATGCTATTTACGAGCAGTTTGGAGCCCGAGGAACAAGAATATCATAAAAATGTTTCCTTACGTGTAAGTCGATATTTCGACGATGCTCGGCTCTCTGGACACGAAAAATACATATAACAGAAGTTGTTCAAAATTCGCTGCAAAAGCTATACAAGAGCAGTTTGGAGTAAGGTAAACAAGAATATCACAAAAATATTTCATTTCGTGTAAGTCGATATTTCGACGATTCTCGGCTCCCTGGTAACGAAATATACATATAACAAAATATGCTCCAAATTCGTTGCAAATGCTATATACGAGAAGTTTGGAGTCTGGGGAACAAGAATATCACAAAAATTTTTCATTTCGTGTAAGTCGATATTTCGACGATTCTCGGCTCCCTGGACACTAAATATACTCTGAACAAAAGTTGCTCCAAATTCGCCTGAAATGCTATTTACGAGCAGTTTGGAGCGCGGGGAACAAGAATATCATACAAATGTTTCATTACGTGTAAGTCGATATTTCGACGATTCTCGGCTACTTGGTCACGAAATATACGTGTAACAAAAGTTGCTCCAAATTCGCTTCAAATGCTATTTACGAGCAGTTTGGGGCGCGGGGAACAAGAATATCACAAAAATATTTCATTTCGTGTAAGTTGATATTTCGACATTTCTCGGCTCCCTGGACACCAAAAATACATATAACAAAAGTTGCTCCAAATTCGCTGCAAATGCTATATACGAGCAGTTTGGAGCGTGGGGAACAAGAATATCACAAATATTTTTCATTTCGCGTAAGTCGATTTTTCGAGGATTCTCAGCTCCCTGGACACGAAATATATTAACCTAACAAACGTTGCTGCAAATTCGCTGCAAAAGCTATATACGAGAAGTTGGGAGTCTGGGGAACAAGAATATCACAAAAATTTTTCCTTTCGTGTAAGTCGATATTTCGACGATTCTCGGCTCCCTGGACACTAAATATACTCTGAACAAAAGTTGCTCCAAATTCGCTGCAAAAGCTATATAAGAGCAGTTTGGAGTAAGGTAAACAAGAATATCACAAAAATATTTCATTTCGTGTAAGTCGATATTTCGACGATTCTCAGCACCCTGGTCACGAAATATACATATACCAAACGTTGCTCCAAATTCGCCTCAAATTCTATTTACGAGCAGTTTGGAGCGCGGGGAACAAGAATATCACAAAAATGTTTCATTACGTGTAAGTCGATATTTCGACGATTCTCGGCTCCCTGGTCACGAAATATACATGTAACAAAAGTTGCTCCAAATTCGCTGCAAATGCTATATACCAGCAGTTTGGAGCGTGGGGAACAAGAATATCACAAAAATTTTTCATTTCGTGTAAGTCGATATTTCGACGATTCTCGGCTCCCTGGACACTAAATATACTCTGCACAAAAGTTGCTCCAAATTCGCTGCAAAAGCTATATACGAGAAGTTTGGAGTGTTGGGAACAAGAATATCACAAAAATTTTTCCTTTGGTGTAAGTCGATATTTCGACGATTCTCGGCTCCCTGGACACTAAATATAGTCTGAACAAAAGTTGCTCCAAATTCGCTGCAAAGCTATATAACAGCAGTTTGGAGTAAGGTTAACAAGAAAGTCAAAAAAATATTTCATTTCGTGTAAGTTGATATTTCGACGATTCTCGGCTCCCTGGACACGAAAAATACATATAACAAATGTTGCTCCAAATTCGCTGCAAATGCTTTATACGAGCAGTTTGGAGCCCGGGGAACAAGAATATCATAAAAATGTTTCCTTACGTGTAAGTCGATATTTCGACGATGCTCGGCTCCCTGGTAACGAAATATACATATAACAAAAGTTGCTCCAAATTCGCTGAAAAGCTATATAAGAGCAGTTTGGAGTAAGGTAAACAAGAATATCACAAAGATATTTCATTTCGTGTAAGTCGATATTTCGACGATTCTCGGCTCCCTGGTAACGAAATATACATATAACAAAAGTTGCTCCAAATTCGCTGCAAAAGCTATATACGAGAAGTTTGGAGTGTGGGGAACAAGAATATCACAAAAATATTTCATTTCGTGTAAGTCGATATTTCGACAATTCTCGGCTCCCTGGACACGAAAAATACATATAACAAAATATGCTCCAAATTCGTTGCAAATGCTATATACGAGAAGTTTGGAGTCTGGGGAACAAGAATATCACAAAAATTTTTCATTTCGTGTAAGTCGATATTTCGACGATTCTCGGCTCCCTGGACACTAAATATACTCTGAACAAAAGTTGCTCCAAATTCGCCTGAAATGCTATTTACGAGCAGTTTGGAGCGCGGGGAACAAGAATATCATAAAAATGTTTCATTACGTGTAAGTCGATATTTCGACGATTCTCGGCTACTTGGTCACGAAATATACGTGTAACAAAAGTTGCTCCAAATTCGCTTCAAATGCTATTTACGAGCAGTTTGGGGCGCGGGGAACAAGAATATCACAAAAATATTTCATTTCGTGTAAGTTGATATTTCGACATTTCTCGGCTCCCTGGACACCAAAAATACATATAACAAAAGTTCCAAATTCGCTGCAAATGCTCTATACGAGCAGCTTGGAGCGTGGGGAAGAAGAATATCACAAAAATTTTTCATTTCGCGTAAGTCGATTTTTCGAGGATTCTCAGCTCCCTGGACACGAATTATATTATCCTAACAAACGTTGCTCCAAATTCGCTGCAAAAGCTATATACAAGAAGTTTGGAGTGTGGGGAACAAGAATATCACAAAAATATTTCATTTCGTTTAAGTTGATATTTCGAGGATTCTCAGCTCCCTGGACACAAAATATATTATCCTAACAAACGTTGCTCCAAATTCGCTGCAAAAGCTATATACCAGAAGTTTGGAGTGTGGGGAACAAGAATATCACAAAAATTTTTCATTTCGTGTAAGTCGATATTTCGACGATTCTCGGCTCCCTGGACACTAAATATACTCTGAACAAAAGTTGCTCCAAATTCGCTGCAAAAGCTATATAAGAGCAGTTTGGAGTAAGGTTAACAAGAATATCACAAAAATATTTCATTTCGTGTAAGTTGATATTTCGACGATTCTCGGCTCCCTGGACACGAAAAATACATATTTCAAAAGTTGCTCCAAATTCGCTGCAAATGCTATATACGAGCAGTTTGGAGCGTGGGGAACAAGAATATCACAAATATTTTTCATTTCGCGTAAGTCGATTTTTCGAGGATTCTCAGCTCCCTGGACACGAAATATATTAACCTAACAAACGTTGCTGCAAATTCGCTGCAAAAGCTATATACGAGAAGTTGGGAGTCTGGGGAACAAGAATATCACAAAAATTTTTCATTTCGTGTAAGTCGATATTTCGACGATTCTCGGCTCCCTGGACACTAAATATACTCTGAACAAAAGTTGCTCCAAATTCGCTGCAAAAGCTATATAAGAGCAGTTTGGAGTAAGGTAAACAAGAATATCACAAAAATATTTCATTTCGTGTAAGTCGATATTTCGACGATTCTCAGCACCCTGGTCACGAAATATACATATACCAAACGTTGCTCCAAATTCGCCTCAAATTCTATTTACGAGCAGTTTGGAGCGCGGGGAACAAGAATATCACAAAAATGTTTCATTACGTGTAAGTCGATATTTCGACGATTCTCGGCTCCCTGGTCACGAAATATACATGTAACAAAAGTTGCTCCAAATTCGCTGCAAATGCTATATACCAGCAGTTTGGAGCGTGGGAAACAAGAATATCACAAAAATTTTTCATTTCGTGTAAGTCGATATTTCGACGATTCTCGGCTCCCTGGACACTAAATATACTCTGCACAAAAGTTGCTCCAAATTCGCTGCAAAAGCTATATACGAGAAGTTTGGAGTGTTGGGAACAAGAATATCACAAAAATTTTTCATTTCGTGTAAGTCGATATTTCGACGATTCTCGGCTCCCTGGACACTAAATATAGTCTGAACAAAAGTTGCTCCAAATTCGCTGCAAAGCTATATAACAGCAGTTTGGAGTAAGGTTAACAAGAAAGTCACAAAAATATTTCATTTCGTGTAAGTTGATATTTCGACGATTCTCGGCTCCCTGGACACGAAAAATACATATAACAAATGTTGCTCCAAATTCGCTGCAAATGCTTTATACGAGGAGTTTGGAGCCCGGGGAACAAGAATATCATAAAAATGTTTCCTTACGTGTAAGTCGATATTTCGACGATGCTCGGCTCCCTGGTAACGAAATATACATATAACAAAAGTTGCTCCAAATTCGCTGAAAAGCTATATAAGAGCAGTTTGGATTAAGGTAAACAAGAATATCACAAAGATATTTCATTTCGTGTAAGTCGATATTTCGACGATTCTCGCCTCCCTGGTAACGAAATATACATATAACAAAAGTTGCTCCAAATTCGCTGCAAAAGCTATATACGAGAAGTTTGGAGTGTGGGGAACAAGAATATCACAAAAATATTTCATTTCGTGTAAGTCGATATTTCGACAATTCTCGGCTCCCTGGACACGAAAAATACATATAACAAAAGTTGCTCCAAATTCGCCTGAAATGCTATTTACGAGCAGTTTGGAGCGCGGGGAACAAGAATATCATAAAAATGTTTCATTACGTGTAAGTCGATATTTCGACGATTCTCGGCTACTTGGTCACGAAATATACGTGTAACAAAAGTTGCTCCAAATTCGCTTCAAATGCTATTTACGAGCAGTTTGGGGCGCGGGGAACAAGAATATCACAAAAATATTTCATTTCGTGTAAGTTGATATTTCGACATTTCTCGGCTCCCTGGACACCAAAAATACATATAACGAAAGTTCCAAATTCGCTGCAAATGCTCTATACGAGCAGCTTGGAGCGTGGGGAAGAAGAATATCACAAAAATTTTTCATTTCGCGTAAGTCGATTTTTCGAGGATTCTCAGCTCCCTGGACACGAATTATATTATCCTAACAAACGTTGCTCCAAATTCGCTGCAAAAGCTATATACAAGAAGTTTGGAGTGTGGGGAACAAGAATATCACAAAAATATTTCATTTCGTTTAAGTTGATATTTCGAGGATTCTCAGCTCCCTGGACACAAAATATATTATCCTAACAAACGTTGCTCCAAATTCGCTGCAAAAGCTATATACCAGAAGTTTGGAGTGTGGGGAACAAGAATATCACAAAAATATTTCATTTCGTGTAAGTTGATATTTCGAGAATTCTCGGCTCCCTGGACACGAAAAATACATATAACAAAATATGCTCCAAATTCGTTGCAAATGCTATATACGAGCAGTTTGGAACGTGGGGAACAAGAATATCACAAAAATTTTTCATTTCGCGTTAGTCGATTTTTCGAGGATTCTCAGCTCCCTGGACACTAAATATATTATCCTAACAAACGTTGCTGCAAATTTGCTGCAAAAGCTGTATACGAGAAGTTTGGAGTCTGGGGAACAAGAATATCACAAAAATTTTTCATTTTGTGTAAGTCGATATTTCGACGATTCTCGGCTCCCTGGACACTAAATATACTCTGAACAAAAGTTGCTCCAAATTCGCTGCAAAGCTATATAACAACAGTTTGGAGTAAGGTTAACAAGAAAGTCACAAAAATATTTCATTTCGCGTAAGTCGATTTTTCGAGGATTCTCGGCTTCTTGGTCACGAAATATACGTGTAACAAAAGTTGCTCCAAATTCGCTGCAAATGCTATTTACGAGCAGTTTGGGGCGCGGGGAACAAGAATATCACAAAGATATTTCATTTCGTGTAAGTTAATATTTCGACAATTCTCGGCTCCCTGGACACCAAAAATACATATAACAAAAGTTCCAAATTCGCTGCAAATGCTATATACCAGCAGTTTGGAGCGTGGGGAAGAAGAATATCACAAAAATGTTTCATTTCGCGTAAGTCGATTTTTCGAGGATTCTCAGCTCCCTGGACACGAACTATATTATCCTAACAAACGTTGCTCCAAATTCGCTAAAAAAAAAGCTATATACAAGAAGTTTGGAGTGAGGGGAACAAGAATATCTAAAAAATTTTTCATTTCGTGTAAGTCGATATTTCGACGATTCTCGGCTCCCTGGACACTAAATATACTCTGAACAAAAGTTGCTCCAAATTCGCTGCAAAAGCTATATAAGAGCAGTTTGGAGTAAGGTAAACAAGAATATCACAAAAATATTTCATTTCGTGTAAGTTGATATTTCGACGATTCTCGGCTCCCTGGACACGAAAAATACATATAACAAAAGTTGCTCCAAAATCGCTGCAAATGCTATATACGAGCAGTTTGGAGTAAGGTAAACAAGAATATCACAAAAATATTTCATTTCGTGTAAGTCGATATTTCGACGATTCTCAGCTCCCTGGTCACGAAATATACATATACCAAACGTTGCTCCAAATTCGCCTCAAATGCTATTTACGAGCAGTTTGGAGCGCGGGGAACAAGAATATCATAAAAATGTTTCATTACGTATAGGTCGATATTCCGACGATTCTCGGGTCCCTGATCACGAAATATAGATGTAACAAAAGTTGCTCCAAATTCGCTGCAAATGCTATATACCAGCAGTTTGGAGCCGTGGGGAACAAGAATATCACAAAAATTTTTCATTTCGCGTTAGTCGATTTTTCGAGGATTCTCAGCTCCCTGGACACGATATATTTTATCCTAACAAATGTTGCTCCAAATTCGCTGCAAAAGCTATATACGAGAAGTTTGGAGAACAAGAATATCGCAAATATTTTTCATTTCGTGTAAGTCGATATTTCGACGATTCTCGGCTCCCTGGACATTAAATATACTCAGAACAAAAGTTGCTCCAAATTCGCTGAAAAGCTATATAAGAGCAGTTTGGAGTAAGGTAAACAAGAATATCACAAAGATATTTCATTTCGTGTAAGTCGATATTTCGACGATTCTCGGCTCCCTGGTAACGAAATATACATATAACAAAAGTTGCTCCAAATTCGCTGCAAAAGCTATATACGAGAAGTTTGGAGTGTGGGGAACAAGAATATCACAAAAATATTTCATTTCGTGTAAGTCGATATTTCGACAATTCTCGGCTCCCTGGACACGAAAAATACATATAACAAAATATGCTCCAAATTCGTTGCAAATGCTATATACGAGAAGTTTGGAGTCTGGGGAACAAGAATATCACAAAAATTTTTCATTTCGTGTAAGTCGATATTTCGACGATTCTCGGCTCCCTGGACACTAAATATACTCTGAACAAAAGTTGCTCCAAATTCGCCTGAAATGCTATTTACGTGCAGTTTGGAGCGCGGGGAACAAGAATATCATAAAAATGTTTCATTACGTGTAAGTCGATATTTCGACGATTCTCGGCTACTTGGTCACGAAATATACGTGTAACAAAAGTTGCTCCAAATTCGCTTCAAATGCTATTTACGAGCAGTTTGGGGCGCGGGGAACAAGAATATCACAAAAATATTTCATTTCGTGTAAGTTGATATTTCGACATTTCTCGGCTCCCTGGACACCAAAAATACATATAACAAAAGTTCCAAATTCGCTGCAAATACTCTATACGAGCAGCTTGGAGCGTGGGGAAGAAGAATATCACAAAAATTTTTCATTTCGCGTAAGTCGATTTTTCGAGGATTCTCAGCTCCCTGGACACGAATTATATTATCCTAACAAACGTTGCTCCAAATTCGCTGCAAAAGCTATATACAAGAAGTTTGGAGTGTGGGGAACAAGAATATCACAAAAATATTTCATTTCGTTTAAGTTGATATTTCGAGGATTCTCAGCTCCCTGGACACAAAATATATTATCCTAACAAACGTTGCTCCAAATTCGCTGCAAAAGCTATATACCAGAAGTTTGGAGTGTGGGGAACAAGAATATCACAAAAATTTTTCATTTCGTGTAAGTCGATATTTCGACGATTCTCGGCTCCCTGGACACTAAATATACTCTGAACAAAAGTTGCTCCAAATTCGCTGCAAAAGCTATATAAGAGCAGTTTGGAGTAAGGTTAACAAGAATATCACAAAAATATTTCATTTCGTGTAAGTTGATATTTCGACGATTCTCGGCTCCCTGGACACGAAAAATACATATAACAAAAGTTGCTCCAAATTCGCTGCAAATGCTATATACGAGCAGTTTGGAGCGTGGGGAACAAGAATATCACAAATATTTTTCATTTCGCGTAAGTCGATTTTTCGAGGATTCTCAGCTCCCTGGACACGAAATATATTAACCTAACAAACGTTGCTGCAAATTCGCTGCAAAAGCTATATACGAGAAGTTGGGAGTCTGGGGAACAAGAATATCACAAAAATTTTTCATTTCGTGTAAGTCGATATTTCGACGATTCTCGGCTCCCTGGACACTAAATATACTCTGAACAAAAGTTGCTCCAAATTCGCTGCAAAAGCTATATAAGAGCAGTTTGGAGTAAGGTAAACAAGAATATCACAAAAATATTTCATTTCGTGTAAGTCGATATTTCGACGATTCTCAGCACCCTGGTCACGAAATATACATATACCAAACGTTGCTCCAAATTCGCCTCAAATTCTATTTACGAGCAGTTTGGAGCGCGGGGAACAAGAATATCACAAAAATGTTTCATTACGTGTAAGTTGATATTTCGACGATTCTCGGCTCCCTGGTCACGAAATTTACATGTAACAAAAGTTGCTCCAAATTCGCTGCAAATGCTATATACCAGCAGTTTGGAGCGTGGGGAACAAGAATATCACAAAAATTTTTCATTTCGTGTAAGTCGATATTTCGACGATTCTCGGCTCCCTGGACACTAAATATACTCTGCACAAAAGTTGCTCCAAATTCGCTGCAAAAGCTATATACGAGAAGTTTGGAGTGTTGGGAACAAGAATATCACAAAAATTTTTCATTTCGTGTAAGTCGATATTTCGACGATTCTCGGCTCCCTGGACACTAAATATAGTCTGAACAAAAGTTGCTCCAAATTCGCTGCAAAGCTATATAACAGCAGTTTGGAGTAAGGTTAACAAGAAAGTCACAAAAATATTTCATTTCGTGTAAGTTGATATTTCGACGATTCTCGGCTCCCTGGACACGAAAAATACATATAACAAATGTTGCTCCAAATTCGCTGCAAATGCTTTATACGAGCAGTTTGTAGCCCGGGGAACAAGAATATCATAAAAATGTTTCCTTACGTGTAAGTCGATATTTCGACGATGCTCGGCTCCCTGGTAACGAAATATACATATAACAAAAGTTGCTCCAAATTCGCTGAAAAGCTATATAAGAGCAGTTTGGAGTAAGGTAAACAAGAATATCACAAAGATATTTCATTTCGTGTAAGTCGATATTTCGACGATTCTCGGCTCCCTTGTAACGAAATATACATATAACAAAAGTTGCTCCAAATTCGCTGCAAAAGCTATATACGAGAAGTTTGGAGTGTGGGGAACAAGAATATCACACAAATATTTCATTTCGTGTAAGTCGATATTTCGACAATTCTCGGCTCCCTGGACACGAAAAATACATATAACAAAAGTTGCTCCAAATTCGCCTGAAATGCTATTTACGAGCAGTTTGGAGCGCGGGGAACAAGAATATCATAAAAATGTTTCATTACGTGTAAGTCGATATTTCGACGATTCTCTGCTACTTGGTCACGAAATATACGTGTAACAAAAGTTGCTCCAAATTCGCTTCAAATGCTATTTACGAGCAGTTTGGGGCGCGGGGAACAAGAATATCACAAAAATATTTCATTTCGTGTAAGTTGATATTTCGACATTTCTCGGCTCCCTGGACACCAAAAATACATATAACGAAAGTTCCAAATTCGCTGCAAATGCTCTATACGAGCAGCTTGGAGCGTGGGGAAGAAGAATATCACAAAAATTTTTCATTTCGCGTAAGTCGATTTTTCGAGGATTCTCAGCTCCCTGGACACGAATTATATTATCCTAACAAACGTTGCTCCAAATTCGCTGCAAAAGCTATATACAAGAAGTTTGGAGTGTGGGGAACAAGAATATCACAAAAATATTTCATTTCGTTTAAGTTGATATTTCGAGGATTCTCAGCTCCCTGGACACAAAATATATTATCCTAACAAACGTTGCTCCAAATTCGCTGCAAAAGCTATATACCAGAAGTTTGGAGTGTGGGGAACAAGAATATCACAAAAATATTTCATTTCGTGTAAGTTGATATTTCGAGAATTCTCGGCTCCCTGGACACGAAAAATACATATAACAAAATATGCTCCAAATTCGTTGCAAATGCTATATACGAGCAGTTTGGAACGTGGGGAACAAGAATATCACAAAAATTTTTCATTTCGCGTTAGTCGATTTTTCGAGGATTCTCAGCTCCCTGGACACTAAATATATTATCCTAACAAACGTTGCTGCAAATTCGCTGCAAAAGCTATATACGAGAAGTTTGGAGTCTGGGGAACAAGAATATCACAAAAATTTTTCATTTTGTGTAAGTCGATATTTCGACGATTCTCGGCTCCCTGGACACTAAATATACTCTGAACAAAAGTTGCTCCAAATTCGCTGCAAAAGCTATATAAGAGCAGTTTGGAGTAAGGTAAACAAGAATATCACACAAATTTTTCATTTCGTGTAAGTCGATATTTCGACGATTCTCGGCTCCCTGGACACTAAATATACTCTGCACAAAAGTTGCTCCAAATTCGCTGCAAAAGCTATATACGAGAAGTTTGGAGTGTTGGGAACAAGAATATCACAAAAATTTTTCATTTCGTGTAAGTCGATATTTCGACGATTCTCGGCTCCCTGGACACTAAATATACTCTGAACAAAAGTTGCTCCAAATTCGCTGCAAAGCTATATAACAACAGTTTGGAGTAATGTTAACAAGAAAGTCACAAAAATATTTCATTTCGCGTAAGTCGATTTTTCGAGGATTCTCGGCTTCTTGGTCACGAAATATACGTGTAACAAAAGTTGCTCCAAATTCGCTGCAAATGCTATTTACGAGCAGTTTGGGGCGCGGGGAACAAGAATATCACAAAAATATTTCATTTCGTGTAAGTTAATATTTCGACAATTCTCGGCTCCCTGGACACCAAAAATACATATAACAAAAGTTCCAAATTCGCTGCAAATGCTATATACCAGCAGTTTGGAGCGTGGGGAAGAAGAATATCACAAAAATTTTTCATTTCGCGTAAGTCGATTTTTCGAGGATTCTCAGCTCCCTGGACACGAACTATATTATCCTAACAAACGTTGCTCCAAATTCGCTGCAAAATCTATATACAAGAAGTTTGGAGTGAGGGGAACTAGAATATCACAAAAATTTTTCATTTCGTGTAAGTCGATATTTCGACGATTCTCGGCTCCCTGGACACTAAATATACTCTGAACAAAAGTTGCTCCAAATTCGCTGCAAAAGCTATATAAGAGCAGTTTGGAGTAAGGTAAACAAGAATATCACAAAAATATTTCATTTCGTGTAAGTTGATATTTCGACGATTCTCGGCTCCCTGGACACGAAAAATACATATAACAAAAGTTGCTCCAAATTCGCTGCAAATGCTATATACGAGCAGTTTGGAGTAAGGTAAACAAGAATATCACAAAAATATTTCATTTCGTGTAAGTCGATATTTCGACGATTCTCAGCTCCCTGGTCACGAAATATACATATACCAAACGTTGCTCCAAATTCGCCTCAAATGCTATTTACGAGCATTTTGGAGCGCGGGGAACAAGAATATCATAAAAATGTTTCATTACGTGTAGGTCGATATTCCGACGATTCTCGGGTCCCTGATCACGAAATATAGATGTAACAAAAGTTGCTCCAAATTCGCTGCAAATGCTATATACCAGCAGTTTGGAGCCGTGGGGAACAAGAATATCACAAAAATTTTTCATTTCGCGTTAGTCGATTTTTCGAGGATTCTCAGCTCCCTGGACACGATATATTTTATCCTAACAAATGTTGCTCCAAATTCGCTGCAAAAGCTAAATACGAGAAGTTTGGAGAACAAGAATATCGCAAATATTTTTCCTTTCGTGTAAGTCGATATTTCGACGATTCTCAGCACCCTGGTCACGAAAAATACAAATAACAAAAGTTGCTCCAAATTCGCTGCAAATGCTATATACGAGCAGTTTGGAGCGTGGGGAACAAGAATATCACAAACATTTTTCATTTCGCGTAAGTCGATTTTTCGAGGATTCTCAGCTCCCTGGACACTAAATATATTATCCTAACAAACGTTGCTGCAAATTCGCTGCAAAAGCTATATACGAGAAGTTTGGAGTCTCTGGAACAAGAATATCACAAAAATTTTTCATTTCGTGTAAGTCGATATTTCGACGATTCTCGGCTCCCTGGATACTAAATATACTCTGAACAAAAGTTGCTCCAAATTCGCTGCAAAAGCTATATAAGAGCAGTTTGGAGTAAGATAAACAAGAATATCACAAAAATATTTCATTTCGTGTAAGTCGATATTTCACGAAATATACATATACCAAACGTTGCTCCAAATTCGTCTCAAATTCTATTTACGAGCAGTTTGGAGCGCGGGGAACAAGAATATCATAAAAATGTTTCATTACGTGTAAGTCGATATTTCGACGATTCTCGGCTCCCTGGTCACGAAATATACATATAACAAATGTTGCTCCAAATTCGCTGCAAATGCTTTATACGAGCAGTTTGGAACGTGGGGAACAAGAATATCACGAAAATTATTCATTTCGCGTAAGTCGATTTTTCGAGGATTCTCAGCTTCCTGGACACGAAATATATTATCCTAACAAACGTTGCTCCAAATTCGCTGCAAATGCTATATACGAGCAGTTTGGAGCGTGGGGAACAAGAATATCACGAAAATTATTCATTTCGCCTAAGTCGATATTTCGCCGATTCTCAGCTCCCTGGTAACGAAATATACATATAACAAAAGTTGCTCCAAATTCGCTGCAAATGCTATTTACGAGCAGTTTGGAGCGCGGGGAACAAAAATATCACAAAAATATTTCATTTCGTGTAAGTTGATATTTCGACGATTCTCGGCTCCCTGGACACGAAAAATACATATAACAAAAATTGTTCCAAATTCGCTGAAAAGCTATATAAGAGCAGTTTGGAGTAAGGTAAACAAGAATATCACAAAGATATTTCATTTCGTGTAAGTCGATATTTCGACGATTCTCGGCTCCCTGGTAACGAAATATACATATAACAAAAGTTGCTCCAAATTCGCTGCAAAAGCTATATACGAGAAGTTTGGAGTGTGGGGAACAAGAATATCACAAAAATATTTCATTTCGTGTAAGTTGATATTTCGACAATTCTCGGCTCCCTGGACACGAAAAATACATATAACAAAATATGCTCCAAATTCGTTGCAAATGCTATATACGAGCAGTTTGGAACGTGGGGAACAAGAATATCATAAAAATGTTTCATTACGTGTAAGTCGATATTTCGACGATTCTCGGCTTCTTGGTCACGAAATATACGTGTAACAAAAGTTGCTCCAAATTCGCTGCAAATGCTATTTACGAGCAGTTTTGGGCGCGGGGAACAAGAATATCACAAAAATATTTCATTTCGTGTAAGTTGATATTTCGACAATTCTCGGCTCCCTGGACACCAAAAATACATATAACAAAAGTTCCAAATTCGCTGCAAATGCTATATACGAGCAGTTTGGAGCGTGGGGAAGAAGAATATCACAAACATTTTTCATTTCGCGTAAGTCGATTTTTCGAGGATTCTCAGCTCCCTGGACACGAACTATATTATCCAAACAAACGTTGCTCCAAATTCGCTGCAAAAGCTATATACAAGAAGTTTGGAGTGAGGGGAACAAGAATATCACAAAAATTTTTCATTTCGTGTAAGTCGATATTTCGACGATTCTCGGCTCCCTGGACACGAAAAGTACATATAACAAAAGTTGCTCCAAATTCGCTGCAAATGCTATATAGGAGCAGTTTGGAGCGTGGGGAACAAGAATATCACAAACATTTTTCATTTCGTGTAAGTCGATATTTCGACGATTCTCGGCTCCCTGGACACTAAATATATTATCCTAACAAACGTTGCTGCAAATTCGCTGCAAAAGCTATATACGAGAAGTTTGGAGTCTGGGGAACATAAATAACAAAAATTTTTCATTTCGTGTAAGTCGATATTTCGACGATTCTCGGCTCCCTGGACACTAAATATACTCTGCACAAAAGTTGCTCCAGATTCGCTGCAAAAGCTATATACGAGAAGTTTGGAGTGTTGGGAACAAGAATATCACAAAAATTTTTCATTTCGTGTAAGTCGATATTTCGACGATTCTCGGCTCCCTGGACACTAAATATACTCTGGACAAAAGTTGCTCCAAATTCGCTGCAAAGCTATATAACAACAGTTTGGAGTAAGGTTAACAAGAAAGTCACAAAAATATTTCATTTCGTGTAAGTTGATATTTCGACGATTCTCGGCTCCCTGGACACGAAAAATACATATAACAAATGTTGCTCCAAATTCGCTGCAAATGCTTTATACGAGCAGTTTGGAGCGTGGGGAACAAGAATATCACGAAAATTATTCATTTCGCGTAAGTCGATTTTTCGAGGATTCTCAGCTTCCTGGACACGAAATATATTATCCTAACAAACGTTGCTCCAAATTCGCTGCAAATGCTATATACGAGCAGCTTGGAGTGTGGGGAACAAGAATATCGCAAAAATTTTTCATTTCGCCTAAGTCGATATTTCGCCGATTCTCAGCTCCCTGGTCACGAAATATACATATAACAAAAGTTGCTCCAAATTCGCTGCAAATGCTATTTACGAGCAGTTTGGAGCGCGCGGAACAAGAATATCACAAAAATTTTTCATTTCGTGTAAGTCGATATTTCGACGATTCTCGGCTCCCTGGACACGAAAAATACATATAACAAAAGTTGCTCCAAATTCGCTGCAAATGCTATATAGGAGCAGTTTGGAGCGTGGGGAACAAGAATATCACAAACATTTTACATTTCGCGTAAGTCGATTTTTCGAGGATTCTCAGCTCCCTAGACATGAAATATATTAACCTAACAAACGTTGCTGCAAATTCGCTGCAAAAGCTATACACGAGAGGTTTGGAGTCTGGGGAACAAGAATATCACAAAAATTTTTCATTTCGTGTAAGTCGATATTTCGACGAATCTCGGCTCCCTGGACACTAAATATATTATCCTAACAAACGTTGCTGCAAATTCGCTGCAAAAGCTATATACGAGAAGTTTGGAGTCTGGGGAACATAAATAACACAAAAATTTTTCATTTCGTGTAAGTCGATATTTCGACGACTCTCGGCTCCCTGGACACTAAATATACTCTGCACAAAAGTTGCTCCAGATTCGCTGCAAAAGCTATATACGAGAAGTTTGGAGTGTTGGGAACAAGAATATCACAAAAATTTTTCATTTCGTGTAAGTCGATATTTCGACGATTCTCGGCTCCCTGGACACTAAATATACTCTGAACAAAAGTTGCTCCAAATTCGCTGCAAAGCTATATAACAACAGTTTGGAGTAAGGTTAACAAGAAAGTCACAAAAATATTTCATTTCGTGTAAGTTGATATTTCGACGATTCTCGGCTCCCTGGACACGAAATATACATTTAACAAAAGTTGCTCCAAATTCGCTGCAAATGCTATTTACGAGCAGTTTGGAGCGCGCGGAACAAGAATATCATAAAAATATTTCATTACGTGTAAGTCGATATTTCGACGATTCTCGGCTCCCTGGACACTAAATATACTCTGAACAATAGTTGCTCCAAATTCGCTGCAAAAGCTATATACGAGCAGTTTGGAGTGTGGGGAACAAGAGTATCACAAAAATTTTTCATTTCGCCTAAGTCGATATTTCGCCGATTCTCAGCTCCCTGGTCACGAAATATACATATACCAAAAGTTGCTTAAAATTCGTCTCAAATGCTATTTACGAGCAGTTTGGAGCGCGGGAAACAAGAATATCACAAAAATATTTCATTTCGTGTAAGTTGATATTTCGACGATTCTCGGCTCCCTGGACACTAAATATACTCTGAACAATAGTTGCTCCAAATTCGCTGCAAAAGCTATATACGAGCAGTTTGGAGTGTGGGGAACAAGAGTATCACAAAAATTTTTCATTTCGCCTAAGTCGATATTTCGCCGATTCTCAGCTCCCTGGTCACGAAATATACATATACCAAAAGTTGCTTAAAATTCGTCTCAAATGCTATTTACGAGCAGTTTGGAGCGCGGGGAACAAGAATATCACAAAAATATTTCATTTCGTGTAAGTTGATATTTCGACGATTCTCGGCTCCCTGGACACGAAAAATACATATAACAAAAATTGTTCCAAATTCGCTGAAAAGCTATATAAGAGCAGTTTGGAGTAAGGTAAACAAGAATATCACAAAGATATTTCATTTCGTGTAAGTCGATATTTCGACGATTCTCGGCTCCCTGGTAACGAAATATACATATAACAAAAGTTGCTCCAAATTCGCTGCAAAAGCTATATACGAGAAGTTTGGAGTGTGGGGAACAAGAATATCACAAAAATATTTCATTTCGTGTAAGTTGATATTTCGACAATTCTCGGCTCCCTGGACACGAAAAATACATATAACAAAATATGCTCCAAATTCGTTGCAAATGCTATATAACAACAGTTTGGAGTAATGTTAACAAGAAAGTCACAAAAATATTTCATTTCGCGTAAGTCGATTTTTCGAGGATTCTCGGCTTCTTGGTCACGAAATATACGTGTAACAAAAGTTGCTCCAAATTCGCTGCAAATGCTATTTACGAGCAGTTTTGGAGCGCGGGAAACAAGAATATCACAAAAATATTTCATTTCGTGTAAGTTGATATTTCGACGATTCTCGGCTCCCTGGACACTAAATATACTCTGAACAATAGTTGCTCCAAATTCGCTGCAAAAGCTATATACGAGCAGTTTGGAGTGTGGGGAACAAGAGTATCACAAAAATTTTTCATTTCGCCTAAGTCGATATTTCGCCGATTCTCAGCTCCCTGGTCACGAAATATACATATACCAAAAGTTGCTTAAAATTCGTCTCAAATGCTATTTACGAGCAGTTTGGAGCGCGGGCAACAAGAATATCACAAAAATATTTCATTTCGTGTAAGTTGATATTTCGACGATTCTCGGCTCCCTGGACACGAAAAATACATATAACAAAAATTGTTCCAAATTCGCTGAAAAGCTATATAAGAGCAGTTTGGAGTAAGGTAAACAAGAATATCACAAAGATATTTCATTTCGTGTAAGTCGATATTTCGACGATTCTCGGCTCCCTGGTAACGAAATATACATATAACAAAAGTTGCTCCAAATTCGCTGCAAAAGCTATATACGAGAAGTTTGGAGTGTGGGGAACAAGAATATCACAAAAATATTTCATTTCGTGTAAGTTGATATTTCGACAATTCTCGGCTCCCTGGACACGAAAAATACATATAACAAAATATGCTCCAAATTCGTTGCAAATGCTATATAACAACAGTTTGGAGTAATGTTAACAAGAAAGTCACAAAAATATTTCATTTCGCGTAAGTCGATTTTTCGAGGATTCTCGGCTTCTTGGTCACGAAATATACGTGTAACAAAAGTTGCTCCAAATTCGCTGCAAATGCTATTTACGAGCAGTTTTGGGCGCGGGGAACAAGAATATCACAAAAATATTTCATTTCGTGTAAGTTGATATTTCGACAATTCTCGGCTCCCTGGACACCAAAAATACATATAACAAAAGTTCCAAATTCGCTGCAAATGCTATATTCGAGCAATTTGGAGCGTGGGGAAGAAGAATATCACAAAAATTTTTCATTTCGCGTAAGTCGATTTTTCGAGGATTCTCAGCTCCCTGGACACGAACTATATTATCCTAACAAACGTTGCTCCAAATTCGCTGCAAAAGCTATATACAAGAAGTTTGGAGTGAGGGGAACAAGAATATCACAAAAATTTTTCATTTCGTGTAAGTCGATATTTCGACGATTCTCGGCTCCCTGGACACGAACTATATTATCCTAACAAACGTTGCTCCAAATTCGCTGCAAAAGCTATATACAAGAAGTTTGGAGTGAGGGGAACAAGAATATCACAAAAATTTTTCATTTCGTGTAAGTCGATATTTCGACGATTCTCGGCTCCCTGGACACGAACTATATTATCCTAACAAACGTTGCTCCAAATTCGCTGCAAAAGCTATATACAAGAAGTTTGGAGCGCGGGGAACAAGAATATCATAAAAATGTTTCATTACGTGTAAGTCGATATTTCGACGATTCTCGGCTACTTGGTCACGAAATATACGTGTAACAAAAGTTGCTCCAAATTCGCTTCAAATGCTATTTACGAGCAGTTTGGGGCGCGGGGAACAAGAATATCACAAAAATATTTCATTTCGTGTAAGTTGATATTTCGACATTTCTCGGCTCCCTGGACACCAAAAATACATATAACGAAAGTTCCAAATTCGCTGCAAATGCTCTATACGAGCAGCTTGGAGCGTGGGGAAGAAGAATATCACAAAAATTTTTCATTTCGCGTAAGTCGATTTTTCGAGGATTCTCAGCTCCCTGGACACGAATTATATTATCCTAACAAACGTTGCTCCAAATTCGCTGCAAAAGCTATATACAAGAAGTTTGGAGTGTGGGGAACAAGAATATCACAAAAATATTTCATTTCGTTTAAGTTGATATTTCGAGGATTCTCAGCTCCCTGGACACAAAATATATTATCCTAACAAACGTTGCTCCAAATTCGCTGCAAAAGCTATATACCAGAAGTTTGGAGTGTGGGGAACAAGAATATCACAAAAATATTTCATTTCGTGTAAGTTGATATTTCGAGAATTCTCGGCTCCCTGGACACGAAAAATACATATAACAAAATATGCTCCAAATTCGTTGCAAATGCTATATACGAGCAGTTTGGAACGTGGGGAACAAGAATATCACAAAAATTTTTCATTTCGCGTTAGTCGATTTTTCGAGGATTCTCAGCTCCCTGGACACTAAATATATTATCCTAACAAACGTTGCTGCAAATTCGCTGCAAAAGCTATATACGAGAAGTTTGGAGTCTGGGGAACATAAATAACACAAAAATTTTTCATTTCGTGTAAGTCGATATTTCGACGACTCTCGGCTCCCTGGACACTAAATATACTCTGCACAAAAGTTGCTCCAGATTCGCTGCAAAAGCTATATACGAGAAGTTTGGAGTGTTGGGAACAAGAATATCACAAAAATTTTTCATTTCGTGTAAGTCGATATTTCGACGATTCTCGGCTCCCTGGACACTAAATATACTCTGAACAAAAGTTGCTCCAAATTCGCTGCAAAGCTATATAACAACAGTTTGGAGTAAGGTTAACAAGAAAGTCACAAAAATATTTCATTTCGTGTAAGTTGATATTTCGACGATTCTCGGCTCCCTGGACACGAAATATACATTTAACAAAAGTTGCTCCAAATTCGCTGCAAATGCTATTTACGAGCAGTTTGGAGCGCGCGGAACAAGAATATCATAAAAATATTTCATTACGTGTAAGTCGATATTTCGACGATTCTCGGCTCCCTGGACACTAAATATACTCTGAACAATAGTTGCTCCAAATTCGCTGCAAAAGCTATATACGAGCAGTTTGGAGTGTGGGGAACAAGAGTATCACAAAAATTTTTCATTTCGCCTAAGTCGATATTTCGCCGATTCTCAGCTCCCTGGTCACGAAATATACATATACCAAAAGTTGCTTAAAATTCGTCTCAAATGCTATTTACGAGCAGTTTGGAGCGCGGGAAACAAGAATATCACAAAAATATTTCATTTCGTGTAAGTTGATATTTCGACGATTCTCGGCTCCCTGGACACTAAATATACTCTGAACAATAGTTGCTCCAAATTCGCTGCAAAAGCTATATACGAGCAGTTTGGAGTGTGGGGAACAAGAGTATCACAAAAATTTTTCATTTCGCCTAAGTCGATATTTCGCCGATTCTCAGCTCCCTGGTCACGAAATATACATATACCAAAAGTTGCTTAAAATTCGTCTCAAATGCTATTTACGAGCAGTTTGGAGCGCGGGGAACAAGAATATCACAAAAATATTTCATTTCGTGTAAGTTGATATTTCGACGATTCTCGGCTCCCTGGACACGAAAAATACATATAACAAAAATTGTTCCAAATTCGCTGAAAAGCTATATAAGAGCAGTTTGGAGTAAGGTAAACAAGAATATCACAAAGATATTTCATTTCGTGTAAGTCGATATTTCGACGATTCTCGGCTCCCTGGTAACGAAATATACATATAACAAAAGTTGCTCCAAATTCGCTGCAAAAGCTATATACGAGAAGTTTGGAGTGTGGGGAACAAGAATATCACAAAAATATTTCATTTCGTGTAAGTTGATATTTCGACAATTCTCGGCTCCCTGGACACGAAAAATACATATAACAAAATATGCTCCAAATTCGTTGCAAATGCTATATAACAACAGTTTGGAGTAATGTTAACAAGAAAGTCACAAAAATATTTCATTTCGCGTAAGTCGATTTTTCGAGGATTCTCGGCTTCTTGGTCACGAAATATACGTGTAACAAAAGTTGCTCCAAATTCGCTGCAAATGCTATTTACGAGCAGTTTTGGAGCGCGGGAAACAAGAATATCACAAAAATATTTCATTTCGTGTAAGTTGATATTTCGACGATTCTCGGCTCCCTGGACACTAAATATACTCTGAACAATAGTTGCTCCAAATTCGCTGCAAAAGCTATATACGAGCAGTTTGGAGTGTGGGGAACAAGAGTATCACAAAAATTTTTCATTTCGCCTAAGTCGATATTTCGCCGATTCTCAGCTCCCTGGTCACGAAATATACATATACCAAAAGTTGCTTAAAATTCGTCTCAAATGCTATTTACGAGCAGTTTGGAGCGCGGGGAACAAGAATATCACAAAAATATTTCATTTCGTGTAAGTTGATATTTCGACGATTCTCGGCTCCCTGGACACGAAAAATACATATAACAAAAATTGTTCCAAATTCGCTGAAAAGCTATATAAGAGCAGTTTGGAGTAAGGTAAACAAGAATATCACAAAGATATTTCATTTCGTGTAAGTCGATATTTCGACGATTCTCGGCTCCCTGGTAACGAAATATACATATAACAAAAGTTGCTCCAAATTCGCTGCAAAAGCTATATACGAGAAGTTTGGAGTGTGGGGAACAAGAATATCACAAAAATATTTCATTTCGTGTAAGTTGATATTTCGACAATTCTCGGCTCCCTGGACACGAAAAATACATATAACAAAATATGCTCCAAATTCGTTGCAAATGCTATATAACAACAGTTTGGAGTAATGTTAACAAGAAAGTCACAAAAATATTTCATTTCGCGTAAGTCGATTTTTCGAGGATTCTCGGCTTCTTGGTCACGAAATATACGTGTAACAAAAGTTGCTCCAAATTCGCTGCAAATGCTATTTACGAGCAGTTTTGGGCGCGGGGAACAAGAATATCACAAAAATATTTCATTTCGTGTAAGTTGATATTTCGACAATTCTCGGCTCCCTGGACACCAAAAATACATATAACAAAAGTTCCAAATTCGCTGCAAATGCTATATTCGAGCAATTTGGAGCGTGGGGAAGAAGAATATCACAAAAATTTTTCATTTCGCGTAAGTCGATTTTTCGAGGATTCTCAGCTCCCTGGACACGAACTATATTATCCTAACAAACGTTGCTCCAAATTCGCTGCAAAAGCTATATACAAGAAGTTTGGAGTGAGGGGAACAAGAATATCACAAAAATTTTTCATTTCGTGTAAGTCGATATTTCGACGATTCTCGGCTCCCTGGACACGAACTATATTATCCTAACAAACGTTGCTCCAAATTCGCTGCAAAAGCTATATACAAGAAGTTTGGAGTGAGGGGAACAAGAATATCACAAAAATTTTTCATTTCGTGTAAGTCGATATTTCGACGATTCTCGGCTCCCTGGACACGAACTATATTATCCTAACAAACGTTGCTCCAAATTCGCTGCAAAAGCTATATACAAGAAGTTTGGAGCGCGGGGAACAAGAATATCATAAAAATGTTTCATTACGTGTAAGTCGATATTTCGACGATTCTCGGCTACTTGGTCACGAAATATACGTGTAACAAAAGTTGCTCCAAATTCGCTTCAAATGCTATTTACGAGCAGTTTGGGGCGCGGGGAACAAGAATATCACAAAAATATTTCATTTCGTGTAAGTTGATATTTCGACATTTCTCGGCTCCCTGGACACCAAAAATACATATAACGAAAGTTCCAAATTCGCTGCAAATGCTCTATACGAGCAGCTTGGAGCGTGGGGAAGAAGAATATCACAAAAATTTTTCATTTCGCGTAAGTCGATTTTTCGAGGATTCTCAGCTCCCTGGACACGAATTATATTATCCTAACAAACGTTGCTCCAAATTCGCTGCAAAAGCTATATACAAGAAGTTTGGAGTGTGGGGAACAAGAATATCACAAAAATATTTCATTTCGTTTAAGTTGATATTTCGAGGATTCTCAGCTCCCTGGACACAAAATATATTATCCTAACAAACGTTGCTCCAAATTCGCTGCAAAAGCTATATACCAGAAGTTTGGAGTGTGGGGAACAAGAATATCACAAAAATATTTCATTTCGTGTAAGTTGATATTTCGAGAATTCTCGGCTCCCTGGACACGAAAAATACATATAACAAAATATGCTCCAAATTCGTTGCAAATGCTATATACGAGCAGTTTGGAACGTGGGGAACAAGAATATCACAAAAATTTTTCATTTCGCGTTAGTCGATTTTTCGAGGATTCTCAGCTCCCTGGACACTAAATATATTATCCTAACAAACGTTGCTGCAAATTCGCTGCAAAAGCTATATACGAGAAGTTTGGAGTCTGGGGAACAAGAATATCACAAAAATTTTTCATTTTGTGTAAGTCGATATTTCGACGATTCTCGGCTCCCTGGACACTAAATATACTCTGAACAAAAGTTGCTCAAAATTCGCTGCAAAAGCTATATAAGAGCAGTTTGGAGTAAGGTAAACAAGAATATCACAAAAATATTTCGTTTCGTGTAAGTCGATATTTCGACGATTCTCGGCTCCCTGGACACGAAAAATACATATAACAAAAGTTGCTCCAAATTCGCTGCAAATGCTATATACGAGCAGTTTGGAGTAAGGTAAACAAGAATATCACAAAAATATTTCATTTCGTGTAAGTTGATATTTCGACGATTCTCAGCTCCCTGGTCACGAAATATACATATACCAAACGTTACTCCAAATTCGCCTCAAATGCTATTTACGAGCAGTTTGGAGCGCGGGGAACAAGAATATCATAAAAATGTTTCATTACGTGTAAGTCGATATTTCGACGATTCTCGGCTTCTTGGTCACGAAATATACGTGTAACAAAAGTTGCTCCAAATTCGCTGCAAATGCTATATACCAGCAGTTTGGAGCATGGGGAACAAGAATATCACAAAAATTTTTCATTTCGCGTTAGTCGATTTTTCGAGGATTCTCAGCTCCCTGGACACGAAATATATTATCCTAACAAATGTTGCTCCAAATTCGCTGCAAAAGCTATATACGAGAAGTTTGGAGTGTGGGGAACAAGAATATCACAAAAATTTTTCATTTCGCGTTAGTCGATTTTTCGAGGATTCTCAGCTCCCTGGACACGAAATATATTATCGTAACAAATGTTGCTCCAAATTCGCTGCAAAAGCTATATACGAGAAGTTTGGAGTGTTGGGAACAAGAATATCACAAAAATTTTTCATTTCGTGTAAGTCGATATTTCGACGATTCTCGGCTCCCTGGACACTAAATATACTCTGAACAAAAGTTGCTCCAAATTCGCTGCAAAGCTATATAACAACAGTTTGGAGTAATGTTAACAAGAAAGTCACAAAAATATTTCATTTCGCGTAAGTCGATTTTTCGATGATTCTCGGCTTCTTGGTCACGAAATATACGTGTAACAAAAGTTGCTCCAAATTCGCTGCAAATGCTATTTACGAGCAGTTTGGGGCGCGGGGAACAAGAATATCACAAAAATATTTCATTTCGTGTAAGTTAATATTTCGACAATTCTCGGCTCCCTGGACACCAAAAATACATATAACAAAAGTTCCAAATTCGCTGCAAATGCTATATACCAGCAGTTTGGAGCGTGGGGAAGAAGAATATCACAAAAATTTTTCATTTCGCGTAAGTCGATTTTTCGAGGATTCTCAGCTCCCTGGACACGAACTATATTATCCTAACAAACGTTGCTCCAAATTCGCTAAAAAAAAGCTATATACAAGAAGTTTGGAGTGAGGGGAACAAGAATATCTAAAAAATTTTTCATTTCGTGTAAGTCGATATTTCGACGATTCTCGGCTCCCTGGACACTAAATATACTCTGAACAAAAGTTGCTCCAAATTCGCTGCAAAAGCTATATAAGAGCAGTTTGGAGTAAGGTTAACAAGAATATCACAAAAATATTTCATTTCGTGTAAGTTGAGATTTCGACGATTCTCGGCTCCCTGGACACGAAAAATACATATAACAAAAGTTGCTCCAAATTCGCTGCAAATGCTATATACGAGCAGTTTGGAGTAAGGTAAACAAGAATATCACAAAAATATTTCATTTCGTGTAAGTCGATATTTCGACGATTCTCAGCTCCCTGGTCACGAAATATACATATACCAACCGTTGCTCCAAATTCGCCTCAAATGCTATTTACGAGCAGTTTGGAGCGCGGGGAACAAGAATATCATAAAAATGTTTCATTACGTGTAGGTCGATATTCCGACGATTCTCGGGTCCCTGGTCACGAAATATAGATGTAACAAAAGTTGCTCCAAATTCGCTGCAAATGCTATATACCAGCAGTTTTGAGCCGTGGGGAACAAGAATATCACAAAAATTTTTCATTTCGCGTTAGTCAATTTTTCGAGGATTCTCAGCTCCCTGGACACGATATATTTTATCCTAACAAAAGTTGCTCCAAATTCGCTGCACAAGCTAAATACGAGAAGTTTGGAGAACAAGAATATCGCAAATATTTTTCATTTCGTGTAAGTCGATATTTCGACGATTCTCAGCACCCTGGACACGAAAAATACAAATAACAAAAGTTGCTCCAAATTCGCTGCAAATGCTATATACGAGCAGTTTGGAGCGTGGGGAACAAGAATATCACAAACATTTTTCATTTCGCGTAAGTCGATTTTTCGAGGATTCTCAGCTCCCTGGACACTAAATATATTATCCTAACAAACGTTGCTGCAAATTCGCTGCAAAAGCTATATACGAGAAGTTTGGAGTCTCTGGAACAAGAATATCACAAAAATTTTTCATTTCGTGTAAGTCGATATTTCGACGATTCTCGGCTCCCTGGATACTAAATATACTCTGAACAAAAGTTGCTCCAAATTCGCTGCAAAAGCTATATAAGAGCAGTTTGGAGTAAGGTAAACAAGAATATCACAAAAATATTTCATTTCGTGTAAGTCGATATTTCACGAAATATACATATACCAAACGTTGCTCCAAATTCGTCTCAAATTCTATTTACGAGCAGTTTGGAGCGCGGGGAACAAGAATATCATAAAAATGTTTCATTACGTGTAAGTCGATATTTCGACGATTCTCGGCTCCCTGGTCACGAAATATACATATAACAAATGTTGCTCCAAATTCGCTGCAAATGCTTTATACGAGCAGTTTGGAACGTGGGGAACAAGAATATCACGAAAATTATTCATTTCGCGTAAGTCGATTTTTCGAGGAATCTCAGCTTCCTGGACACGAAATATATTATCCTAACAAACGTTGCTCCAAATTCGCTGCAAATGCTATATACGAGCAGTTTGGAGCGTGGGGAACAAGAATATCACGAAAATTATTCATTTCGCCTAAGTCGATATTTCGCCGATTCTCAGCTCCCTGGTAACGAAATATACATATAACAAAAGTTGCTCCAAATTCGCTGCAAATGCTATTTACGAGCAGTTTGGAGCGCGGGGAACAAAAATATCACAAAAATATTTCATTTCGTGTAAGTTGATATTTCGACGATTCTCGGCTCCCTGGACACGAAAAATACATATAACAAAAATTGTTCCAAATTCGCTGAAAAGCTATATAAGAGCAGTTTGGAGTAAGGTAAACAAGAATATCACAAAGATATTTCATTTCGTGTAAGTCGATATTTCGACGATTCTCGGCTCCCTGGTAACGAAATATACATATAACAAAAGTTGCTCCAAATTCGCTGCAAAAGCTATATACGAGAAGTTTGGAGTGTGGGGAACAAGAATATCACAAAAATATTTCATTTCGTGTAAGTTGATATTTCGACAATTCTCGGCTCCCTGGACACGAAAAATACATATAACAAAATATGCTCCAAATTCGTTGCAAATGCTATATACGAGCAGTTTGGAACGTGGGGAACAAGAATATCATAAAAATGTTTCATTACGTGTAAGTCGATATTTCGACGATTCTCGGCTTCTTGGTCACGAAATATACGTGTAACAAAAGTTGCTCCAAATTCGCTGCAAATGCTATTTACGAGCAGTTTTGGGCGCGGGGAACAAGAATATCACAAAAATATTTCATTTCGTGTAAGTTGATATTTCGACAATTCTCGGCTCCCTGGACACCAAAAATACATATAACAAAAGTTCCAAATTCGCTGCAAATGCTATATACGAGCAGTTTGGAGCGTGGGGAAGAAGAATATCACAAAAATTTTTCATTTCGCGTAAGTCGATTTTTCGAGGATTCTCAGCTCCCTGGACACGAACTATATTATCCAAACAAACGTTGCTCCAAATTCGCTGCAAAAGCTATATACAAGAAGTTTGGAGTGAGGGGAACAAGAATATCACAAAAATTTTTCATTTCGTGTAAGTCGATATTTCGACGATTCTCGGCTCCCTGGACACGAAAAATACATATAACAAAAGTTGCTCCAAATTCGCTGCAAATGCTATATAGGAGCAGTTTGGAGCGTGGGGAAAAAGAATATCACAAACATTTTTCATTTCGTGTAAGTCGATATTTCGACGATTCTCGGCTCCCTGGACACTAAATATATTATCCTAACAAACGTTGCTGCAAATTCGCTGCAAAAGCTATATACGAGAAGTTTGGAGTCTGGGGAACATAAATAACAAAAATTTTTCATTTCGTGTAAGTCGATATTTCGACGATTCTCGGCTCCCTGGACACTAAATATACTCTGCACAAAAGTTGCTCCAGATTCGCTGCAAAAGCTATATACGAGAAGTTTGGAGTGTTGGGAACAAGAATATCACAAAAATTTTTCATTTCGTGTAAGTCGATATTTCGACGATTCTCGGCTCCCTGGACACTAAATATACTCTGAACAAAAGTTGCTCCAAATTCGCTGCAAAGCTATATAACAACAGTTTGGAGTAAGGTTAACAAGAAAGTCACAAAAATATTTCATTTCGTGTAAGTTGATATTTCGACGATTCTCGGCTCCCTGGACACGAAAAATACATATAACAAATGTTGCTCCAAATTCGCTGCAAATGCTTTATACGAGCAGTTTGGAGCGTGGGGAACAAGAATATCACGAAAATTATTCATTTCGCGTAAGTCGATTTTTCGAGGATTCTCAGCTTCCTGGACACGAAATATATTATCCTAACAAACGTTGCTCCAAATTCGCTGCAAATGCTATATACGAGCAGCTTGGAGTGTGGGGAACAAGAATATCGCAAAAATTTTTCATTTCGCCTAAGTCGATATTTCGCCGATTCTCAGCTCCCTGGTCACGAAATATACATATAACAAAAGTTGCTCCAAATTCGCTGCAAATGCTATTTACGAGCAGTTTGGAGCGCGCGGAACAAGAATATCACAAAAATTTTTCATTTCGTGTAAGTCGATATTTCGACGATTCTCGGCTCCCTGGACACGAAAAATACATATAACAAAAGTTGCTCCAAATTCGCTGCAAATGCTATATAGGAGCAGTTTGGAGCGTGGGGAACAAGAATATCACAAACATTTTTCATTTCGCGTAAGTCGATTTTTCGAGGATTCTCAGCTCCCTAGACATGAAATATATTAACCTAACAAACGTTGCTGCAAATTCGCTGCAAAAGCTATACACGAGAGGTTTGGAGTCTGGGGAACAAGAATATCACAAAAATTTTTCATTTCGTGTAAGTCGATATTTCGACGATTCTCGGCTCCCTGGACACTAAATATATTATCCTAACAAACGTTGCTGCAAATTCGCTGCAAAAGCTATATACGAGAAGTTTGGAGTCTGGGGAACATAAATAACACAAAAATTTTTCATTTCGTGTAAGTCGATATTTCGACGATTCTCGGCTCCCTGGACACTAAATATACTCTGCACAAAAGTTGCTCCAGATTCGCTGCAAAAGCTATATACGAGAAGTTTGGAGTGTTGGGAACAAGAATATCACAAAAATTTTTCATTTCGTGTAAGTCGATATTTCGACGATTCTCGGCTCCCTGGACACTAAATATACTCTGAACAAAAGTTGCTCCAAATTCGCTGCAAAGCTATATAACAACAGTTTGGAGTAAGGTTAACAAGAAAGTCACAAAAATATTTCATTTCGTGTAAGTTGATATTTCGACGATTCTCGGCTCCCTGGACACGAAATATACATATAACAAAAGTTGCTCCAAATTCGCTGCAAATGCTATTTACGAGCAGTTTGGAGCGCGCGGAACAAGAATATCATAAAAATATTTCATTACGTGTAAGTCGATATTTCGACGATTCTCGGCTCCCTGGACACTAAATATACTCTGAACAATAGTTGCTCCAAATTCGCTGCAAAAGCTATATACGAGCAGTTTGGAGTGTGGGGAACAAGAGTATCACAAAAATTTTTCATTTCGCCTAAGTCGATATTTCGCCGATTCTCAGCTCCCTGGTCACGAAATATACATATACCAAAAGTTGCTTAAAATTCGTCTCAAATGCTATTTACGAGCAGTTTGGAGCGCGGGAAACAAGAATATCACAAAAATATTTCATTTCGTGTAAGTTGATATTTCGACGATTCTCGGCTCCCTGGACACTAAATATACTCTGAACAATAGTTGCTCCAAATTCGCTGCAAAAGCTATATACGAGCAGTTTGGAGTGTGGGGAACAAGAGTATCACAAAAATTTTTCATTTCGCCTAAGTCGATATTTCGCCGATTCTCAGCTCCCTGGTCACGAAATATACATATACCAAAAGTTGCTTAAAATTCGTCTCAAATGCTATTTACGAGCAGTTTGGAGCGCGGGGAACAAGAATATCACAAAAATATTTCATTTCGTGTAAGTTGATATTTCGACGATTCTCGGCTCCCTGGACACGAAAAATACATATAACAAAAATTGTTCCAAATTCGCTGAAAAGCTATATAGGAGCAGTTTGGAGTAAGGTAAACAAGAATATCACAAAGATATTTCATTTCGTGTAAGTCGATATTTCGACGATTCTCGGCTCCCTGGTAACGAAATATACATATAACAAAAGTTGCTCCAAATTCGCTGCAAAAGCTATATACGAGAAGTTTGGAGTGTGGGGAACAAGAATATCACAAAAATATTTCATTTCGTGTAAGTTGATATTTCGACAATTCTCGGCTCCCTGGACACGAAAAATACATATAACAAAATATGCTCCAAATTCGTTGCAAATGCTATATACGAGCAGTTTGGAACGTGGGGAACAAGAATATCATAAAAATGTTTCATTACGTGTAAGTCGATATTTTGACGATTCTCGGCTTCTTGGTCACGAAATATACGTGTAACAAAAGTTGCTCCAAATTCGCTGCAAATGCTATTTACGAGCAGTTTTGGGCGCGGGGAACAAGAATATCACAAAAATATTTCATTTCGTGTAAGTTGATATTTCGACAATTCTCGGCTCCCTGGACACCAAAAATACATATAACAAAAGTTCCAAATTCGCTGCAAATGCTATATTCGAGCAATTTGGAGCGTGGGGAAGAAGAATATCACAAAAATTTTTCATTTCGTGTAAGTCGATATTTCGACGATTCTCGGCTCCCTGGACACGAACTATATTATCCTAACAAACGTTGCTCCAAATTCGCTGCAAAAGCTATATACAAGAAGTTTGGAGTGAGGGGAACAAGAATATCACAAAAATTTTTCATTTCGTGTAAGTCGATATTTCGACGATTCTCGGCTCCCTGGACACGAAAAATACATATAACAAAAGTTGCTCCAAATTCGCTGCAAATGCTATATAGGAGCAGTTTGGAGCGTGGGGAACAAGAATATCACAAACATTTTTCATTTCGCGTAAGTCGATTTTTCGAGGATTCTCAGCTCCCTAGACATGAAATATATTAACCTAACAAACGTTGCTGCAAATTCGCTGCAAAAGCTATATACGAGAGGTTTGGAGTCTGGGGAACAAGAATATCACAAAAATTTTTCATTTCGTGTAAGTCGATATTTCGACGATTCTCGGCTCCCTGGACACTAAATATATTATCCTAACAAACGTTGCTGCAAATTCGCTGCAAAAGCTATATACGAGAAGTTTGGAGTCTGGGGAACATAAATAACACAAAAATTTTTCATTTCGTGTAAGTCGATATTTCGACGATTCTCGGCTTCTTGGTCACGAAATATACGTGTAACAAAAGTTGCTCCAAATTCGCTGCAAATGCTATTTACGAGCAGTTTTGGGCGCGGGGAACAAGAATATCACAAAAATTTTTCATTTCGTGTAAGTTGATATTTCGACAATTCTCGGCTCCCTGGACACCAAAAATACATATAACAAAAGTTCCAAATTCGCTGCAAATGCTATATACGAGCAGTTTGGAGCGTGGGGAAGAAGAATATCACAAAAATTTTTCATTTCGCGTAAGTCGATTTTTCGAGGATTCTCAGCTCCCTGGACACGAACTATATTATCCAAACAAACGTTGCTCCAAATTCGCTGCAAAAGCTATATACAAGAAGTTTGGAGTGAGGGGAACAAGAATATCACAAAAATTTTTCATTTCGTGTAAGTCGATATTTCGACGATTCTCGGCTCCCTGGACACGAAAAATACATATAACAAAAGTTGCTCCAAATTCGCTGCAAATGCTATATAGGAGCAGTTTGGAGCGTGGGGAACAAGAATATCACAAACATTTTTCATTTCGTGTAAGTCGATATTTCGACGATTCTCGGCTCCCTGGACACTAAATATACTCTGCACAAAAGTTGCTCCAGATTCGCTGCAAAAGCTATATACGAGAAGTTTGGAGTGTTGGGAACAAGAATATCACAAAAATTTATCATTTCGTGTAAGTCGATATTTCGACGATTCTCGGCTCCCTGGACACTAAATATACTCTGAACAAAAGTTGCTCCAAATTCGCTGCAAAGCTATATAACAACAGTTTGGAGTAAGGTTAACAAGAAAGTCACAAAAATATTTCATTTCGTGTAAGTTGATATTTCGACGATTCTCGGCTCCCTGGACACGAAAAATACATATAACAAATGTTGCTCCAAATTCGCTGCAAATGCTTTATACGAGCAGTTTGGAGCGTGGGGAACAAGAATATCACGAAAATTATTCATTTCGCGTAAGTCGATTTTTCGAGGATTCTCAGCTTCCTGGACACGAAATATATTATCCTAACAAACGTTGCTCCAAATTCGCTGCAAATGCTATATACGAGCAGCTTGGAGTGTGGGGAACAAGAATATCGCAAAAATTTTTCATTTCGCCTAAGTCGATATTTCGCCGATTCTCGGCTCCCTGGACACGAAAAATACATATAACAAAAGTTGCTCCAAATTCGCTGCAAATGCTATATAGGAGCAGTTTGGAGCGTGGGGAACAAGAATATCACAAACATTTTTCATTTCGCGTAAGTCGATTTTTCGAGGATTCTCAGCTCCCTAGACATGAAATATATTAACCTAACAAACGTTGCTGCAAATTCGCTGCAAAAGCTATATACGAGAAGTTTGGAGTCTGGGGAACATAAATAACACAAAAATTTTTCATTTCGTGTAAGTCGATATTTCGACGATTCTCGGCTCCCTGGACACTAAATATACTCTGCACAAAAGTTGCTCCAGATTCGCTGCAAAAGCTATATACGAGAAGTTTGGAGTGTTGGGAACAAGAATATCACAAAAATTTTTCATTTCGTGTAAGTCGATATTTCGACGATTCTCGGCTCCCTGGACACTAAATATACTCTGAACAAAAGTTGCTCCAAATTCGCTGCAAAGCTATATAACAACAGTTTGGAGTAAGGTTAACAAGAAAGTCACAAAAATATTTCATTTCGTGTAAGTTGATATTTCGACGATTCTCGGCTCCCTGGACACGAAATATACATATAACAAAAGTTGCTCCAAATTCGCTGCAAATGCTATTTACGAGCAGTTTGGAGCGCGCGGAACAAGAATATCATAAAAATATTTCATTACGTGTAAGTCGATATTTCGACGATTCTCGGCTCCCTGGACACTAAATATACTCTGAACAATAGTTGCTCCAAATTCGCTGCAAAAGCTATATACGAGCAGTTTGGAGTGTGGGGAACAAGAGTATCACAAAAATTTTTCATTTCGCCTAAGTCGATATTTCGCCGATTCTCAGCTCCCTGGTCACGAAATATACATATACCAAAAGCTGCTTAAAATTCGTCTCAAATGCTATTTACGAGCAGTTTGGAGCGCGGGAAACAAGAATATCACAAAAATATTTCATTTCGTGTAAGTTGATATTTCGACGATTCTCGGCTCCCTGGACACTAAATATACTCTGAACAATAGTTGCTCCAAATTCGCTGCAAAAGCTATATACGAGCAGTTTTTAGTGTGGGGAACAAGAGTATCACAAAAATTTTTCATTTCGCCTAAGTCGATATTTCGCCGATTCTCAGCTCCCTGGTCACGAAATATACATATACCAAAAGTTGCTTAAAATTCGTCTCAAATGCTATTTACGAGCAGTTTGGAGCGCGGGGAACAAGAATATCACAAAAATATTTCATTTCGTGTAAGTTGATATTTCGACGATTCTCGGCTCCCTGGACACGAAAAATACATATAACAAAAATTGTTCCAAATTCGCTGAAAAGCTATATAAGAGCAGTTTGGAGTAAGGTAAACAAGAATATCACAAAGATATTTCATTTCGTGTAAGTCGATATTTCGACGATTCTCGGCTCCCTGGTAACGAAATATACATATAACAAAAGTTGCTCCAAATTCGCTGCAAAAGCTATATACGAGAAGTTTGGAGTGTGGGGAACAAGAATATCACAAAAATATTTCATTTCGTGTAAGTTGATATTTCGACAATTCTCGGCTCCCTGGACACGAAAAATACATATAACAAAATATGCTCCAAATTCGTTGCAAATGCTATATACGAGCAGTTTGGAACGTGGGGAACAAGAATATCATAAAAATGTTTCATTACGTGTAAGTCGATATTTTGACGATTCTCGGCTTCTTGGTCACGAAATATACGTGTAACAAAAGTTGCTCCAAATTCGCTGCAAATGCTATTTACGAGCAGTTTTGGGCGCGGGGAACAAGAATATCACAAAAATATTTCATTTCGTGTAAGTTGATATTTCGACAATTCTCGGCTCCCTGGACACCAAAAATACATATAACAAAAGTTCCAAATTCGCTGCAAATGCTATATTCGAGCAATTTGGAGCGTGGGGAAGAAGAATATCACAAAAATTTTTCATTTCGCGTAAGTCGATTTTTCGAGGATTCTCAGCTCCCTGGACACGAACTATATTATCCTAACAAACGTTGCTCCAAATTCGCTGCAAAAGCTATATACAAGAAGTTTGGAGTGAGGGGAACAAGAATATCACAAAAATTTTTCATTTCGTGTAAGTCGATATTTCGACGATTCTCGGCTCCCTGGACACGAACTATATTATCCTAACAAACGTTGCTCCAAATTCGCTACAAAAGCTATATACAAGAAGTTTGGAGTGAGGGGAACAAGAATATCACAAAAATTTTTCATTTCGTGTAAGTCGATATTTCGACGATTCTCGGCTCCCTGGACACGAAAAATACATATAACAAAAGTTGCTCCAAATTCGCTGCAAATGCTATATGAGCAGTTTGGAGCGTGGGGAACAAGAATATCACAAACATTTTTCATTTCGCGTAAGTCGATTTTTCGAGGATTCTCAGCTCCCTAGACATGAAATATATTAACCTAACAAACGTTGCTGCAAATTCGCTGCAAAAGCTATATACGAGAGGTTTGGAGTCTGGGGAACAAGAATATCACAAAAATTTTTCATTTCGTGTAAGTCGATATTTCGACGATTCTCGGCTCCCTGGACACTAAATATATTATCCTAACAAACGTTGCTGCAAATTCGCTGCAAAAGCTATATACGAGAAGTTTGGAGTCTGGGGAACATAAATAACACAAAAATTTTTCATTTCGTGTAAGTCGATATTTCGACGATTCTCGGCTCCCTGGACACTAAATATACTCTGCACAAAAGTTGCTCCAGATTCGCTGCAAAAGCTATATACGAGAAGTTTGGAGTGTTGGGAACAAGAATATCACAAAAATTTTTCATTTCGTGTAAGTCGATATTTCGACGATTCTCGGCTCCCTGGACACTAAATATACTCTGAACAAAAGTTGCTCCAAATTCGCTGCAAAGCTATATAACAACAGTTTGGAGTAAGGTTAACAAGAAAGTCACAAAAATATTTCATTTCGTGTAAGTTGATATTTCGACGATTCTCGGCTCCCTGGACACGAAAAATACATATAACAAATGTTGCTACAAATTCGCTGCAAATGCTTTATACGAGCAGTTTGGAGCGTGGGGAACAAGAATATCACGAAAATTATTCATTTCGCGTAAGTCGATTTTTCGAGGATTCTCAGCTTCCTGGACACGAAATATATTATCCTAACAAACGTTGCTCCAAATTCGCTGCAAATGCTATATACGAGCAGCTTGGAGTGTGGGGAACAAGAATATCGCAAAAATTTTTCATTTCGCCTAAGTCGATATTTCGCCGATTCTCAGCTCCCTGGTCACGAAATATACATATAACAAAAGTTGCTCCAAATTCGCTGCAAATGCTATTTACGAGCAGTTTGGAGCGCGCGGAACAAGAATATCATAAAAATATTTCATTACGTGTAAGTCGATATTTCGACGATTCTCGGCTCCCTGGACACTAAATATACTCTGAACAATAGTTGCTCCAAATTCGCTGCAAAAGCTATATACGAGCAGTTTGGAGTGTGGGGAACAAGAGTATCACAAAAATTTTTCATTTCGCCTAAGTCGATATTTCGCCGATTCTCAGCTCCCTGGTCACGAAATATACATATACCAAAAGTTGCTTAAAATTCGTCTCAAATGCTATTTACGAGCAGTTTGGAGCGCGGGGAACAAGAATATCACAAAAATATTTCATTTCGTGTAAGTTGATATTTCGACGATTCTCGGCTACCTGGACACGAAAAATACATATAACAAAAATTGTTCCAAATTCGCTGAAAAGCTATATAAGAGCAGTTTGGAGTAAGGTAAACAAGAATATCACAAAGATATTTCATTTCGTGTAAGTCGATATTTCGACGATTCTCGGCTCCCTGGTAACGAAATATACATATAACAAAAGTTGCTCCAAATTCGCTGCAAAAGCTATATACGAGAAGTTTGGAGTGTGGGGAACAAGAATATCACAAAAATATTTCATTTCGTGTAAGTTGATATTTCGACAATTCTCGGCTCCCTGGACACGAAAAATACATATAACAAAATATGCTCCAAATTCGTTGCAAATGCTATATACGAGCAGTTTGGAACGTGGGGAACAAGAATATCATAAAAATGTTTCATTACGTGTAAGTCGATATTTCGACGATTCTCGGCTTCTTGGTCACGAAATATACGTGTAACAAAAGTTGCTCCAAATTCGCTGCAAATGCTATTTACGAGCAGTTTGGGGCGCGGGGAACAAGAATATCACAAAAATATTTCATTTCGTGTAAGTTGATATTTCGACAATTCTCGGCTCCCTGGATACCAAAAATACATATAACAAAAGTTCCAAATTCGCTGCAAATGCTATATACGAGCAGTTTGGAGCGTGGGGAAGAAGAATATCACAAAAATTTTTCATTTCGCGTAAGTCGATTTTTCGAGGATTCTCAGCTCCCTGGACACGAACTATATTATCCTAACAAACGTTGCTCCAAATTCGCTGCAAAAGCTATATACAAGAAGTTTGGAGTGAGGGGAACAAGAATATCACAAAAATTTTTCATTTCGTGTAAGTCGATATTTCGACGATTCTCGGCTCCCTGGACACGAAAAATACATATAACAAAAGTTGCTCCAAATTCGCTGCAAATGCTATATAGGAGCAGTTTGGAGCGTGGGGAACAAGAATATCACAAACATTTTTCATTTCGCGTAAGTCGATTTTTCGAGGATTCTCAGCTCCCTAGACATGAAATATATTAACCTAACAAACGTTGCTGCAAATTCGCTGCAAAAGCTATATACGAGAGGTTTGGAGTCTGGGGAACAAGAATATCACAAAAATTTTTCATTTCGTGTAAGTCGATATTTCGACGATTCTCGGCTCCCTGGACACTAAATATATTATCCTAACAAACGTTGCTGCAAATTCGCTGCAAAAGCTATATACGAGAAGTTTGGAGTCTGGGGAACATAAATAACACAAAAATTTTTCATTTCGTGTAAGTCGATATTTCGACGATTCTCGGCTCCCTGGACACTAAATATACTCTGCACAAAAGTTGCTCCAGATTCGCTGCAAAAGCTATATACGAGAAGTTTGGAGTGTTGGGAACAAGAATATCACAAAAATTTTTCATTTCGTGTAAGTCGATATTTCGACGATTCTCGGCTCCCTGGACACTAAATATACTCTGAACAAAAGTTGCTCCAAATTCGCTGCAAAGCTATATAACAACAGTTTGGAGTAAGGTTAACAAGAAAGTCACAAAAATATTTCATTTCGTGTAAGTTGATATTTCGACGATTCTCGGCTCCCTGGACACGAAAAATACATATAACAAATGTTGCTCCAAATTCGCTGCAAATGCTTTATACGAGCAGTTTGGAGCGTGGGGAACAAGAATATCACGAAAATTATTCATTTCGCGTAAGTCGATTTTTCGAGGATTCTCAGCTTCCTGGACACGAAATATATTATCCTAACAAACGTTGCTCCAAATTCGCTGCAAATGCTATATACGAGCAGCTTGGAGTGTGGGGAACAAGAATATCGCAAAAATTTTTCATTTCGCCTAAGTCGATATTTCGCCGATTCTCAGCTCCCTGGTCACGAAATATACATATACCAAAAGTTGCTTAAAATTCGTCTCAAATGCTATTTACGAGCAGTTTGGAGCGCGGGGAACAAGAATATCACAAAAATATTTCATTTCGTGTAAGTTGATATTTCGACGATTCTCGGCTCCCTGGACACGAAAAATACATATAACAAAAATTGTTCCAAATTCGCTGAAAAGCTATATAAGAGCAGTTTGGAGTAAGGTAAACAAGAATATCACAAAGATATTTCATTTCGTGTAAGTCGATATTTCGACGATTCTCGGCTCCCTGGTAACGAAATATACATATAACAAAAGTTGCTCCAAATTCGCTGCAAAAGCTATATACGAGAAGTTTGGAGTGTGGGGAACAAGAATATCACAAAAATATTTCATTTCGTGTAAGTTGATATTTCGACAATTCTCGGCTCCCTGGACACGAAAAATACATATAACAAAATATGCTCCAAATTCGTTGCAAATGCTATATACGAGCAGTTTGGAACGTGGGGAACAAGAATATCATAAAAATGTTTCATTACGTGTAAGTCGATATTTTGACGATTCTCGGCTTCTTGGTCACGAAATATACGTGTAACAAAAGTTGCTCCAAATTCGCTGCAAATGCTATTTACGAGCAGTTTTGGGCGCGGGGAACAAGAATATCACAAAAATATTTCATTTCGTGTAAGTTGATATTTCGACAATTCTCGGCTCCCTGGACACCAAAAATACATATAACAAAAGTTCCAAATTCGCTGCAAATGCTATATTCGAGCAATTTGGAGCGTGGGGAAGAAGAATATCACAAAAATTTTTCATTTCGCGTAAGTCGATTTTTCGAGGATTCTCAGCTCCCTGGACACGAGCTATATTATCCTAACAAACGTTGCTCCAAATTCGCTGCAAAAGCTATATACAAGAAGTTTGGAGTGAGGGGAACAAGAATATCACAAAAATTTTTCATTTCGTGTAAGTCGATATTTCGACGATTCTCGGCTCCCTGGACACGAACTATATTATCCTAACAAACGTTGCTCCAAATTCGCTGCAAAAGCTATATACAAGAAGTTTGGAGTGAGGGGAACAAGAATATCACAAAAATTTTTCATTTCGTGTAAGTCGATATTTCGACGATTCTCGGCTCCCTGGACACGAAAAATACATATAACAAAAGTTGCTCCAAATTCGCTGCAAATGCTATATAGGAGCAGTTTGGAGCGTGGGGAACAAGAATATCACAAACATTTTTCATTTCGCGTAAGTCGATTTTTCGAGGATTCTCAGCTCCCTAGACATGAAATATATTAACCTAACAAACGTTGCTGCAAATTCGCTGCAAAAGCTATATACGAGAGGTTTGGAGTCTGGGGAACAAGAATATCACAAAAATTTTTCATTTCGTGTAAGTCGATATTTCGACGATTCTCGGCTCCCTGGACACTAAATATATTATCCTAACAAACGTTGCTGCAAATTCGCTGCAAAAGCTATATACGAGAAGTTTGGAGTCTGGGGAACATAAATAACACAAAAATTTTTCATTTCGTGTAAGTCGATATTTCGACGATTCTCGGCTCCCTGGACACTAAATATACTCTGCACAAAAGTTGCTCCAGATTCGCTGCAAAAGCTATATACGAGAAGTTTGGAGTGTTGGGAACAAGAATATCACAAAAATTTTTCATTTCGTGTAAGTCGATATTTCGACGATTCTCGGCTCCCTGGACACTAAATATACTCTGAACAAAAGTTGCTCCAAATTCGCTGCAAAGCTATATAACAACAGTTTGGAGTAAGGTTAACAAGAAAGTCACAAAAATATTTCATTTCGTGTAAGTTGATATTTCGACGATTCTCGGCTCCCTGGACACGAAAAATACATATAACAAATGTTGCTCCAAATTCGCTGCAAATGCTTTATACGAGCAGTTTGGAGCGTGGGGAACAAGAATATCACGAAAATTATTCATTTCGCGTAAGTCGATTTTTCGAGGATTCTCAGCTTCCTGGACACGAAATATATTATCCTAACAAACGTTGCTCCAAATTCGCTGCAAATGCTATATACGAGCAGCTTGGAGTGTGGGGAACAAGAATATCGCAAAAATTTTTCATTTCGCCTAAGTCGATATTTCGCCGATTCTCAGCTCCCTGGTCACGAAATATACATATAACAAAAGTTGCTCCAAATTCGCTGCAAATGCTATTTACGAGCAGTTTGGAGCGCGCGGAACAAGAATATCATAAAAATATTTCATTACGTGTAAGTCGATATTTCGACGATTCTCGGCTCCCTGGACACTAAATATACTCTGAACAATAGTTGCTCCAAATTCGCTGCAAAAGCTATATACGAGCAGTTTGGAGTGTGGGGAACAAGAGTATCACAAAAATTTTTCATTTCGCCTAAGTCGATATTTCGCCGATTCTCAGCTCCCTGGTCACGAAATATACATATACCAAAAGTTGCTTAAAATTCGTCTCAAATGCTATTTACGAGCAGTTTGGAGCGCGGGGAACAAGAATATCACAAAAATATTTCATTTCGTGTAAGTTGATATTTCGACGATTCTCGGCTACCTGGACACGAAAAATACATATAACAAAAATTGTTCCAAATTCGCTGAAAAGCTATATAAGAGCAGTTTGGAGTAAGGTAAACAAGAATATCACAAAGATATTTCATTTCGTGTAAGTCGATATTTCGACGATTCTCGGCTCCCTGGTAACGAAATATACATATAACAAAAGTTGCTCCAAATTCGCTGCAAAAGCTATATACGAGAAGTTTGGAGTGTGGGGAACAAGAATATCACAAAAATATTTCATTTCGTGTAAGTTGATATTTCGACAATTCTCGGCTCCCTGGACACGAAAAATACATATAACAAAATATGCTCCAAATTCGTTGCAAATGCTATATACGAGCAGTTTGGAACGTGGGGAACAAGAATATCATAAAAATGTTTCATTACGTGTAAGTCGATATTTCGACGATTCTCGGCTTCTTGGTCACGAAATATACGTGTAACAAAAGTTGCTCCAAATTCGCTGCAAATGCTATTTACGAGCAGTTTGGGGCGCGGGGAACAAGAATATCACAAAAATATTTCATTTCGTGTAAGTTGATATTTCGACAATTCTCGGCTCCCTGGATACCAAAAATACATATAACAAAAGTTCCAAATTCGCTGCAAATGCTATATACGAGCAGTTTGGAGCGTGGGGAAGAAGAATATCACAAAAATTTTTCATTTCGCGTAAGTCGATTTTTCGAGGATTCTCAGCTCCCTGGACACGAACTATATTATCCTAACAAACGTTGCTCCAAATTCGCTGCAAAAGCTATATACAAGAAGTTTGGAGTGAGGGGAACAAGAATATCACAAAAATTTTTCATTTCGTGTAAGTCGATATTTCGACGATTCTCGGCTCCCTGGACACGAAAAATACATATAACAAAAGTTGCTCCAAATTCGCTGCAAATGCTATATAGGAGCAGTTTGGAGCGTGGGGAACAAGAATATCACAAACATTTTTCATTTCGCGTAAGTCGATTTTTCGAGGATTCTCAGCTCCCTAGACATGAAATATATTAACCTAACAAACGTTGCTGCAAATTCGCTGCAAAAGCTATATACGAGAGGTTTGGAGTCTGGGGAACAAGAATATCACAAAAATTTTTCATTTCGTGTAAGTCGATATTTCGACGATTCTCGGCTCCCTGGACACTAAATATATTATCCTAACAAACGTTGCTGCAAATTCGCTGCAAAAGCTATATACGAGAAGTTTGGAGTCTGGGGAACATAAATAACACAAAAATTTTTCATTTCGTGTAAGTCGATATTTCGACGATTCTCGGCTCCCTGGACACTAAATATACTCTGCACAAAAGTTGCTCCAGATTCGCTGCAAAAGCTATATACGAGAAGTTTGGAGTGTTGGGAACAAGAATATCACAAAAATTTTTCATTTCGTGTAAGTCGATATTTCGACGATTCTCGGCTCCCTGGACACTAAATATACTCTGAACAAAAGTTGCTCCAAATTCGCTGCAAAGCTATATAACAACAGTTTGGAGTAAGGTTAACAAGAAAGTCACAAAAATATTTCATTTCGCGTAAGTCGATTTTTCGAGGATTCTCAGCTTCCTGGACACGAAATATATTATCCTAACAAACGTTGCTCCAAATTCGCTGCAAATGCTATATACGAGCAGCTTGGAGTGTGGGGAACAAGAATATCGCAAAAATTTTTCATTTCGCCTAAGTCGATATTTCGCCGATTCTCAGCTCCCTGGTCACGAAATATACATATACCAAAAGTTGCTTAAAATTCGTCTCAAATGCTATTTACGAGCAGTTTGGAGCGCGGGGAACAAGAATATCACAAAAATATTTCATTTCGTGTAAGTTGATATTTCGACGATTCTCGGCTACCTGGACACGAAAAATACATATAACAAAAATTGTTCCAAATTCGCTGAAAAGCTATATAAGAGCAGTTTGGAGTAAGGTAAACAAGAATATCACAAAGATATTTCATTTCGTGTAAGTCGATATTTCGACGATTCTCGGCTCCCTGGTAACGAAATATACATATAACAAAAGTTGCTCCAAATTCGCTGCAAAAGCTATATACGAGAAGTTTGGAGTGTGGGGAACAAGAATATCACAAAAATATTTCATTTCGTGTAAGTTGATATTTCGACAATTCTCGGCTCCCTGGACACGAAAAATACATATAACAAAATATGCTCCAAATTCGTTGCAAATGCTATATACGAGCAGTTTGGAACGTGGGGAACAAGAATATCATAAAAATGTTTCATTACGTGTAAGTCGATATTTCGACGATTCTCGGCTTCTTGGTCACGAAATATACGTGTAACAAAAGTTGCTCCAAATTCGCTGCAAATGCTATTTACGAGCAGTTTTGGGCGCGGGGAACAAGAATATCACAAAAATATTTCATTTCGTGTAAGTTGATATTTCGACAATTCTCGGCTCCCTGGACACCAAAAATACATATAACAAAAGTTCCAAATTCGCTGCAAATGCTATAGACGAGCAGTTTGGAGCGTGGGGAAGAAGAATATCACAAAAATTTTTCATTTCGCGTAAGTCGATTTTTCGAGGATTCTCAGCTCCCTGGACACGAACTATATTATCCTAACAAACTTTGCTCCAAATTCGCTGCAAAAGCTATATACGAGAGGTTTGGAGTCTGGGGAACAAGAATATCACAAAAATTTTTCATTTCGTGTAAGTCGATATTTCGACGATTCTCGGCTCCCTGGACACTAAATATACTCTGAACAAAAGTTGCTCCAAATTCGCTGCAAAAGCTATATAAGAGCAGTTTGGAGTAAGGTTAACAAGAATATCACAAAAATATTTCATTTCGTGTAAGTTGATATTTCGACGATTCTCGGCTCCCTGGACACGAAAAATACATATAACAAAAGTTGCTCCAAATTCGCTGCAAATGCTATATAGGAGCAGTTTGGAGCGTGGGGAACAAGAATATCACAAACATTTTTCATTTCGCGTAAGTCGATTTTTCGAGGATTCTCAGCTCCCTAGACATGAAATATATTAACCTAACAAACGTTGCTGCAAATTCGCTGCAAAAGCTATATACGAGAGGTTTGGAGTCTGGGGAACAAGAATATCACAAAAATTTTTCATTTCGTGTAAGTCGATATTTCGACGATTCTCGGCTCCCTGGACACTAAATATATTATCCTAACAAACGTTGCTGCAAATTCGCTGCAAAAGCTATATACGAGAAGTTTGGAGTCTGGGGAACATAAATAACACAAAAATTTTTCATTTCGTGTAAGTCGATATTTCGACGATTCTCGGCTTCTTGGTCACGAAATATACGTGTAACAAAAGTTGCTCCAAATTCGCTGCAAATGCTATTTACGAGCAGTTTTGGGCGCGGGGAACAAGAATATCACAAAAATTTTTCATTTCGTGTAAGTTGATATTTCGACAATTCTCGGCTCCCTGGACACCAAAAATACATATAACAAAAGTTCCAAATTCGCTGCAAATGCTATATACGAGCAGTTTGGAGCGTGGGGAAGAAGAATATCACAAAAATTTTTCATTTCGCGTAAGTCGATTTTTCGAGGATTCTCAGCTCCCTGGACACGAACTATATTATCCAAACAAACGTTGCTCCAAATTCGCTGCAAAAGCTATATACAAGAAGTTTGGAGTGAGGGGAACAAGAATATCACAAAAATTTTTCATTTCGTGTAAGTCGATATTTCGACGATTCTCGGCTCCCTGGACACGAAAAATACATATAACAAAAGTTGCTCCAAATTCGCTGCAAATGCTATATAGGAGCAGTTTGGAGCGTGGGGAACAAGAATATCACAAACATTTTTCATTTCGTGTAAGTCGATATTTCGACGATTCTCGGCTCCCTGGACACTAAATATACTCTGCACAAAAGTTGCTCCAGATTCGCTGCAAAAGCTATATACGAGAAGTTTGGAGTGTTGGGAACAAGAATATCACAAAAATTTATCATTTCGTGTAAGTCGATATTTCGACGATTCTCGGCTCCCTGGACACTAAATATACTCTGAACAAAAGTTGCTCCAAATTCGCTGCAAAGCTATATAACAACAGTTTGGAGTAAGGTTAACAAGAAAGTCACAAAAATATTTCATTTCGTGTAAGTTGATATTTCGACGATTCTCGGCTCCCTGGACACGAAAAATACATATAACAAATGTTGCTCCAAATTCGCTGCAAATGCTTTATACGAGCAGTTTGGAGCGTGGGGAACAAGAATATCACGAAAATTATTCCTTTCGCGTAAGTCGATTTTTCGAGGATTCTCAGCTTCCTGGACACGAAATATATTATCCTAACAAACGTTGCTCCAAATTCGCTGCAAATGCTATATACGAGCAGCTTGGAGTGTGGGGAACAAGAATATCGCAAAAATTTTTCATTTCGCCTAAGTCGATATTTCGCCGATTCTCAGCTCCCTGGTCACGAAATATACATATAACAAAAGTTGCTCCAAATTCGCTGCAAATGCTATTTACGAGCAGTTTGGAGCGCGCGGAACAAGAATATCATAAAAATATTTCATTACGTGTAAGTCGATATTTCGACGATTCTCGGCTCCCTGGACACTAAATATACTCTGAACAATAGTTGCTCCAAATTCGCTGCAAAAGCTATATACGAGCAGTTTGGAGTGTGGGGAACAAGAGTATCACAAAAATTTTTCATTTCGCCTAAGTCGATATTTCGCCGTTTCTCAGCTCCCTGGTCACGAAATATACATATACCAAAAGTTGCTTAAAATTCGTCTCAAATGCTATTTACGAGCAGTTTGGAGCGCGGGGAACAAGAATATCACAAAAATATTTCATTTCGTGTAAGTTGATATTTCGACGATTCTCGGCTACCTGGACACGAAAAATACATATAACAAAAATTGTTCCAAATTCGCTGAAAAGCTATATAAGAGCAGTTTGGAGTAAGGTAAACAAGAATATCACAAAGATATTTCATTTCGTGTAAGTCGATATTTCGACGATTCTCGGCTCCCTGGTAACGAAATATACATATAACAAAAGTTGCTCCAAATTCGCTGCAAAAGCTATATACGAGAAGTTTGGAGTGTGGGGAACAAGAATATCACAAAAATATTTCATTTCGTGTAAGTTGATATTTCGACAATTCTCGGCTCCCTGGACACGAAAAATACATATAACAAAATATGCTCCAAATTCGTTGCAAATGCTATATACGAGCAGTTTGGAACGTGGGGAACAAGAATATCATAAAAATGTTTCATTACGTGTAAGTCGATATTTCGACGATTCTCGGCTTCTTGGTCACGAAATATACGTGTAACAAAAGTTGCTCCAAATTCGCTGCAAATGCTATTTACGAGCAGTTTGGGGCGCGGGGAACAAGAATATCACAAAAATATTTCATTTCGTGTAAGTTGATATTTCGACAATTCTCGGCTCCCTGGATACCAAAAATACATATAACAAAAGTTCCAAATTCGCTGCAAATGCTATATACGAGCAGTTTGGAGCGTGGGGAAGAAGAATATCACAAAAATTTTTCATTTCGCGTAAGTCGATTTTTCGAGGATTCTCAGCTCCCTGGACACGAACTATATTATCCTAACAAACGTTGCTCCAAATTCGCTGCAAAAGCTATATACAAGAAGTTTGGAGTGAGGGGAACAAGAATATCACAAAAATTTTTCATTTCGTGTAAGTCGATATTTCGACGATTCTCGGCTCCCTGGACACGAAAAATACATATAACAAAAGTTGCTCCAAATTCGCTGCAAATGCTATATAGGAGCAGTTTGGAGCGTGGGGAACAAGAATATCACAAACATTTTTCATTTCGCGTAAGTCGATTTTTCGAGGATTCTCAGCTCCCTAGACATGAAATATATTAACCTAACAAACGTTGCTGCAAATTCGCTGCAAAAGCTATATACGAGAGGTTTGGAGTCTGGGGAACAAGAATATCACAAAAATTTTTCATTTCGTGTAAGTCGATATTTCGACGATTCTCGGCTCCCTGGACACTAAATATATTATCCTAACAAACGTTGCTGCAAATTCGCTGCAAAAGATATATACGAGAAGTTTGGAGTCTGGGGAACATAAATAACACAAAAATTTTTCATTTCGTGTAAGTCGATATTTCGACGATTCTCGGCTCCCTGGACACTAAATATACTCTGCACAAAAGTTGCTCCAGATTCGCTGCAAAAGCTATATACGAGAAGTTTGGAGTGTTGGGAACAAGAATATCACAAAAATTTTTCATTTCGTGTAAGTCGATATTTCGACGATTCTCGGCTCCCTGGACACTAAATATACTCTGAACAAAAGTTGCTCCAAATTCGCTGCAAAGCTATATAACAACAGTTTGGAGTAAGGTTAACAAGAAAGTCACAAAAATATTTCATTTCGTGTAAGTTGATATTTCGACGATTCTCGGCTCCCTGGACACGAAAAATACATATAACAAATGTTGCTCCAAATTCGCTGCAAATGCTTTATACGAGCAGTTTGGAGCGTGGGGAACAAGAATATCACGAAAATTATTCATTTCGCGTAAGTCGATTTTTCGAGGATTCTCAGCTTCCTGGACACGAAATATATTATCCTAACAAACGTTGCTCCAAATTCGCTGCAAATGCTATATACGAGCAGCTTGGAGTGTGGGGAACAAGAATATCGCAAAAATTTTTCATTTCGCCTAAGTCGATATTTCGCCGATTCTCAGCTCCCTGGTCACGAAATATACATATAACAAAAGTTGCTCCAAATTCGCTGCAAATGCTATTTACGAGCAGTTTGGAGCGCGCGGAACAAGAATATCATAAAAATATTTCATTACGTGTAAGTCGATATTTCGACGATTCTCGGCTCCCTGGACACTAAATATACTCTGAACAATAGTTGCTCCAAATTCGCTGCAAAAGCTATATACGAGCAGTTTGGAGTGTGGGGAACAAGAGTATCACAAAAATTTTTCATTTCGCCTAAGTCGATATTTCGCCGATTCTCAGCTCCCTGGTCACGAAATATACATATACCAAAAGTTGCTTAAAATTCGTCTCAAATGCTATTTACGAGCAGTTTGGAGCGCGGGGAACAAGAATATCACAAAAATATTTCATTTCGTGTAAGTTGATATTTCGACGATTCTCGGCTACCTGGACACGAAAAATACATATAACAAAAATTGTTCCAAATTCGCTGAAAAGCTATATAAGAGCAGTTTGGAGTAAGGTAAACAAGAATATCACAAAGATATTTCATTTCGTGTAAGTCGATATTTCGACGATTCTCGGCTCCCTGGTAACGAAATATACATATAACAAAAGTTGCTCCAAATTCGCTGCAAAAGCTATATACGAGAAGTTTGGAGTGTGGGGAACAAGAATATCACAAAAATATTTCATTTCGTGTAAGTTGATATTTCGACAATTCTCGGCTCCCTGGACACGAAAAATACATATAACAAAATATGCTCCAAATTCGTTGCAAATGCTATATACGAGCAGTTTGGAACGTGGGGAACAAGAATATCATAAAAATGTTTCATTACGTGTAAGTCGATATTTCGACGATTCTCGGCTTCTTGGTCACGAAATATACGTGTAACAAAAGTTGCTCCAAATTCGCTGCAAATGCTATTTACGAGCAGTTTGGGGCGCGGGGAACAAGAATATCACAAAAATATTTCATTTCGTGTAAGTTGATATTTCGACAATTCTCGGCTCCCTGGATACCAAAAATACATATAACAAAAGTTCCAAATTCGCTGCAAATGCTATATACGAGCAGTTTGGAGCGTGGGGAAGAAGAATATCACAAAAATTTTTCATTTCGCGTAAGTCGATTTTTCGAGGATTCTCAGCTCCCTGGACACGAACTATATTATCCTAACAAACGTTGCTCCAAATTCGCTGCAAAAGCTATATACAAGAAGTTTGGAGTGAGGGGAACAAGAATATCACAAAAATTTTTCATTTCGTGTAAGTCGATATTTCGACGATTCTCGGCTCCCTGGACACGAAAAATACATATAACAAAAGTTGCTCCAAATTCGCTGCAAATGCTATATAGGAGCAGTTTGGAGCGTGGGGAACAAGAATATCACAAACATTTTTCATTTCGCGTAAGTCGATTTTTCGAGGATTCTCAGCTCCCTAGACATGAAATATATTAACCTAACAAACGTTGCTGCAAATTCGCTGCAAAAGCTATATACGAGAGGTTTGGAGTCTGGGGAACAAGAATATCACAAAAATTTTTCATTTCGTGTAAGTCGATATTTCGACGATTCTCGGCTCCCTGGACACTAAATATATTATCCTAACAAACGTTGCTGCAAATTCGCTGCAAAAGATATATACGAGAAGTTTGGAGTCTGGGGAACATAAATAACACAAAAATTTTTCATTTCGTGTAAGTCGATATTTCGACGATTCTCGGCTCCCTGGACACTAAATATACTCTGCACAAAAGTTGCTCCAGATTCGCTGCAAAAGCTATATACGAGAAGTTTGGAGTGTTGGGAACAAGAATATCACAAAAATTTTTCATTTCGTGTAAGTCGATATTTCGACGATTCTCGGCTCCCTGGACACTAAATATACTCTGAACAAAAGTTGCTCCAAATTCGCTGCAAAGCTATATAACAACAGTTTGGAGTAAGGTTAACAAGAAAGTCACAAAAATATTTCATTTCGTGTAAGTTGATATTTCGACGATTCTCGGCTCCCTGGACACGAAAAATACATATAACAAATGTTGCTCCAAATTCGCTGCAAATGCTTTATACGAGCAGTTTGGAGCGTGGGGAACAAGAATATCACGAAAATTATTCATTTCGCGTAAGTCGATTTTTCGAGGATTCTCAGCTTCCTGGACACGAAATATATTATCCTAACAAACGTTGCTCCAAATTCGCTGCAAATGCTATATACGAGCAGCTTGGAGTGTGGGGAACAAGAATATCGCAAAAATTTTTCATTTCGCCTAAGTCGATATTTCGCCGATTCTCAGCTCCCTGGTCACGAAATATACATATAACAAAAGTTGCTCCAAATTCGCTGCAAATGCTATTTACGAGCAGTTTGGAGCGCGCGGAACGAGAATATCATAAAAATATTTCATTACGTGTAAGTCGATATTTCGACGATTCTCGGCTCCCTGGACACTAAATATACTCTGAACAATAGTTGCTCCAAATTCGCTGCAAAAGCTATATACGAGCAGTTTGGAGTGTGGGGAACAAGAGTATCACAAAAATTTTTCATTTCGCCTAAGTCGATATTTCGCCGATTCTCAGCTCCCTGGTCACGAAATATACATATACCAAAAGTTGCTTAAAATTCGTCTCAAATGCTATTTACGAGCAGTTTGGAGCGCGGGGAACAAGAATATCACAAAAATATTTCATTTCGTGTAAGTTGATATTTCGACGATTCTCGGCTACCTGGACACGAAAAATACATATAACAAAAATTGTTCCAAATTCGCTGAAAAGCTATATAAGAGCAGTTTGGAGTAAGGTAAACAAGAATATCACAAAGATATTTCATTTCGTGTAAGTCGATATTTCGACGATTCTCGGCTCCCTGGTAACGAAATATACATATAACAAAAGTTGCTCCAAATTCGCTGCAAAAGCTATATACGAGAAGTTTGGAGTGTGGGGAACAAGAATATCACAAAAATATTTCATTTCGTGTAAGTTGATATTTCGACAATTCTCGGCTCCCTGGACACGAAAAATACATATAACAAAATATGCTCCAAATTCGTTGCAAATGCTATATACGAGCAGTTTGGAACGTGGGGAACAAGAATATCATAAAAATGTTTCATTACGTGTAAGTCGATATTTCGACGATTCTCGGCTTCTTGGTCACGAAATATACGTGTAACAAAAGTTGCTCCAAATTCGCTGCAAAAGCTATATACAAGAAGTTTGGAGTGAGGGGAACAAGAATATCACAAAAATTTTTCATTTCGTGTAAGTCGATATTTCGACGATTCTCGGCTCCCTGGACACGAAAAATACATATAACAAAAGTTGCTCCAAATTCGCTGCAAATGCTATATAGGAGCAGTTTGGAGCGTGGGGAACAAGAATATCACAAACATTTTTCATTTCGCGTAAGTCGATTTTTCGAGGATTCTCAGCTCCCTAGACATGAAATATATTAACCTAACAAACGTTGCTGCAAATTCGCTGCAAAAGCTATATACGAGAGGTTTGGAGTCTGGGGAACAAGAATATCACAAAAATTTTTCATTTCGTGTAAGTCGATATTTCGACGATTCTCGGCTCCCTGGACACTAAATATATTATCCTAACAAACGTTGCTGCAAATTCGCTGCAAAAGATATATACGAGAAGTTTGGAGTCTGGGGAACATAAATAACACAAAAATTTTTCATTTCGTGTAAGTCGATATTTCGACGATTCTCGGCTCCCTGGACACTAAATATACTCTGCACAAAAGTTGCTCCAGATTCGCTGCAAAAGCTATATACGAGAAGTTTGGAGTGTTGGGAACAAGAATATCACAAAAATTTTTCATTTCGTGTAAGTCGATATTTCGACGATTCTCGGCTCCCTGGACACTAAATATACTCTGAACAAAAGTTGCTCCAAATTCGCTGCAAAGCTATATAACAACAGTTTGGAGTAAGGTTAACAAGAAAGTCACAAAAATATTTCATTTCGTGTAAGTTGATATTTCGACGATTCTCGGCTCCCTGGACACGAAAAATACATATAACAAATGTTGCTCCAAATTCGCTGCAAATGCTTTATACGAGCAGTTTGGAGCGTGGGGAACAAGAATATCACGAAAATTATTCATTTCGCGTAAGTCGATTTTTCGAGGATTCTCAGCTTCCTGGACACGAAATATATTATCCTAACAAACGTTGCTCCAAATTCGCTGCAAATGCTATATACGAGCAGCTTGGAGTGTGGGGAACAAGAATATCGCAAAAATTTTTCATTTCGCCTAAGTCGATATTTCGCCGATTCTCAGCTCCCTGGTCACGAAATATACATATAACAAAAGTTGCTCCAAATTCGCTGCAAATGCTATTTACGAGCAGTTTGGAGCGCGCGGAACGAGAATATCATAAAAATATTTCATTACGTGTAAGTCGATATTTCGACGATTCTCGGCTCCCTGGACACTAAATATACTCTGAACAATAGTTGCTCCAAATTCGCTGCAAAAGCTATATACGAGCAGTTTGGAGTGTGGGGAACAAGAGTATCACAAAAATTTTTCATTTCGCCTAAGTCGATATTTCGCCGATTCTCAGCTCCCTGGTCACGAAATATACATATACCAAAAGTTGCTTAAAATTCGTCTCAAATGCTATTTACGAGCAGTTTGGAGCGCGGGGAACAAGAATATCACAAAAATATTTCATTTCGTGTAAGTTGATATTTCGACGATTCTCGGCTACCTGGACACGAAAAATACATATAACAAAAATTGTTCCAAATTCGCTGAAAAGCTATATAAGAGCAGTTTGGAGTAAGGTAAACAAGAATATCACAAAGATATTTCATTTCGTGTAAGTCGATATTTCGACGATTCTCGGCTCCCTGGTAACGAAATATACATATAACAAAAGTTGCTCCAAATTCGCTGCAAAAGCTATATACGAGAAGTTTGGAGTGTGGGGAACAAGAATATCACAAAAATATTTCATTTCGTGTAAGTTGATATTTCGACAATTCTCGGCTCCCTGGACACGAAAAATACATATAACAAAATATGCTCCAAATTCGTTGCAAATGCTATATACGAGCAGTTTGGAACGTGGGGAACAAGAATATCATAAAAATGTTTCATTACGTGTAAGTCGATATTTCGACGATTCTCGGCTTCTTGGTCACGAAATATACGTGTAACAAAAGTTGCTCCAAATTCGCTGCAAATGCTATTTACGAGCAGTTTGGGGCGCGGGGAACAAGAATATCACAAAAATATTTCATTTCGTGTAAGTTGATATTTCGACAATTCTCGGCTCCCTGGATACCAAAAATACATATAACAAAAGTTCCAAATTCGCTGCAAATGCTATATACGAGCAGTTTGGAGCGTGGGGAAGAAGAATATCACAAAAATTTTTCATTTCGCGTAAGTCGATTTTTCGAGGATTCTCAGCTCCCTGGACACGAACTATATTATCCTAACAAACGTTGCTCCAAATTCGCTGCAAAAGCTATATACAAGAAGTTTGGAGTGAGGGGAACAAGAATATCACAAAAATTTTTCATTTCGTGTAAGTCGATATTTCGACGATTCTCGGCTCCCTGGACACGAAAAATACATATAACAAAAGTTGCTCCAAATTCGCTGCAAAAGCTATATAGGAGCAGTTTGGAGCGTGGTGAACAAGAATATCACAAACATTTTTCATTTCGCGTAAGTCGATTTTTCGAGGATTCTCAGCTCCCTAGACATGAAATATATTAACCTAACAAACGTTGCTGCAAATTCGTTGCAAAAGCTATATACGAGAGGTTTGGAGTCTGGGGAACAAGAATATCACAAAAATTTTTCATTTCGTGTAAGTCGATATTTCGACGATTCTAGGCTCCCTGGACACTAAATATATTATCCTAACAAACGTTGCTGCAAATTCGCTGCAAAAGCTATATACGAAAAGTTTGGAGTCTGGGGAACATAAATAACACAAAAATTTTTCATTTCGTGTAAGTCGATATTTCGACGATTCTCGGCTCCCTGGACACTAAATATACTCTGCACAAAAGTTGCTCCAGATTCGCTGCAAAAGCTATATACGAGAAGTTTGGAGTGTTGGGAACAAGAATATCACAAAAATTTTTCATTTCGTGTAAGTCGATATTTCGACGATTCTCGGCTCCCTGGACACTAAATATACTCTGAACAAAAGTTGCTCCAAATTCGCTGCAAAGCTATATAACAACAGTTTGGAGTAAGGTTAACAAGAAAGTCACAAAAATATTTCATTTCGTGTAAGTTGATATTTCGACGATTCTCGGCTCCCTGGACACGAAAAATACATATAACAAATGTTGCTCCAAATTCGCTGCAAATGCTTTATACGAGCAGTTTGGAGCGTGGGGAACAAGAATATCGCAAAAATTTTTCATTTCGCGTAAGTCGATTTTTCGAGGATTCTCAGCTTCCTGGACACGAAATATATTATCCTAACAAACGTTGCTCCAAATTCGCTGCAAATGCTATATACGAGCAGCTTGGAGTGTGGGGAACAAGAATATCGCAAAAATTTTTCATTTCGCCTAAGTCGATATTTCGCCGATTCTCAGCTCCCTGGTCACGAAATATACATATAACAAAAGTTGCTCCAAATTCGCTGCAAATGCTATTTACGAGCAGTTTGGAGCGCGCCGAACAAGAATATCATAAAAATATTTCATTACGTGTAAGTCGATATTTCGACGATTCTCGGCTCCCTGGACACTAAATATACTCTGAACAATAGTTGCTCCAAATTCGCTGCAAAAGCTATATACGAGCAGTTTGGA